>OY776680.1:69695626-70295626 GCA_963675555.1 Leptura quadrifasciata
AAGTGTTAATTCCTGGATACATGAAATGCAAGAAAAAGGCCAGGCAATTCTATTTTACAAACCTCAAGGCAGTATAAATAATGAATATTCTACTTTGAAAGAAAGTGATTTTATTTTAATTATTATGACGAATGCCCAGTGTGAAATTTAAAAAAAAATACGGTTCAGATTGTGTTTGTATCAATAAAACACACGGAACAAATAGCTACAATTTTGAGCTTACCACACTGTTAGTAGTGGATGATATGCGAGAAGGGTTTCCTTGTGGATTTATGATATCAAATCGATCAGACACAGACGTTTTTAAGATATTCTTTAATAGTATCAAAACTCGCATTGGTGGTGATATTCTCTGTAATGTTTTTATGTCAGATATGGCTGATACATTCTTCAATGCCTGGAAAGAAGTAATGTCTCCCCCGAAGCAAAGGTAAAAAATCCAATAGTTAGATTTTATTAATTGCGCGTATTTTTTACTTTATAATAATTTGTATTTTTAACTTTATAATTTGTTACAGACTCTTTTGTACCTGGCACGTCGATCGTGCATGGCGAAATAATTTATCAAAAATCAAGACTATTTAAAAACGGGTAATAGGGTGATTCTTTCAGGAACGACACATTCTTGTCCTAGGCAAATGTTTTAGTTAAGATTTACATTTAAAAATATATTAGCTTATGTTACATATGGAGCAAAATATGCTTTGTGTATTAATTATATACTTTGTAATTGTATTGTTTACATTTTTGCAATTTTTGGCACTTAAAAACCTAATTCTCACCTCCGTTCCATGTCCCAATGTGCAACTAGTTATAGTAATACATCATGGAAAATTACTAAAAAACTAAATAAAATATTTCAAATAAAAAATTTAAGAAAACCTCAAAAATTAGGCTAAGATAATTAGGGTGTTTTATCGAATTTTCATAAAAATTATGTTATTAGTTTAGTGAACATGTGTGTGTCCCAATAAACGAACCTCACTTCCGTGAGCAAACACTTAATTTCATGTAAATTCTGTAAGATGGTGCTGGTAGTCATCAGTTTAAGTCAAAGAAAGGTAAATATATTTAGTTTGTCATTGCCATTGCAAAGATTCGCGTCGTTGTGAAAACAGTGTGAATTTAAGTGGATTTTTACCTAGAAAGGTAAGAATGTAATTCATAATACTCATCTCCGTTTACTAACATATTTAGGCACTGTTATTGTTTTTCTTGACATACTTAACTTCTATTGTTGGTATAAAGTTGCTTTGTATATTGGCCATGAGCCCGCATCCTAACCTCAAATGCGCAGTTTTCCCGGTTTTTTAATGTATAAGTTTATCACCTCTGTGGTCCTCATATCCGTTACCAGTAGGTGGTAACTGAAGTGAAATATTATCACGGAGGTGAGCTAGGCAAGGTAGAGCCAAAGGCATTCTAAAAATGAAAACTTTTACAGAGTAAAAATGGCAAAAGCCAAAAGAAATGAAAAAGAGAAAGAAAATGCAAGGAAAACGAAACGTGTTGGAAAACTTATGTCTGAAAAACAGAAACTACGAAACGAACAGAAGAAAGAATGCATGCGTAGATTAAGAGAAGCTAGAAAAAATGATCCTGATAAGTATGAAGAGGCAAAAAGATTAGAAAGAGAAAGGTACTATAAAAGAAAACAAGAAGGAAAAATTAAGTTCATTGCGGAAATGACTGAACGTGAAAGAAGAACTGTTAGGAAACAGCGAAAAATTAGAAGTAAGAATTATTATGAAGCAAAAAAGAGGGCTAAAAATGTTGAAAAAATGTTGGCAGAGGGAACACCTCCTTCCACTCCACCACCAATTATTACCGAGAACCTCCAAGTTGATGAAAATATTAGGCAAGTTCAAAGAAACTGTTACGACCGCACCCTGTATATATATTTAAGTTTACCTTAAATTTCAATTATTAGTTATTCTTGTCATATATTTGTCCTAGTCTAATTTTATTGCTAAGATTCTTCAATTTAAATATACGTGCGACATCTGTGGGCTGGAGATGGGACGGCTTGCCATTCGGTCGACAGAAGTCACGAAGTTCGGCAGCTCCATAAAGCACTAAAATATTCTGAATCTCGTTATTTATTTTTGTTTAACATATATGTGTGTGTGCGTATATTATCATTCAATACAGTCCATCGCTCAGCGTTCAACAAGGAGTGGAAAACGCATAGGAAAAGGTGAGTCAGTACTATTTTCCAGCCCTCGCGGTTACTCTTTGTTCTTGCTCATTCAGAAACATTTCCAATACTCCTCAAGTTTTAGGAAGAATTTCTGCCGGGAAAAAGAGAAGACGTCGCAACAGGGAACAGCTTAAGGCAACTATTGCTGACCTAGAAAAGAAACTCAGGAAGGAAAAAGCTACCAAAGAGAAGTACAAGAAAAGGCTTCAAAGACTGAATAATGTAAAAGACACACCAAGAAAAAAAGTTCAAAACCTTCTCAGAGGGCAAACTGTTAATCCTGTTGTCAAAAAGAAATTGTTATTTGGAGAAGTAATAAGCTCCCAAATAAAAGAAAATTTTTCTCAACTGAAAACCATCGCAGATAAAAGAAAATTCATGTCAAATATATCAGGGCACATAGTGAAAAAATATAAATACCAAAGATACGTAGAATCTCTCTCATCTTGTAGAATTCCTCCAATCAAAGCAGGGACTGGAAATGCAAAAATTAAAAAATATTTAGGTTAAAATGAAAGTTAGACACTTTTTTGAAACTGACGAGGCCAGTCGAATTTGTCCGGGGAAAAAGGACACAATTACATTTTAAAAAAATTTGAAAACAGAAACGATATTTGAATTATTCATTAAAGCAACTATATGTAAAATTTTTAGACTTAAGTAAAGATACTCGTATCAGTTACTCGTTGTTTTGTAAAATGCGTCCTTTTTGGGTTGTTGTATCAAAAGCTAAGGATAGAGAAACATGTTTATGTGAAATTCACACAAATTTTGGAATACTTGTGTCAAAACCAAAAATTCATAATATCATTAAAGAGCGAACACCAGAGGATATTATTAAAAGTATTATATGTAGTGAAACAGACATCCAAGAAAAATGCCTAGAAAGGAAATGTGACTTGTGTAAAAACAAGGATATAGAGATACTAGAGTTTGACAACAATGAACAAACGGGATACGAAAGGTGGATCAAGAAAAAAGAAAAATTAATTATTAAAGGTGAGGAAAAGATTTGTTCTAAAACAGTTAAAGAATTAATTAGCTGCAATAAAGAAGAACTGTTGTCTGCTCTCTCTATTAAAAAGCAGTTATCGGAATATGAGATATTATTTCATGTAGACTTCTCAGAAAATTATAACTGCAAGTATGCTGCAGAAGTCCAATCTGCACATTTTGGCGGATCTAAACCTCAGGTGTCTCTCCACACTGTAGTTACATATCATAAGTGCTCAAAAACATTCTCAGTTATAACAATGTCTTATTGTACTTTATCTCACAGTTTATGACATGACCCTCCAGCTATATGTGCCCATTTAGAGTCAATAATAAAAGAAATAAAACGAATAATTCCTAATTTAAAATCGGCACACTTCCTAAGCGATGGACCTACTAACCAGTATAAAAATAAGACGATGTTTTACCTAATGGCTACTTACCTTGCTGAGGAATTGGGCGTGGACGAACTGCGCTGGCATTATTCTGAGACTCATCATGGAAAGGGGGCACCAGATGGTGTAGGAGGATGTATTAAAAGAACAGCAGATGATATGGTAGCTAAGGGCACTGATATACCTAACTTTCAGGTTTTAATTGAGAAATTGAAAGATATGAAGGGAATAAAAATATTTTCTGTAGACGAAGCCACCATCTCTAATATTGACTTACTAATTCCTAAAGACTTGTCAGTTTTTAAAGGCACTACGCAAGTTCATGAAGTAACCTGGATAAAAAAAACAAATTTTCACTTAATTTTCGAAAACTAACTTGCACTAACTGTAACGCAGGCCAGAAATGTAATCACTACAATTTGGGACAAATTAGCTATCAAGAAACCTCCAATGAACGTATGTATCCTTTTCAAAACATTATACCTAATTTAGTAAAATTATCATAATTAGGATGTACTTTTCATTTCTTCAATCATTTTTCTTAATAAATAAATTTAGATACTGAAACCGCCACGAGGCTCAGATATCAGGATGTCTACTCCGATAGCGAAGATGATTTGCCATTATCAAATCTAATTCCAGTCAAAAGTGCTTTCAAAATAAACGATTTTGTATTGGTAAAACTGTGCGGCAAAAAAATGGTAAAACATTTTGTTGCAGTTGTTATGGCTGTAGAAAATGAAATGAAATATCTAGTTAAATTTTTGAAAAAATCCGAAGTTGGCAATTTCTTCGTGTTTCCAGACCTGGAAGATCTTTCTCTAGTGAACAGTACAGATATAGTTGATGTTTTGGATCATCCTACGGTTAACAAGCGTGATCAATATACGTTTAATTTACCTGAATATGAAAATATTTGTTAATGTTGGAAATAAATACTTCATACTTAGTAAAAAACATTTTATTTTATTACTGATCTTGTTACTATAAATAACTTTAAATTAAGAACATACGTTTCATACCTACCTACTTATATATCACCTCTGTGATTCAAGTTATCACTCCGTATCTGTAGGTCTCACTTCCGTGTCTGTATGTCTCACTTCCGTGGAACCTCTTTTTAGAAATATATGAAAAAAACCTTAAAATAATAATATAGAATTTGGACCAATAGTAAAATTTCACTGCATAAACTTATTTGGTTATTACAATCTTAAAAGAACTGTAATTTATATCACTGTGGAAATGCCAAATTTTATGTTTCAAATGTGACGCTTTTGGAAGAATCACCCAATAGTGTTTTTATTCCATATATTTTATGATGGTTTTATTACTAAGTTCCATTGTAGGTTACTGTGTATAAGGCTTGGAGAGCTATTCTACAAGAAACAGACAAGAGCGCATCTGTTTCTCCCACTTCTTCCTATCTAACGGAAATAATTAAATTCACACCGTGTTGGCAGTCAGCCTGATCGGCTCAAAGCAAGCAGAATCCGACAATCGAACTCCAGGTAAGAACACTTGTCACATATTAATTCCAAAAACCGCGGAATTTTTCTAAGCAAGCGCGGGTAAACGGCGGGAGTAACTATGACTCTCTTAACTCAGTGTATTCCTGCTGTGTTAAGCCTCTCTGGGTGCTCTTCTCGAGCGGAGTGCGTTCACAGGGTCCGGACTGCGGTCCACCCGGGAGTCGGATAGGCAGGTCACATTAAGTGGCAGCGTGACCTGCTGAGCTAAAAGTGAACAAAACGGGATAAGTTTGGGAGTTGGCTGGCAACCGCTCCCAAAGTAATTCATATCGCCCCTGTAATAAGGTTTCAGGCCTCGGGTGCCGGTGGTAACGGCCCCGCACCACCGGTGATTGATGGCGGGGTCATTCATGATGAAAGTAGCGAGGAAGAAGGATATGAATACGAAATTGCGGTTCCCTTTCGGGAACGATCATGCGAGCCTTGTCTCCGGGCCGCACGAGGCAATTTCAGGCATATGAGCTTGGATAACGAGGAATACCACCGAAATTTGCAAATAATTTTCAGGTGCACGGGCTGCGGGAAAAGGTATCTAAGCAAGCATGCCGCTCTATGCCACGTTCCGAAGTGCCCCGGAGCGCAGGTTCCACCACCTGATGGGGAAAGGTGTGACATTTGCGGTGGAACCTTCAGTGCGCGTGGTGGATTAGCCCAACACCAGCGACACGCCCACCCTGTCGCAAGAAATGAAGCCAGGGCCGCAGGTGGTACAGCACGAAGGCAGTGTGCGCCTCCACAGAGAGCACGCGTCTTTTCCCAAGAGGATATAGACATGAAGCTCGAAATGGAGGTAAGATACCACGGCGACAGGTTTATGGCAAAACGAATGGCAGGTACCCTCAGAGGAAAGTCCTGTAAACAAATCTCTGACAAGCGGAATGAGGGTGCCTATAAAAGGCTGAGAGACCAGTATATTCAGGGCCACATGCCGGCTCCAGCACCATTCGAACCTGTTCAAGAAGAACAGGATGAGGTTGATGACGAAGGGGATCCCCACCCCGAGCAACCTCCAGCAGTGGCTGTTCCAGAGATTCCAGCCATTGCTATTGATGAAGTCGTCGATACGTTGGACACTCCACTGGACCGCGAGTGGAGAGATGCAACAATACAGACGGTTCTGGCACATCAGTTGCCCCGAAAGGCCATGTTCCAATCATCGGCAGACGCTATTAAGCTACTGCGGGACGCCCTTCAGTACGCCAGTGAGCAAAATGGTAAAGTCCCTCAGGCTCACGTAGATCATATCTACAATCTGGCTACGGCCCATCTGCGTCCTACAGATGAGGTAGAAGGGGCTCGCCGTCCCAAAACAGGGTCACGAGGTGTTAGAGCTCGCAGGCGGTATATCTACGCTCGGACTCAGGATCTCTACAACAAAAATCCAGGCGTTATTGCGAAACACGTCCGCAACAGAGTGGATTGGCTAGACGAAGGTGGCGTACTAGCTTCAGAGCGTGACGTGAGGGAACTGTATGACAGTGTCTGGGGGCAATAGCCTGCCATACAGATTCCCGATATGGGCCTACCTGAGAACCCCATTGGAGCTAGGGAAGTTTTGGATCCTATCTCGGTGAAAGAGATGGGTTATAGGGTAGCCCGTATCAAGAAATCCACGGCTGCCGGCCCTGATGGGATACGAAAGTCATATGTTAGTAGTTGGGCAGCCAGAGAAGTCCTCCAATTGCTGTTTAATTTTCTGATGGTTTGTGAGAGCCAACCATCAGAATGGAGGATGAACCGTACCACCCTGATTCTCAAAGAAGGGAAGGACGGCAGAAGGCCGGAGAACTACCGTCCTATCACCATATCCTCGCTGCTGAGCAGGATATATTACGGAGTCATAGACTCGAAGTTGAGATCAAAAATACGGTTCACACCCAGAGAAAAGGGTTTCGTAAGCGAAGCTGGGTGCTTCAACAATGTGCACATCCTAAATGAGTTGCTGCGGCACTCAAAAAGCAGTAACGGCTTGGTTGTAGTGCAATTGGACGTGTCTAAGGCCTTTGACACAATTCCCCATGGTACATTAAGGGGATCACTACAAAGGAAAGGTCTTCCCGAGCAAGTGGTGCGGCTCGTGGAAGAAGCATATAAGGATGTGCACACAAAAATTCATGTGAACAAGGCTGTTGTCGAGATCAGCCTCCAGCGCGGGGTCAAGCAAGGTGACCCCTTAAGTCCTCTCTTATTCAATGCAGTCACGGAACCCTTACTGCTGGCGCTGGAAAGTCTTCCCGGGTATAGTATCGATGCCGATACTAATATATCGAGCTTAGCCTTCGCCGATGACATTTTACTTGTGGCGAACACAGTACCACAGGCTAAGGTTCTTCTAGATTATGCGGAAACCTACCTAGAGGGTCTAGGTATGAAAATTTCGGCGAGCAAATGCGCCTGTTTCCGCATAGTAACAACGAGAGACTCTTTGTATCTAGAAGATCCCGGGTTGACACTCGATAGTGGTGAAGGGATATCGGTCGCTGGGCCCGATAGTCACCTCGATTACCTTGGTGCGAGAATATCTCCCTGGGCTGGTTTGGAGACTCAGGGCATTAAGGAGCACCTTGCGACATCGCTGCAACGTGTAAAGAAGCTGGTGTTGAAACTGCACCAAAAGGTAGATCTAATCACCACTTACCTAGTCCCACACTACCTGTATCAACTGGCGATTGCAGCCCCGCCAATAACATTAGTTAGAAAAATAGACCAAGAGCTACGGGTAGTGATAAGAGAGGTGTACCACTTGCCGCAGTGTACAGCGGATGGGCTGATATACTGTGGTAAGCGAGACGGGGGGCTAGGATGTCCGAAACTGGAAACGATAATGGTTTCGGCAGTCCTGAAAGCGGGAAGGAGATTTATGGTCAGCCCAGACCCCGCAGTGCGAGCTCTATCGGCCGGGACCGGCTTGGAAACCGTCTCAAAAGGTTGGCCCAGTCGGTAAGGATTAACGGTTGGCCCCTAACAGAGGAGTCAATCAAGGCCTTCAAAAATAGGGCTAAGAAGTCAGAGCTCGCCAAGTGGAAAAGCCTTGATTTTCAAGGGAAGTCGGTCGCGTCCCTCACCGACAATCCAATATCTAATGCATGGCTTTACGATCCGACGCTCCTGAAGCCATGCCGATTCATAACAACTCTGAGAATGAGGACCAACTCATGTGTTAACGGGACGGCCATGAGCAGAGCTTATCCACAACCGGGCCTCAATTACAGGCAGTGTGGCGTCCAGTTGGAGACCCTGGGTCACATAATCGGGCAGTGTAGATACACCAAGCCCGAGAGGATCCGAAGGCACAATGAAGTTTGCGACCTTGTTGTGCAAGAGCTAACTAAGCAGGGACCCCAGGTAGCAATAACGAAGGAACCTTCAATAAGGTTACCCTCGGGCGGGAGTCTCAAACCCGACTTGGTGGTACAAAGCCAAGAAGGGGTTTTTGTGGTCGACGTAACTGTCCGCCAAGAAGATGGGGACTATCTCGCTCAGGGACGACAAGATAAAATCAATAAATATAGCCGATTGCTACCTGATTTTCGGCAAAGGTATGGAGCTACCCGAGCCGAAGTCCTACCGATCGTAGTAGGAACGAGGAGGGCAATGCCCAGGGAGACGGTCGCAGCTTTAGCCAAATTTGGCATCAAAGACCGTCCTACGCTGTTAACAATGTCGTTAATACTACGATCATCCATCGAAATTTATCATAATTTCATGGACTATGACGCCCCTCTCAAACGCCGCCACTGGCGGCCAGGGTGGGACGATCTCCGGTAAATCCCAGCCCTCAAAACTCCGACCAACAGCTCAATGATTCACACTAAGTGTTGTGAAGTATGTACCCCTATTGGTACATACTAATCTTTATATTTAGTCTTTTGACTAATTTTATCTTATTTACTTATTATTTTATCTATACAATGTGTTGTATAGTGTTGTCTGGGGTCACTAGTCTGTTCTAGTCATCTGTGTTATATATGTCATTAATATGTCGTGAATCATTGATGCGAGTCGTAAGGATACCCCTGTGGATAGCCACGGCGGCGGGATGGGCAACGAGTCATGTTTTTCGACACGACTCAGGCGACGAGCTCCACGTGCCCTTTCCCGGTAACGAGAGACCCTGCGGGGTCCTCGGCTAACTGCCGTTACCTCCTCGGAGGACCCGTTCTGAGCTAGCTAATTTTCACCCGTAGCAACTCCTTTAGCAGTCAGTAAACGCTTTCCCCCTTGCGAGGGGCTGGTCAGGAGTGTTAGATAGTTGGGCATGAGCGAGTAGTGGGGTTGGCGAAATATAGGAACTCGGAGTATTCCTGCGAAGGGTTCCTCCAGCCTCCTTATTTATTTATATGATATAAAAAAGTTACTAACAATTTTGAAAAAAATTGTAGGAATTTCCGACCTAAAAAGAATTAATATACAGAAGGATGTAAAGAAAGCTAACTGAAACTCCAAAGATTTTAACAAAACGAGGAAAATCTGACCGAAACTTAAAACTAGAAGAGATGAAGCTTAATAACTACATTCCAGAGAAGAAAAAGCCATCTCTACGACATTTACTGGATGAACAATTTGGTTCGGAATGGACAGAGGATCCAACAATAATCTGGTACAAAGATCTTTTATGCTCTACCCCTGACGCACAAATCGTTGGTGAGGAAAGTGATGAAGAACAAGAATGCGACTGTTTGGAACCTGATCATGGTGCCCACATTTAATTTTTTTTTTTGTTAATAATTTTCGTTTCTTTGTATTAGCAATAAATATTCCTTTCTTTTATTTTCTATTAGATGTTCTTACGAAATATAAGACGAGTTTTTAGGAAAATATGACTAATTTATACTAACCACAATAAATACTATTAAAATCAACCAAACTGTAATATATCCATTTAAATCAATCAGAACGAAATAAATCCATGTTTTTTGAGGAATAACTCCTCATGTAAAAAAAAATATTTTTCAGTCAATGTGTATTAATTATGTTCGCTCTATTTTGCTCATTATTACCAATTGGCGTTTTTATATTCTTAAAAACATGTCTGGTAGAACATTTTTGCAATTTACTCGAAATCGTTCTAAGTGGATTTATTGCGTTTTGTATGATTGCTCCTCATTTATAAGTTCGGAAAACATCTTCGAACTAAGGCGACCGCACCGCCTTAGTGGAAAATACGTGCAAAGACGAGCACTAAAAGTTTCCAAATGCCTCGTCATCTAACTAGTGACGCGCATGAATGGATTAACGAGATTCCCACTGTCCCTACTTCTATTTTGTTATTGAATAAACCGCGCATCTGTTTGGCGCATTTCTCCCGCTACTCTAATAAGTTGTTTGATTATAGAAAAGTCCCGGTACATCAAGCAAGTGTGTCAGTCCGCTCTGACCGTTCCCGCAAGCAGACATGCCTGAGTCCAGACCAAGAAATAAGTAAGATCAAAGAGAAGAGAGTCAACGGAGTAGGAAAACTTGGCTAGTGCAAACATTGTTTACTAATCATACCTTGTCTTTTCAGCCGCTGCCACGAGGAATTGCATCTCGTAGATACTCTCGATACTACCCACTGGGGTTTTCAGAGTAGTGAAAAGCTGCAACACCATTGATTAATCAAACTGGGGTCAGTGGTTTATTGCGCAGTGTGAACCAGATCCACAATTTGCCGGGTGTGTATTAGTAACTGATGAGGCGACGTTTACACGGGGCGGCTTTTTTAAGATTCATAATGCCCATATTTGGCCGACGCTAATCCTCATGCTATTCGACGCAGGAATTTTCAGCACCGTTTCTAGATAAACGTTTGGGCTGGACTTCTAGGAGATATTTTATTAGGTCCTATTGTACTTCCTAAGTACATTTGTTTACTTATCCCCGCAATCATCCTAAACCTAATTTGGATATGGCAAAGGCCAACAGTAATATACAATATGAAAATTCCATTAATCAAATCAATGATCGTCCACAAGGCGCCGTGTATGACAAATGATCAGCGCAAAAATCGTGCCCAAACAACAATACAGTCCGAAAACCATGTTAAACACAAGCGCACAGCAAAGACTTATCTACAAACGTCTCACAACAATAAGACCGTTCAATTAGAGAAGGCATCTTCACCAACGAGTGAATAGTACCTTACAATCCGTATGCTCTGGCGAAATATCAATGTCATATTAATTTTGAAGTTATCGGTTCGATCGCGACCATGAAATATTTATACAAATATATCAGGAATGCTGGTGATACCGAAAGGAGGGCTTCAGAAACCATTGAGTTTCTAGAGAGGTGCACCCGAAGAAACAACAAATACGTTCGGGCATACCAAGAGGTGGCTAAAAGGATGGGGGAACAAATAGGAAATAACCTAGAAGATATGGTTATCGGAATTTTAAGAACGGAAAACATAAATAATGCACCTACAAGTGACATTGCAACTGTATACTATGGTAGGGAGCCCACGTTAAATGCAGATTTAAAATTATATTCGAGGTGGGTCTGTGAAAGAAGGAAAATGGTCATGCGGAAATATGAATTAAAAAATTTAAACCCTTTGACAGATCTGTGGCATATCCCATCACTGTTAACTTTCGCAGGGGATGGTTATTCCCATACCAATAATACAAGGAAAGTCACCCTGCGTTAATTCTATAGGTATATAATTCAATGTAAAATGAATTTTCTGTAATGCATAATGCGGGTAATTATTTCTGTTGTTTTCGGTGGAAGCATGGGTGCGTGTGGAGATTGTCTATTGTACTTGAGAAAGAATCAAAACAAATTTAGACGTACCAGAAACGCCTTGATTAGGAGGACATCAGCCAGACAACCCTTATAATGCTATCAGCAGAGGTGGATGGAAGGTGGTGTTGCCTGTTCAGCTTTGCGACAGGGCCCCGCCACATGGAACGGCCCTACCTTGACGCTATGACTGTGATCCTCAGGCACGGAACGTCCGATCTATTTATAACGTTTACTCGCAATCCGTACTGGCTGGAAATAGAGAGTAATTTAAAATACCGGCAGAAATATGAAAACAGACCCGATTTGGTCTATAGTGTTTTTAGATCGAAACTTCTGCAACACATCAACGACGTAACCCTGAAAAACGTTTATGGATTGGTAAAAAATTACCACTACGTTATTGAATTTCAAAAGAGGGGTCAGTCTTCCGCATGCGCGCATCGTTTTAACCCTAGTTAAAGACGATAAAATTTTAACTGCAGAGGATGTCGATGGGCTTGTAAAAGCAGTAATCACAGACCGTCTATCGCAACCTCTTCTGTACGAGATGGTATCTCGATACCAAATTCACAGCCCATGCGGCCACTTCAATCGCAAGGCGCCGTGTATGGCAAATGATCAGTGCAAAAAATCGTTCTCACAACAATACAGTCCGAAAATCGTGTTACATGCAGGCGCACAGCACAGAACCATCTACAAAAGGTCTCACGACAATAAGACCGTTTAATTAGAGAATGGCATCTTCACCAACGAGTGGATTGTACCTTACAATCCATATGCTCTGGTGAAATACCAATATCATATTAATTTTGAAGTTATTGGTTGCATCGTGACTATGAAATATTTATATAAATATATCAGGAATGACTCAGGTGCATATGGTGGTGATATTGAAAGGAGGATGGTGGACGAAATTGCCGATTACGTAAATGGTAGAGAAGTTGATTCGGCGGAAGCTGTCAGGAAAAGGTTGAATAAGCACGACAGGTCCCATTCAGTAATTGTTCCTACCGTTCACCTTCCAAGAGAGTACCACCCAATATATGACGTAATCAATTCAAAGCCGGGTTGTGTCAATAAATAGAGGAGTGGATTTATTTAAACCAAGACAATCCGGAAGCGCGAGCAATCAGATACAGAGATATTCCAGAATATTATACGTGGAATGATAAAAAGAATATGTGGTGTTCCAGACCGTAGCAACGAAGGGCAGGGCCACTGTTCAAGGCAAGGTATGCCATTTTACCAATGGTATACCAGATAAAGAGAAATTAAAAGAACCCACGTTGAATCATTATTATTTTATTAAAGCCGTGGATGTAACAAAAAGAAAGCAAATTTTTCTGAGAGGAAGGGTGGTTCCAGAAACCATTGAGTTTCTAGAGAGGTGCATCTGAAGAAACAAATACGTTCGGGCATACCAAGAGGTGGCTAAAAGGATGGTGAAGCAAATAGGAAATAACGAAGAAGATATGGTTATCGGAATTGTAAGAACGGAAAACATAAATAATGCACCTGCAAGTGACAGTGCAACTGTATACTATCGTAGGGAGCCCACGTTAAATGCAGATTTAAAATTATATTCAAGGTGGGTCTGTGAAAGAGGGAAAAGGGTCATGCGGAGATATGAATTAAAAAATTAAAACCCTTTGACAGATCCTATGGTATATTCCATTGCTGTTAACTTTCGCAGGGGATGGTTATTCCTATACCAATAATACAAGGAAAGTCACCTTGCGTTAATTCTATAGATATATAATTCAATGTAGAGATGAATTTTCTGTAATGCATAATGCGGGTAAATTATTTCTGTAGTTCTTGGTGGATGCATGGGTGCGTGTGGAGACTGATTGTCTATGGTACTTCAGAAAGAATCAAAATATTTAGACGTAACAGAAACGTCCCGATTAGGAGGGCACCAGTCAGTCAACCCTTATAATGCTATCAGCAGAGGTGGATGGACAGGTGGTGTTGCCTGTCAGCTTTAAGGCAGGGCCCCGCTACATGGAGCGACTCTACCTCGACGCCATGACTGTGGGCCTCAGGCACGGGACGCCCATCTATTTATAACGTTTACTCGCAGCCCGAACTGGCCGGAAATATATAGTGGTTTAGAATACAGAATACCGGCAGAAATATGAAAACAGACCCGAAGAACAATAAAGGAAATTGGAGACAAAATGGAAAAATTTCAGCAAGCTTCTAAGCGTAACTGGCTAAGGTTTGTAGGTGTTGATGCGGAGGATAGTAAAAACTTGTTAGTGAAAATCATAGATATAGTAAATTCTCCATTAAACATAAAATGCCAGGAGGATGATATTGACTGTATTTCGCATTGGCAGAGAGGGCAATAAGGCATCAAGTACAGTATTAGTTCAATTTGTAAGAAACCTCAAACGCAATGAAGTGTTGAATGCTCGGAAATCTTTAAAAAATAACGGTATGTCAATATTTGAAGACCTGACACAACAGCGATTTAATCTTCTTCAAGCTGCAAAAAAGAAATATGGAACGAATATGGCATGGTCGCTAGGTGGAAAAGTGTTTGTGTGGATGGAAAGCGATCGAAAAATGAAAATTATTCATAATGAAAATGATCTTTAATCACACCTTTGTCGATATGGTACGACTAATAATGATATATCGAGTATATCAGTTTACTTTCCTTCTCTCTCTTTTTTTTTCAATATTTATCAGTAAAATGTTTTTTGTACAATTAATTCGAAATTATTGTTTTCTTATTCATACTTAAAGTTCGCAGTACAAACAAAAATACTTTGTCAGATAACGTATGTGGAACATGTTAATTCAATTTCTAGTTTAGTTAGATTATAAGTTGTTTTTCTTTCCTGTGTATATTTACGTGTATGTTTATCTCTCTGTACATTAAATAAAATGACATATTTAAGTTTCACACATGTTAACGTGCGCTCTCTATGCGCGGGGTTTGATTTGTTTTCGGAATTCATGCTAAGCGAATCATTTGACATATTTGGTTTATCTGAAACATGGCTTGATTCCTCAATACCTGATTATGGCTTAAACATTTTAAATTACTAATTAATACGGAAAGATAGAGCAAGCAGAGGTGGCGGTGTAGCGTTTTATGTAAAAGACTCATTTAAAATAAAAGTATTGAAAATTCCTAATAGTACTTATTTAGAACATTTGTGGATTACGACAAAAATTGCGGGTAAGAGTTTGTGCTTCGGAACTGTATACAGACCACCTTTTTTTATCAACCTTGCTTTTTATGATTGTTAACCACTTACTTTACGTACTTTTTTTTTATAGGTCTTTTCAGCACAATCGACGAGCTTTTTCTGGTCGACGGTCCTTTTCATGATAGTTTAGCAGATTATCTACCGGCTTTTTTCAAGGCGCTGTTACAGTTGGTCGAGCAGTCCTTTTCAGGATAATCGACGAGCTTTTTCAGCGGTTTTTTTTGTAGGTATCGGGGTTTTCTGGTCTACGCGACGGTTCTTTTCAGGACAGTCAACCTGATTAGCCATTGGTTTCTTGCAGCGATCGTTCTCAGTTTTTAATCTTTGGGATAGTTCATAAGCAATCGAGTTTCATATTCTTGCAATAATGCGTTGTTATGTGTGTAATAGTTTGAGAGGTATACAGCAGTTGGCACGAATGGATGGGGATGAGAATATTATTAAGCGACAAATAGCAATTACAAGACGAGATGAATGAAACCATCCTCATTTATTAATAGATGATAACTGCAGGTTATGCCTCAATTGTAATCGATCTATAAACGACGAGATAACGTTAATGAATAACGATCCAGCTTGCTTGCGACTGAATGTGCTAACTCAAACAGCATCTCAGTCCTGTGTTATTTGTGAAGATCAGAATGATATCCATAGATTATCTTTGGAATGCAGAGTTGATGTTTTCGTCAAAAGAAATATTTTCATACCAGCTAATGTGCGTAGCTGCGCGCAACATCTTGATGACAATGGATTTTTATTTAATATACTTTTGCCTGGATTGCAATACATCAACAGGCCTTATGTTATTGGAGGACAGCAGTTGCAAGTTTTTCTTCAAGGGCTGAGAAATGTCGCATTGAACCGGGGTTCTGGTATAGACTATAATAACTTGACTGATGATGATTTCGGATGCTTATCCCCAATCGATAGAAATCAATTTGATGACCTTCTTACCTACTGCGATCCAGTAGTTCTCAATGGAGATCTAAGATATGTAAGAAGAAAATATTTATTAATTTTTCTATGCAAGATTAGGCAAGGTTTAAGTGATGAGTTTTTGAAGGTCATTTTCAATGAATCGAGTAGACAAAATGTCAGTTCGATCGTCAATTATGTTAGGTTATCGTTACTTCAACGGTTTGTCCCAGAGAATATCGGGCCTCAATCTATAACTAGGCAACAGTTTATAGAGCAACACGTTACAGACTTTGCGAACGAGCTTTATAATCCTGAACCCGGTGAGAAAAAAGCCATCGTTGTGATTGATAGTACATATGCCTACTTACACCAAAGTTCTAGTTTTCGAGTGTTGCGGCAGTCGTATTCTCTTCACAAACATCGACATCTATTGAAACCAACTCTCATAGTAGCTCCGAACGGTTATATACAGTCAATTTTCGGTCCCTATTTTTCCGATGCTCGAAACAATGACGCTGAAATTCTTCGTGCAGAGTTTGAGAGAGATGCTGGCCTTCTAGCAAACTGGTTTCAAGATTGTTGATTGGCGACATTATTTTGGTGGATAGGGGTTATCGCGATGCGATACCTCTGTTGCAACGTCTTGGTATTGATCATCGAATGCCTGCACTCATTCCACCTGGAGAAAGACAGCTCCCAACGGAGGAAGCAAATGACTCACGAATAGTGACTAAAAATCGATGGGTAGTCGAAGCACGAAATGGGCACATCCGAAACATTTTCAAGTTTTTTTCGCATACGATAAATATACAGCATGCAAAAAATCTCAACAGCTTTTACCAAATAGCTGGACCTATTATAAACAAATACCATCCTGTTATTTCTATGCAAGATGCAAATCCAGAACTTGCTAGAGAAATGCTTCGGCGACCCAGGATGCCCAATGTAGTGCAAGCAAGAGTAGAAGCAGACAACTTAATTCGACGAAATGCACAGTCGGTACGGCTGGATGAACAAGCATTAGAAGACTTTCCTGTGCTTGATTTGGATTATTTGAAAGATCTGACTGTTGGCACGTATCAAGTGAAGCTTGCTCCTTCGTACATCCAAGATAAACTAGTGAGAGACAATGATGAGCACTTCCAACTTGATGAGAGTATCAGGGAACGAGGCTTCTTAAGAGTGCGCTTATATTCGAGATTTCGTGCAGGTACTAGGCATCAGACCTTCATTCTCTGTGTTTCACCTTTATTTATTAAATCGATTATATCGCATATCGCACCTCGCCTTAACCGGCTAAGAACACACTTACCTCGCCTTAACTGGCTGGGAACCATACCCACCTCGCCTTAATCGGCTTGGAACACACTCACCTCGCCTTAATCGGCTGGGAACACACTCACCTCGCCTTAAACGGCTGGGAACCACACCCACCTCGCCTTAATCGGCTTGGAACACACCCATCTCGCCTTAATCGGCTGGGAACACACTCACCTCGCCTTAATCGGCTGGGAGCCACACTCTCCTTGCCTTAACCGGCTAAGAACTACACCTACCTCGCCTTAACCAACTACGAACACACTCACCTTGCCTTAACTGGCTGGGAACACACCCACCGCGCCTTAACTGGCTGGGAACCACAACCTCCTCGCCTTAACCGGCTGGGTGTTTATTTCTCCTTACTTTAATATATATGCGAAGTTTCACATGAATATATCCCTTATGCACTGATTTTCATCATAATGTGATTTTGGGTATATTTTGAGACATGGGGGGGAAGTGGGGGGTCGGGGTTTGATTTTTGGGGGTTGTGCCCATTTAGACTTTTTATCGGCATGATGAACGCTACCACTGTACGAAGTTTCAAATGAATATATCTCTTTTGCTCTGATTTTTATCATAATGTGATTTGGGGTATATGTTGAGACTTGGGGGGTGCGTGGTGGGTCGGGGTTTGATTTTTGGGGGTTGCGCCCATGGAGACTTTTTATCAGCAAGCTGAAAGCTACCTCTGTGCAAAATTTCAGCTAATTTGGCCGAAAGCCACTTCCCATAAGGATTCTGCGGGGTCCTTTGAATTTGTGTGTAGAAGAGCTAGAAAACATCGTGAGTAACTTGTTGCCGGAATTTGATCACATATTTATAGGAGGTGACTTCAATGTGGACATGAAAAATAAGAATAATGCTTCTAGGGTTATAAATAAATTTTTAACTAAATACAATTTAAAGCAAACCATAACTGAACCAACTGGTAATACGGACATTTCTTCTACACTTATTGATCTAATTATTGTTAATGATGCTGATTTAATTACAGAAAGTCAGGTCATTAATATGTGTGGTATATCAGATCATTCATTAGTGACTAGCAAAATTAAATTAAAAAAAGAGAAACGAGTACCTCACATAACTACTTATAGAGATTTCTCTAACTTCGCTTACGATGCATTTCTGATTGACTTATCAGCAATTAGATGGGATAGTATATACACCATGGATACGGTCAACGAAATGATAACTTTTTTTAACATCAACTGTAATTGTCTTCTTGATACACACGTGCCATATAAAACAGCTAGATTTACTAAACCCGCAGCTCCCTGGTTAACAAACATGGGAAGAATATAAAGAAATGCGTAATCTAGTCAACAGATGTGTAAAATCAGAAAAGAAAGCTTATTTAGAACAAATTTAAAACTGACCCGAAAAGTCTTTGGGGGGCGCTTAAACACTTAAACCTTCGTCCACAGAATTCATTCCCTCAAATTGAAGATTCCAATGCCATCATGGACTATTTTATAAGTTCGATTCCCTGCGTGCAAACCTCCTTAAATCCAATAAATCAACAAATTTTAGATATATATGATCAATTACATAGCCGTGTTAATGATACATTTGAGTTTACCGCAGTAAATGAGGGCAAAGTTAACTTAATATTAAGGTCATTAAAACCTTCTGCTGCTGGTGCAGATGGATTGAGTGTAAAAAATTTAGATTTATTTTTTCCGCAGTTATCTGAATATCTTACTTTTATTGTCAACAAATGTCTCACCTCGGGTGAATTTCCGGACGCCTGGAAAGATGCCAATATTTGTCCAATCCCCAAAAATTCACATCCGTCAGAACTAGCTCATTATAGACCCAATGTATCTTACCGGCTCTTTCCAAAGTTTTAGAGAAAATAATATATGAGCAACTTAATGTTTACCTTGAGGCACAAAAATTGTTACCACCGCATCAGTCTGGATTTAGGGCTAACCACAGCACAACAACTACTCTGCTGGATGTTACTGACAATATATTAAGATCTATTGATAGTAACCTGAATACTTGTTTGATTCTATTAGATTTGAGCAAGGCGTTTGACACTTTGGATCATCAAATCCTACTTAAAAAACTTAAGTACTTTGGCCTTGGTAAAATGCCCCAGTTATTTTTCCACAATTATCTAAGTAATCGGCGCCAGCGAGTACTGTGTTGTGGTCGAAGCTCAGATTTTAGAATCATTAATAGAGGTGTCCCCCAGGGAAGCGTGTTAGGACCGTTGTTATTTTTACTATATACAGCAGATTTTTCTTCATTTGTCAAGTTGTCAAATTCATCAATATGTGAACGACACGCAGATCTTTTATTCATTCCCATATAATAGTAATATAGGTACTGCTGTCGATAAAATTAATTTTGATTTACAATCTCTGTCAGAAGTATATAGCGCTCATAAACTTATATTAAATGAAACAAAAACTGAAGTCCTCGTCTTCGGTAAGCAAAGACAAGCAATAACTGATCATCCCGACTTCCGTATAATTGTAAATAATAAAATAATTGAACTTACAATGGTGTGTAAAAATCTCGGTGTTTATCTGGATGTTGACATGAAATTTCAGACTCATGTTAACCACTTGGTGCAAAAATCTTATGGCAAATTAAAACTACTCTATATTCACAAAGAATCACTTAGTACGGCAGTCAAAATAAGATTGTGCGATTCTCTGATTCTTTCTCTTTTAAATTACTCTGACCCAGTTTTTTGGCCATGCTTGCTTCAGTCAGATAAGTATACTTTGCAAAAAATACAGAACAATTGTCTCAGGTATTGCTTTGGTTTAAGGAGATTTGACAGAATAACCGAGAAATTATTAGAGTCCAAATCGTTTAATTTAAATAAGCGATATCAACTACACATGTCTTGTTTGGTTTATAAAATTGACACATTTAAAACCCCTGCGTATTTATGTAACAAACTGGTTAAATGTGTTGAAGTTCATGGCCGTCCTACTCGTCACCGTAACCTGTGTTCAGTTCCGAGACACAAGTCTGCTCAATTTCAGAAAGCCTTCTCTTACAATGCCGTCAAAATTTTTAATAAAATACCTCGCAACATAAAGAACGCTTCAAGTATCTTTTCATTTAGAAAGCAGGTAAAAAAATTCATTACGTCATCTCGAAACTCCCCGACTTGATTATATCTCGCACATGGTGAGTGCATTATGAAATGTGCAAACTGTACTGGTAGGTTAAATAATCCTAATTAGTTATTTAGGTATTTAATATATTCATGGTTGTTCTTAAAAAAACTATATATTTTACTTTCTTTTTGCTTTGTTGTTATTTTAATATTTTCTGTAGCTTATATTTGTGTGGTGGTTGCGTCGAAGAGCGAGCAATCGAACGTCGCCACCGTTTTATTATTCTCATCTGTAAACTTATTTATATGATAAATAAAGACTGTTATTATTATTATTATTTGGTTTGTAGTGTTTTTAGATCAAAATTTTGCAACTGAAGTAACCCTGAAAAACATTTATGTAGTAAAAAATTACCACTACATTATTGAATTTCAAAAGAGGGGTCTTCCGCATGCGCGTATCGTTTTAACCCTAGTCAAAGACAATAAAATTTTAACTGCAGAGGATGTCTATCGCAACCTCTTCTGTACGAGATGGTATCTCGATACCAAATTCACAGCCCATACGGCCATTTCAGTCGCAAGGCGCCGTGTATGGCAAATGATTAGTGCGAAAAATCGTTCTCACAACAATACAGTCCGAAATCCGTGTTAAATGCAGGCGCACAACACAGACCCATCTACAAAAGGACAATAAGACCGTTTAATTAGAGAATGGCATCTTCACCAACGAGTGGATTGTACCTTACAATCCATATGTTCTGGTGAAATACCAATATCATATTAGTTTTGAAGTTATTGGTTGCATCACGATTATGAAATATTTATATAAATATATTAGGAATGGCTCAGGTGCCTATGCTGGTGGTATTGAAAGGACGAGGACGAAATTGCCGATTGAGTAAATAATAGAGAAGTTCACTCGACGGAAGTTGTCCGAAGGGTTTAATAAGCATGGCAGGTCCCACTCCTTCCGTTCACCTTCCAGAAAAATACCACCCAATCCATGACGTCGTAATCAATTCAGAGCCGGGTTCTGTCAGTAAATGGAGGCGTGGATTCATTTAAACCAAGACAATCCGGAAGCGGAAGCAATCAGATGGAATGGAATGATAAAAAGAATATGTGGTGTTCTAGACCGTCGCAATGAAGGGCAGGGCCCCTGTTCAAGGCAAGGTATGCCATTTCAAAACGGTATACCAGATAAAGAGCAATTAAAAGAATCCACGTTAAATCATTATTATTTTATTAAAGCCGTGGTTGCCACAAAAAGAAAGTAAATTTTTCTGAGGGCTCCAGAAACCATTGAGTTTCTAGAGAGGTGCATCCGAAGAAACAACAAATAAGTTCCGGCTTACCAAGAGGTGGCTAAAAGGATTGGGAACAAATAGGAAATAACGGAGAAGATATGGTTATCGGAATTTTAAGAACGGAAAACATAAATAATGCACCTACAAGTGACATTGCAACCGTATACTATGGTAGGGAGCCCACGTTAAATGCAGATTTAAAATTATATTCGAGGTGGGTCTGTGAAAGAGGGAAAAGGGTCATGCGGAGATATTTATTAAAAAATTTAAACCCTTTGACAGATCATGTGGCATATCCCATCGCTGTTAACTTTCGCAGGGGATGGTTATTCCCATACCAATAATACAAGGAAAGTCACCCTGCGTTAATTCTGTAGATATATAATTTAATGTAAAATGAATTTTCTGTAATGCATAATGCGGGTAAACTATTTCTGTCGTTTTCGGTGGAAGCATGGGTGCGTGTGGAGATTGATTGTCTATTGTACTTGAGAAAGAATCAAAACAAATTTAGGCTGGAAATAGAGAGTAATTTAGAATACCGGCAGAAATATGGAAACAGACCCGATATGGTCTGTAGGGTTTTTAGATCGAAACTTCTGCAACACATCAATGACGTAACTCTGAAAAACGTTTATGGAGTAGTAAAAAATTACCACTACGTTATTGAATTTCAAAAGAGGGGTCTTCCGCATGCGCGCATCGTTTTAACCCTAGTCAAAGACGATAAAATTTTAACTGCAGAGGATGTCGATGGGCTTGTAAAAGCAGTAATCACAGACCGTCTATCGCAACCTCTTCTGTACGAGATGGTATCTCGATACCAAATTCACAGTCCATATGGCCACTTCAATCGCAAGGCGCCGTGTGTATGGCAAATGATCAGTGCAAAAAATCGTTCTAACAACACTGTAGTCCGAAAACCGTGTTAAATGCAGGCGCACATCACAGACCTATTTACAAAAGGTCTCACGACAATAAGACCGTTCAATTAGGTAATGGCATCTTTACCAACGAGTGGTTTGTACCTTACAATCCGTATGCTTTGGTGAAATATCAATATCATATTAATTTTGAAGTTATTGGTTCCATTGCGACTATGAAATATTAATATAAATATATCAGGAATGGTTCAGGTTACTATGGTGGTGATATTGAAAGGGGGATGGAGGACGAATTGCCGATTACGTAAATGGTAGAGAAGTTGATTCGACGGAAGCTGTGAGGAAAGGGTTTAATAAGCACGACAGGTCCCATTCAGTAATAGTTCCTCCCGTTCACCTTCCAGGAGAGTACCACCCAATCCATGACGTAAGAAATTCAGAGCCGGTTTGTGTCAATAAATGGAGGCGTGGATTCATTTAAACCAAGACAATCCGGAAGCGGAAACAATCAGATACAGAGATATTCCAGAATATTATACGTGGAATGACAAAAAGAATATGTGGTGTTCCAGACCGTCGCAACGAAGGGCAGGGCCCACTGTTCAAGGCAAGGTATGCCATTTCACCAATGGTATACCAGATAAAGAGTAATTAAAAGAACTCACGTTAAATCATTATTATTTTATTAAAGCCGTGGATGCCACAAAAAGAAAGCAAATCTTTCTAAGAGGAAGGGTGGCTCCAGAAACCATTGAGTTTCTAGAGAGATGCATCCGAAGAAACAATATGTTCGGGCACACCAAGAAGTGGCTAAAAGGACGAGGGAGCAAATAGGAAATAACGAAGATATGGTTATGCGGTGGCTAAAGGGACGAAAAGTATTTAAAATTATATTCGAGGTGGGTCTGTGAAAGAGGGTCCTGCGGATACGAATTAAAAAATTTAAACTCTGACAGATCCTATGGTATATCCATTGCTGTTAACTTTCGCAGGGGATGGTTATTTCCATACCAATAATACAAAGAAAGTCACCCTGCGTCAATTCTATAGATACATATCAATGTACAGTCGTGAGCAAAAAAAATAGGACGTCTTATATTATATTTTGCTAAAACCTAGTTGTATAAATCTAACTTTAATTTTTGTGACAGTCAGTTAGTTGTCATAATTTATTGCAAGTGTGTAAAAATCTAATATGCCTCATATAAGCGATCCTAGAAATGGAAAAAATTCCAAAAATTTACGCTCTTTCAATTTTGGACGCCGATATCTCGAAATTCGTTCACCGCAGAATGCCGGGCTTTACGCCGTTCGATTTCTCGTTCGATTTTCTACAAAAACAGAAAAAAAAACCAATGTCTCGCTCTTCCCATTTAGAAAAAAATTCATCCGAAACGGGACCGAGTAGTCTATCAACTCTGATCATCTTAATTTCAATAAAACAACACCCTGTTTTCAAATTAATACTTTATTCTTAATACTACCAGCTTTAACAGCCGCATTTTAAAAATTAAGAGGAAAGAGAAGGATACATTTATTAAATTGAGTGAGTCATTAAGTTCTAATAAACACAAGTTTGAAACATTAAGTGAAGTTGGGTTCACAAAGTTAAAAATTAAACACTTTTGTGCACACTGTCGTGGTAATTTTAAAATTACAAATATGCCTGTTCCAGCCAAGCTACGAGCTGACATAGAAGAAGTGCTGAAGGATGTTTTTTTTAAACAAGAGACAATTCAAACCATATGTGAAAAAATTACCGATGTGATCTGTGAAAATATGGATAAACAATTGTCAGAGGTAAAGGAAGAACTTAATCATGTAAAAGCTAAATATGAAACATTAAATACAAAGTATATTGAGTGTGAACATAAATTGCAACAAAAAATTGATAAGATCGAGCAACATTCTAGAAGAAAAAACGTTCGAATATTTGGATTAGCTGAGGTACAAACCGACTCGGATTCGCTAAAGGAGAACGTAGAGGCAACCGTTATAGCATTCTGTAAAGACAAATTAGGCATAAAATTAGTAGCTGCTGATATCGCTAGATGTCACCGAACCGGTAAACAACAAGATGGCAAAGGCAGGGCAATATATTTACAATTATCCAATTACAAGAAAAAATGGAAATAATGGCAAATAAAATGAAATTAAAAGGCAAGGGAATAATAGGGAGGGAAGATCGAACTAGAATTAGGCTAAAGTTGTATCAGGATGCAATTTAAAAATATGGGTTAAAGGAGACATGGACAAATGATGGCCAAATATGCATAAATACGGATGGAAAAATCAAAACATTAGAAATCCAAATAACACGCGAATAGCAGATCAGTTTGAATTTAAATCTTTCTTATAAATATATTATCTTAGTTATGATAGCAATATATTATTCCTTTATTTTTGTCAGGATGTTCTTGGGTATTGTGACATATATATATATATTGTAAAATGGTTCAAATAGTTATGTAACACTGCATTTTTCTTTATTAATATAATTATCTTTTATTACATATATTAAACTCTAGCAAGTCATTTATTTTTAGAATTTATAGGTATTTGGGCATTTCTTAAATCAATTTTAAATTTAGTTAAGTAAAATATTGTTTTAAGGATGAAAAATGAAATAAAAATTGCTCATGTTAACATGAGATCATTAAATACAGGGTTTAATGAATTTTCTTTGGAGATAACAACTAAGGATTATGATTTAGTATTAATTAGTGAAACATGGTTAAATGACAGAGATGATATAGCTTTTTTTAGTATCCCCAATTATACATTTATTAATAGAAATAGGAGTAATGGCAGAGGAGGTGGAGTGGGTTTTTATATCAAGAATAATTTAAACTACTCAAAATTCAATTACAGTTTATTTTCATTTTCAGCTAATTTAGAGCAGTTGTGGATAAAAATGTCATTTTCAGGTAAAGAAGTAGGAATTGGTGTATTGTACAGGCCACCTCATGGGTTGGTACATGAATTTTTTGAAGAGGTTGAAAATGTTCTGTCTAATATAATACCACAAGTAGATGAAGTCATATGCGCAGGTGATATAAATATAAATCTGTTAGAGAAAAATCAAATGTATAAGGATTTTACTAATATCACAGAGGCATATGGATTAACACAGGTAGTAGATGAGCCAACCCGTATATCTCGGACAGGTGTAAGTTTACTTGATGTAATATTAATTAGTGACGAGGAACTACTTAGTAGTACTGGAGTACACGATATGCACGGGATTACAGATCATAGGTTAACTTATGCAGATTTAAAATTTTATGTAGATAAACCTTGTCCAAAATATTACACCTATCGTGATTTTAAACATTTTGATTATAACGAGTTTTTGCTGCCACTTTATAATGTCGATTGGGATTTTATATATATGTTGCCAGATGTTGATAGTAAAGTTCAATTTATGTCAAATACATTAGTAGATCTGTTTAACTTACATGCTCCTTTAAGAACTATCAGAATAACAAAAGTAAAGGCACCTTGGTTGACGTATCCTCTGCGTTTGATGATAAAAGAGAGGAATAAATTACACACTAGATTTACTAGAACAAAACAACCTGCCCATTGGGAGGAATATAGAGTAATGAGAAATTTTACAACGTCATGTATTAGGGAAGAAAAAAGAGTATATATCAGGGAAATTCATAAATCCAGAGACAGTAAAAAATTATGGGAGACACTTCGTACATATAATATTTCACAGAAAAATAAAAGTTATGATATACCAAGTGAATTAAAAGAGCCTAATGAACTGAACAATTATTTTTTAAATGTTAATGTACCGGATATAGATATAAATCATTTAAAAGAGTATTATGAAACAAATTTACATCAAAACATTTCTGCTGGGACAAAATATAAATTTAAAACTGTCTCGAATGAAGATATTGAAAAAATTGTTAATTGTTTACGCTCAAATGCTATAGGCGAGGACGGCATTTCCTTGAAAATGTAAAAATTTTGTATTCCTTACATAATACCCTATATAAGACACATTGTTAATTTCATTATAACAAGCTATTCTTTCCCACATTTATGGAAAAAAGCAATAGTACGACCTATTGCGAAAGTAAAAATCCTTTGTCTTTTGGTGATATAAGGCCAATTAGTGTATTACCCTTGCTCTCTAAAATAATTGGAAAAGTAATGTCATCAAATCAGAGAATATATTAACCAAAAAGGATTATTGCCGGAAACTCAGTCTGGTTACAGACCACATCATAGTACCACCACTGCACTATTAAAGCTTACAAATGACATAATTTCAATATGGGATAAATCTGATTTGACAATACTCGTGATGATAGATTTCAGTAAAGCGTTTGACACTTTACATCATGAACTGTTGTGTGCTAAACTTTCATACTATGACTTTGACAGCAATTCAATTAATTTAATAAAAGACTATTTAAATGGAAGAATGCAGAAAGTATGTATCGAGGGAAATTCATCTCAGTTTCAACTCCTACGCAAGGGAATAGCTCAAGGTTCGGTCTTAGGTCCTTTACTTTTCATTTTATATTGTGCAGATTTTACTAAAACCTTAAACAAATGTCAGTATCACAGTTACGCTGATGATACTCAAATATACATATCAACTTCGGTAAATAACTTAAGGGAAAATTTAAATATTATTAACAATGAATTGCATCAATTAGTAGCTTTGTCTGAAAGTCACCATCTGCTAATAAACCCTAATAAATCTCGTGTCATGGTATTTGGTCCCAAAAGTAAAACACAAGAGGTGCAAAATGATGTGCATATTAAAGTAAACGATGTTGAGCTGCCAGTTGTAAGTAGCCAAAAAAATTTGGGTTTAGTTTTAGATGAAAACTTACGGTTTAAGGAACACGTAGCAAATTTGATAAGGCGAGCCTATTGCAGTTTACGGTGTTTATATGCGAACAAATCAATATTAGACAATACGTTAAAAATAATGTTATGTGAAAGTTTGGTTCTATCGATATTTAATTACTGTGATGTGGTATATAGCCCGTGTTTAGATCTGATGACCTCTAACAGTATACAGAAAGTGCAAAACAGTTGCATTCGATTTATTTTTAATTTGAGAAAAAGGGAACATGTGTCACATAAGATCCGAGATATACATTGGCTCAAAATGAAGCAACGAGTAATGGTACATTATGCAAACCTTGTACATTCTATGGTTACACATAAATCACCGAATTACCTATGTGACATTTTGATTCAAAACTCAGCAATACATGGTGTCAATACACGGAATAATTTTAAATATAGAATACCTCCACATAAGACGGCATTATTTCAAAATTCATTCGCTTATGTAGGTGCCTCTGTATATAATAAAATTCCTGATGAATTTAAAAAATTAACAGAGTTAGCTTTTAAAAATAAAATCAAAGTGTTTATAAATACCTATAAATAAGAATTATTAATTATTTGTTTCTCTTCAGTTTAGTGTAAGAACAGTTGTTAACTGAACTACGCTGAAGTAAAAATAAAGACTATTTATTATATATATATATATATATATATATATATATATATATATACACATACATACATACATACATATACCTACCCAGTAGTTATCTTATCTTCATCCTTATTTCTACCTATCCACTCCCGTCCGTCTTGTCTTGTCTTGTTGATTTCTTCAATAAAACGACATCCCGTTTTCAAATTAATACTTTATTCGTGAAAGAGAAAGACAGAGAGAGAGTGATACTGACAAACTCGGCGAAATTAGACCGGTTTCGAACTTATTAGTTCTCATCAGTACGCCATAGGTCATGGAATAGACAAATGATAGTGGCCAACCCGCTAGACTTATACAGACTAATGTAAATGGTGTAGTGGTGAGAGGTAAGTGAATCCTCTCATGTGGTCTAATGCTACTATACACCAGACATCATAGATGTATCCATGATGTATAGCGACTTGCCATTTTGCAAGTACCGAGAGCGGTGACCTTCAGCCCTTGGTGGACTTAACCTATATACTGTTATTATACATGATTTGCAGGAAACAACTACTCAGCGGGCAAATACCCCGACCTGCACTGAATTATATCTTACAAATCATGAAAGATTGGTCGATCATCGACGCGGGAAAGCACCCGGAAGTACAACACTTCATTTAACACCCGCGAAAACCTAAAAAACAATATATATATATATATATTGTTCCGGGTGCTTCCCGGTTTTCAAATTAATACTTTATTCGTGAAAGAGAAAGGCAGAGAGAGAGAGAGACTGACAAACTCCGAGAAATTTTTCTATACTACCAGCTTTAACAGACGCATTCTTCAATAAAACAACAACCTGCTTTCAAATTTTAATTTTTTATTCACAAAATAAAACATATAACAACACAAATCAAAAGGAAGGCTGCCTACATGGCCAATTCGCCTCACCCATAATTTTTTTCAAATTCGGGAGATGCCATCTCGTACAGAAGAGGTTGCGATAGACGGTATGTGATTACTGCTTGTACAATCCCATCGACATCCTCTGCAGTTAAAATTTTATTGTCTGTTAAAATGATGTGCGCATGCGGAAAACCCCTCTTTGAAATTCAATAACGTAGAGGTAATTTTTTACCACTCCATAAACGTCATTGATGTGTTGCAGAAGTTTCGATCTAAAAACCCTACAGACCAAATCGGGTCTGTTTCTGTATTCTAAATTACTCTCTATTTCCAGCCAGTTCGGGTTGCGAGTAAACGTTATAAATAGATCGGGCGTCCTGTGCCTGAGGACCACAGTCATAGCGTCAAGGTAGAGCCGTTCCATGTGGCGGGGCCCTGTCGGAAAGCTGAACAGGCAACACACCACCTATCCAGCCACCTCTGCTCATAACATTATACATTATAAGGGTTGACTGACTGGTGTCCTCCTAATCAGGGCGTTTCTGGAACGTCTAAATTTGTTTTGATTCTTTCTCAAGTACAATAGGCAATCGGTCTCCACACGCACCCATGCTTCCACCGAAAACTATAGAAATAATTTACCCGCTTTATGCATTACAGAAAATTCATTCTACATTGAATTATATATCTATAGAATTAACGCAGGGTGACTTTCCTTGTATTATTGGTATGGGAATAACCATTCTCTGCGAAAGAGAACAGCAGTGGATATAGGGGATATGTCAAAGGGTTTAATTTTTTTTAATTCATGTCCGCATGACCCTTTTCCCTCTTTCACAGACCCACCTATAATATAATTTTAAATCTGCATTTAAGAGGGGCTCCCTACCATATAGTATACAGTTACAATGTCACTTGTTGCATTATTTGTTTCCCGTTCTTAAAATTCCGATAACTTTATCTTCTCCGTTATTTCCTATTTACTCCCTCGTCCTTTTAGTCACCTGTTGGTATGCCCTAACGTATTTGTTGTTTCTTCGGATGCACCTCCCTGGAAACTCAATGATTTCTGGTGCCACCCTTCCTCTCAGAAGAATTTGCTTTCTTTTTGTGGCACCTTCGGCTTTAATAAAATAATAATGATTTAACATGGGTTCTTTTAATTGCCCCATTTCTGGTATAACATTGGTGAAATGGCATACCATGCCTCGTGCTGAAATTGAACAGTGGCCCTGCCCTTCGTTGCGACTGTCTGGAACACCACATATGACAATAACCCGGCTCTGAATTAATTACGTCATGTGTTGGCTGGTTCTCCTGGAAGGTGAATGGAAGTGTAATTTTTTTTATAAATTGAAGTCTCTACCGGACCTTGAAGAGGCCGGAGAGCGGGTTTCGCAAATATCTGCCCCGATCGCCCTGCTTGAGGAGTATGGGGATCGGCTGTTGCCACCATTGGCAACGGCTCGACTGCTTCTTCTTCCTCGGGGATAGAGATTACGGGAGTAGAAGAAGCAGGAGTGTCGTCGACCGATGGTGGCGGCGGCTGTAGCAGGGTCAGGTTGGTATTGTGAATGTGGTTGTTGATATTTTGTCATTGTTGCAGCCGTCAGAAGGGAGGGAAACAGAGGAAATCAGGCTATAGGATGTTTCGCCGGAAACTCTATCGGGTGGGAAGTTGTCTAGGGAAAAGTGTTCGGATGCGGGTGTGGATAAAGTAGTGGCTGCAGTTGGGGTATGGACGGAGGACGTGTTGCTGTTATTGTCGTCGTTGCTGCTACTAAATGTAAGGGGGATCGACCAGGGGTGGGGATTATCCTTCATGAAACCTTTGAATTGGACATCGTCTAAAAATAATATAAATTTAAGGATATTAAGATAAAGATGAAGAAATTTTAAAAGTTATCGGTATGATTGAAACGGGTGTATTGTTGCCTTAACTTTTGTTTGGGTGTTATAAATGATGTTGGCCTCGAAGGTCTTCATGTCTTCCTAAAATGTAAAATTGGGAGGAGAACCAGCCAATACATGACGTAATCAATTCAGAGCCGGGTTATTGTCATATGTGGTGTTCCAGACAGTTGCAACGAAGGGCAGGGCCACTGTTCAATTTCAGCACGAGGCAAGGTATGCCATTTCACCAATATTATACCAGAAATGGGGCAATTAAAAGAACCCATGTTAAATCATTATTATTTTATTAAAGCCGAATATGCCACAAAAAGAAAGCAAATTTTTCTGAGAGGAAGGGTGGCACCAAAAATCGAGTTTCCAGGGAGGTGCATCCGAAGAAACAACAAATACGTTAGGGCATACCAACAGATGACTAAAAGGACGAGGGAGCAAATAGGAAATAACGGAGAAGATATAGTTATCGGAATTTTAAGAACGGGAAACAAATAATGCAACAAGTGACATTGTAACTGTATACTATATGGTAGGGAGCCCCCGTTAAATGCAGATTTAAAATTATATTCTAGGTGGGTCTGTGAAAGAGGGAAAAGGGTCATGCGATGAATTAAAAAAAATTAAACCCTTTGACATATCCCCTATATCCACTGCTGTTCCCTTTCGCAGAGAATGGTTATTCCCATACCAATAATACAAGGAAAGTCACCCTGCGTTAATTCTATAGATATATAATTCAATGTAGAATGAATTTTCTGTAATGCATAAACCGGGTAAATTATTTCTGTAGTTTTCGGTGGAAACATGGGTGCGTGTGGAGACCGATTGTCTATTGTATTTGAGAAAGAATCAAAACAAATTTAGACGTTCCAGAAACGCCCTGGTTAGGACACCAGTCAGTCAGCCCTTATAATGTTATGAGCAGAGGTGGATGGATAGGTGGTGTGTTGCCTGTTCAGCTTTCCGACAGGGCCCCGCCACATGGAACGGCTCTATCTTGACGCTATGACTGTGGTCCTCAGGCACGGGACGCCCGATCTATTTATAACGTTTACTCGCAACCCGAACTGGCTGGAAATAGAGAGTAATTTAGAATACCGGCAGAAATATGGAAACAGACCCGATATGGTCTGTAGGGTTTTTAGATCGAAACTTCTGCAACACATCAATGACGTTTATGGAGTGGTAAAAAATTACCACTACGTTATTGAATTTCAAAAGAGGGGTTTTCCGCATGCGCACATCATTTTAACAGAAAATAAAATTTTAACTGCAGAGGATGTCGATGGGATTGTACAAGCAGTAATCACAGGCCGTCTATCGCAACCTCTTCTGTACGAGATGGCATCTCGGTACCAAATTCACAGTCCATATGGCCACTTCAATCGCAAGGCGCCGTGTATGGCAAATGATCAATGCAAAAAATTGTTCTAACAACACTGCAGTCCGAAAACTGTGTTAAACGCAGGCGCACAGCACAGGCCTATCTACAAAAGGTCTTACGACAATAAGACCGTTCACTTGCAGAATGGCATCTTCACCAACGAGTGGATTACAATCCGTACGCTCCGGTGAAATATCAATGTCATATTAATTCTGAAGTTATCGGTTCGATCGCGACTATGAAATATTTATTATATAAATATATCAGGAATGGATTAGGTGCCTACGGTGGTGATATTGAAAGGAGGACAGAGGAATTGTTCCTTCCGTTCACCTTCCAGGAGAGTACCACCCCAATATATGACGTAATCAATTCAAAGCCGAGTTGTGTCAGTAAATGGAGGCGTGAATTCATTTAAACCAAGACAATCCGGAAGCGAAAGCAATAAGATACACGAGATATTCCAGAATATTATACGTGGAATGATAAAAAGAATATGTGGTGTTCCAGACCGTCGCAACGAAGGGCAGGGCCACTGTTAAAGACAAGGTATGCCATTTCACCAACGGTATACCAGATAAGGAGCGATTAAAAGAACCCACGTTAAATTATTATTATTTTATTAAAGCCGAGGATGCCACAAAAAGAAAGCAAATTTTTCTGAGAGGAAGGGTGGCTCCAGATACCATCGAGTTTCTAGAGAGGTGCATCCGAAGAAACAACAAATACGTTCGGGCATACCAAGAGATGATTGAAATGATGAGGGAGCAAATAGGAAATAACGGAGAAGATGAGGTTATCGGAATTTTAAGAACGGAAACATAAATAATGCACCTACAAGTGACATTGCAACCATATACTATGGTAGGGAGCCCACATTAAATGCAGATTTAAAACTATATTCGAGGTGGGTCTGTGAAAGAGGGTAAGGGTCATGCGGAGATATGAATTAAAAAATTTAAACACTTTGACAGATCCTATGGTATATCCATTGCTGTTAACTTTCGCAGGGGATGGTTATTCCCATACCAATAATACAAGGAAAGTCACCCTGCGTCAATTCTATAGATACATATCAATGTACAGATGTATTTTCTGTAATGCATAATGCGCGTAAATTATTTCTGTAGTTTTTGGTGGACGCATGGATGCGTGTGGAGACTGATAAACCATGATACTTGAGAAAGAATCAAAACAAATTTAGACGTACCAGAAACGCCCTAATAGGAAGACGCCAGTCAACCTTTATAATGCTGTTAATAGAGAGAAAGTGGAGCGGCGCTACCTTGACGCTACAACTGTGGTCCTCAGGCACGGTTTCAAGTTGGAATATTCTATAGTTTTCAATATACGAGCTGCCAAAGTTGCTGGATAGTAAAAATCTCACATACCCCACCGATCCGAAGACGATATCTTGAAAACCGAGCCTTTCACGCACCTACCGCTTGAAATACATACCCCACGATACTTTGGAGCGCCCTAAAAAAAAAAATATTTTTTAGAAAACTTTCAAATAGATAGGTATTGAAAAATTTACTCGTTTTCGACATCGTTTCACGTAACTTTTGAATGAGAAAAAAACATCCTTTTTTTGGGGTAGATCAAGACGGTGTGCCACTTGAATTAAAATAAAAGGAAATTCTACAATAACACTAAAATCAATTTTTATTCTTGTTTATAATAGAAATGGATCTAAATTCTACTGCAAATGTCACCGAAGAGGACGTCGACGATATAATGGTAAATTCCCCGGAAATTGTTCCAGCCCCTAGATCCCCAGAGAACATTTTATCATTATTCCGATCGAAAATATTCACTGAAATTCATACCTTGAACGGTTGTCAGAACATGCAGGATGATTTAGATTGAATTCAAACTTGGTGTACTAACAATAAGTTACACCTAAATCCAATTAAATGCAAAATTATGAGTTTTTCAAGAAAACAGACAGTTTACGAATATCAGTATAGTATCAACGGGAATATATTAACTCGCTGCAGCTCTTTCAATGATCTTTGAACTTTTGATTGTCAGCTAATTTTCACTGAGCACATAGAACGGAAAATAAGTGAAGCAATAAAGTTTTTAAACTGCCGAAATTTCACTAATTGTCAATACTTTGAAAATCTTATGCTACTCATATGTACGATCTAAATTAGAATATGGATAGCTAATTATATATAATTTGGTACCCGTTTTACAATTGTCACATTGAAGCAGTAGAGAGAGTACAGAGAATATTTTTAAAGTATTTAGCATTTAAAGAGGATGGTGAGTATCCTGCAAGAGGAGTGGATTATAGACACCTATTAGAAAAGTTTAATATCATCAGCTTAGAGCTAAGAAGAAAATGTGCTTCACTCTCATTTCTATACAAATTACTTCACCAAGAAATTGACTGTTTTGATTTATTAGTTTAAATAAACTTTTACATACCTAGACTGCAGTCTAGACAATATATTTTTTTTTATAACAGCAGAGCGCAAATTAATATATTATTAAAATCACCAATTTATAATATGTCTCAAAATTTTAACAACATTTCTGACATGTGATATTCATACCTGCACCTTAAATGAACTGATTAATAAGGCAGTGGATTTTTTTACAGGAGATACTAATTAATTAATCTAAATAGTCAATATTACACCTTTTGTTATAATACTCACTCACTCTCTAATTTCCGTGCACCAAAGTTTTTACGTATTATTTTATTTATTAATGTCTTATTTTCCTCTTCATTATTAATCTGTAACATATATGTGTATATATAAGATACATGTTATTACTGTTCCATATCCGTACTTTTGTACGCTTTTTTTACAAAAAACCAGTTACCCTACTCTGTGGCTCCGACCCTCACAGAGGGGACCTGGTAATAAATACCAATAACCACTCACTCCCCACGGCCGTGGGGTGAGTGACTACCGGGTCCGCGAATTGTGTGCCCTGAGTAGACGCAATGAACCGAGGATGATAGCCCTCTGCATTCTACCGGCTAAGATCCCTTATTATTATTTCCCGAAGTTGACCAGCTAATGCTGATGAGCCTGTCGCGGCGGAGGTGTCCGCCAGTAGGAGTACCGGAGGATCTGATGATGATCCACCTAGTGCCCGTGCACCCAAGAGGAGATTAACAGTACGGCCGTGAGCAAAAAAATAGGACAAGTCTTATAACGGCATTTTGCTAAAATCTAGTTGTGTACATCGAACTTTAATTTTTGTGATATTGTCTGTTAGTTGTCATAATTTATTGCAAGGGTGGAAAAAACTAATATGCCTCATATAAGCGATTTAGTTAAATCTAGAGTTATTGCAAAAGCAGAAGATGGATGGATGGTCAATGAGACAAATTGCACTGCGTTATAATATTGACAAAAATTCGGTGTGTAACATTTTAAGAAATGTGGAGAATAAACGGTACGATTAGTAGAAATCCTGGATCAGGGCGACGAAGGTTATCAACCCAACAATAAGATTTGCAATTGGTAAATGCTTTAGTATCCATCTCCACATCCATTTTACTCAGTTATTCAGGCTGCTGAAGAAACGAATTTTCCTGGATTGAGTAGTAGGATTTGCGCTTGAATTTTCAACGCATGATGTAAATTTTTGGAACAATGTAAACTTTACAGGCGAAAAAACTTTCCAGTCAACACACAGCGGTCGTATTCGTGTTTACCGCCCTCCGAATACTCGATTCGATGAGAAATATATATCTAACAATGATAAAAGTGGTAGATTTTCCGTCAATATGTGGGCTTGGATATCGGCACGTGGTCCTGGTGTTTTGTGGCATATTGAGGAACGATTTAATAGTGAAACGTATATTAGGGTTTTAGACAATATTATGCTCCCTTCTGTGTCACAATTATTTCCTAATAATGAGTTCATATTTCAACAAGACAATTGTTCCGTTCATACTGCTCATACCGTAACTAACTGGTTTCAAGATAATAACATCAATGTTCTTAACTGGCCCGATCATAGTCCTGATCTTAACTGGCCCAATCATAGTCCTGATCTTAACCCTGTGGAAGAAGTATGGGGACTACTCGTAAGAAGTATCCAAAAACGAAATATGAGACCACGGAATGTCGAAGAATTACTGGAAATAGTAAATAATGCCTGGCATTGCATGCATTATACGTGGGATGATAAAAAGAACATGTGGTGTCCACGCTGTCAAATTAGCAAAATATTAGGTTGTATAACAGAGGTGAGTCTACCTACATGAGGATACATCGGAGCTTTTCTATTTACCCACATTATTACGGTACGTCGCTGGAACAATTTCATACGAGGACTTTCAATCCGCGTGTCACGAAAAGTCTCTTTGATGATTACAGATATGAGCTTTGCATGTTCGACGCTGCTATGATGATGCATACTCCACTTCAGTATACTTTATTTATTGTAATTATATTGTCTCTAGATGATGACACGTTAGACTACGTCGCATGGGATGGTAACCATTTCAAAGCCATATTTTTGCGAAACTACCTTTTTCAAGGATGGTGGACACGAGGATCTCTGGTTAATTGTATTACATACATAAACGCTGTACCAAGTAGAAATTGGCCTGATGTTACCTGTGCAACTTTGGGCATTATTGAAGAGCAACAGCAAATCGAGTCGACTTCAGAAATGGCGGTAATGTCGGATGAAATATCATCAAATGATACGAGTTCGTGATAGGGCTACGGTTGTTCAGATGTGGTCAAATACCACACTTTGAACAAAAAAATTGCAGCACTTGCCCAATGATCTTATTGAAATTCCGAAATGGTTTCTAACTTATTTTTTTTGGAAGAATTAGTCAATTTTGTTTATGGAAATAACGGGCGGGTGTCAGGCTCGCAAAGAAAACAGTTTTGTATCCATTTTGCTGGTTTTTAACATTAGTTGTAGCCACAGTAGATGAGAAATTTTCATATTATGATAGTTTCGTGGTACATAATTAAATTATATAATTATTACCAGTAAATATAGTAAAAATAATATTTATATACATTATTTCAGTAATTAAGTTTCGATAATTATGGACCAAATTAATCCATATGCCAACCACTGAAAAAATCTCCGTCGTTCTCAAAGAACTACTGCAGAAGCCTCCTATCAATGTGGAGGTCATCGGCTGCGAGTCATTATAGAAAGATCTGCATACATAGAAAATTTAATATCAGCTGGTATACACAATTCACCAATCAATCCAGGCGGCGATTTGAATCGTAGCCAAGAAGAACTTTGTGTTCCTCTAGAGAGGATGGGCCTTTCTGAGGTTACTTCTCTTCCGGTGGTTGTTGAAAACGCCGTTATGGAGGACGTGTGACCGGCGTCTGTTCCTAGAAGGCGTCAATCTCAATGTAATCGAGAACCGGTATTTTTTGTTGACGCCGTTTCGGATGATCTGTCGCTGCCGACCCCTGTTGCCAGATGACGTTACGCGGAAACACATCGAACACAAACTTATAGATCCACAGCTAATGTCAAACAATCAGATCTCGTACAGTGAAGGCCATTTTCGCACGGAATCCTAACAAATCCGTGTCAGTTCTGTGCAAAATCTTTTATAGGGAGAAACTATAAGTAAAAGATAATCAGTGCTGCAACAATGGTGCAATCTCAGTGTAATCCAGAACCGGTATTTTTTGTTGACGCCGTTCCGGATGATCTGTCCTTGCCGGCCCCTGTTGCCAGATGACGTTACGCGGAAACACATCGAACACAAACTTATAGATCCACAGCTAATGTCAAACAATCAGACCTCGTACAGTGAAGGCCATTTTCGCACGGAATCCTAACAAATCCGTGTCAGTTCTGTGCAAAATCCTTTATAGGGAGAAACTATAAGTAAAAGATAATCAGTGCTGCAACAATGGTGCAATCATCGCACCTCGATGCAGTAGTCCTCCGCAGTTGTGTCGACTTTACACCGAGGATGCTCCGGAGACAAATAAATTTTTACAGCACATTAGAGAAGTAAATCGTTTATTCAAGATGACATCAAATAAAACGTCGGTTTCAAATCGTCGGTCGCACCGAAGGGCAGTCATTTCAGCACGAATCGAGATAAACCATTTCACCAATAATATACCAGAAAAGGAACAATTAAAATAACCCACGTTAAATCATTATTTTGAAGTCGAAAAAGCCATAAAGAAAAGGCAGATTTTACAAGTGACATCGCAACCGTGTACTACGGCAAGAGAAGCTCCCATTTAATGCGCACTTATCCAAGGCGGAAAGAGGAAAAAGGAACATGCGTACAAATGAACTAAAAAATCCAAACCTTTTGGTAGATCCCACTATATATCCATTGCTGTTTCCTTTCGTAGAGGATAGCTATTCCCATACTAGCAATGCAAAAAAGTCACGCTGTCAATTTTTAGATATAGAATAAAATGCAAAAATGAAGTTTCTTTAATGCACAACGCAGGTAAACTATTACAGCAGTTCTTGGTGGACGCAGGGGTTCCTGTGAAGACCGATTATTTATGGTAGTATAGATAGAATCAAAACAACGCGCCAGTAATGCCTTCATTAGGAGGATGACATCCAACCCTGCTATTGCTGTCGGCTGAGTAGGAAGACCAGTAGTGTTGTGTTGCCTGTCAGTTTTCCGGGAAGGCCCAGCCACATGTAATGGCTCTACTTAGATGCTATGATTGTCACACGGATAGACAAATCTATTCATAACATTAGTTGCTGTAACCGGAACTGGGCGGAAATATAGTAATTTAGAATATCGGCAGAATTATGAAAATAGACCTGACTTAGTCTGCAGGGCTTTCAGATCAAAACTTTTGCATTGATGATGTGACAAGAGAAAAATATTTATGGGACGATAAGAAATTATCACTACGTTACTGAATTCCAAAAGAAGGGACTTCCACACGCGTATTGTTATAATCGTCATAGAAGATAACAAAAATTTTAACTGCGGAGGATATCGTTTGCACCATGTGCATCATAAAAATCGATGTACACGGGCGCAAGAGACACCTATCGCCACAGAGTACCATCCAGAGGCGCATCTCTGGTCTCCGGCCAAAATCAAATTTAGGTGCGCATGTGCAGCCGCCATATTTTTGAAAGTTTCCTTGTCGTAAGTCGTAACAAATAACATAATCTACAGCAACTGCTAATAAGTGAGTTTCGTGTTTTAAGCTGTGGAAAAGGTGAAACTTTTTGTGTAGTTCGAGACATTATTTTATTTCGATTCCTAAAGATAGAGAGAGGTAGGTGAATACACTAATTTCATATTTTTTAAAATATCGAATTTATCATTTTAGAGAGAAATTATGGCAACGTTCTTGTAGCCGAGAAGATTTATGTAATAAAAGTTCGACGCAATTATAATAATTACAAGGTGTATGCTCTACATTTTGGGGAAAACTTCTTTACAAGCCTTCAAAAAAGCAGGCTGCTATCGTCTGCAGTACCTACAAGTTCTCCAAGTTTAAAACGGTCTATTGAAGATGCATCTGTAGCAGAACGAGATAATCTGGTGGTAGACAGATGTAAAAAAATACGTGTCATATCAGGCGAGAGCGTAAAACATCAATAATGTTGTCAACTGCTTTGAATTATTATTTCAACTTTTTGCTGTTAACACTCTGGCTGCCATGTCAGTCATTTTCGTCTGACACGGCATTTTCAAGTGAGGCCGGGGCCATTTCATTGGTTGAAACGTCTCAGGCCACGCGCAGGTTTAAGTAGTGGGAACCGTTAACATGCATAAACATTTGAATTCAGTCTCTAGATAGTGTTCACTTGGCCTACATTGCATCAAAATCGTGTGTAAAAACGTCTGACACGGCCTCTGGCTGCAACTAAAGTATATTGGTTCAAAATATGTAAGTAAATCGTCGTTTCGCTTTACGTTTTATTTTATTTATCCCATTAAACTTATAGGAGTTGGAATTTGAGAAGACCACTTACATCTCAGGAACTTCAAGATAAAGCGGAAAATTTATCTGACGATTCAGATGAGGAATGCACAGATTTTTCTGACTTTTCCGATATCGATCCAGATTATGAATATCGTGACTCGGATGACAGCGAGTCGGATAGAGAATCGGGATCTTCATCAGATGATGGTCCAGGGACAAATAAAGATGAAGAAATAACGGCGGCTGAAGATGAAGAATATGTTGCAGCAAACCCCGCAGATAATCAACTACTTTTTTCTTGGCACGAATATTCTAGGAATCGCAAAACATTTCCATTTATCGGTAATGAGGGCATCCAAGCAAATTTGCCAGCAGACTGTACACCTCTAGACGTATTTTAGCTTTTCTTTTCACCGGAGCTCATAGTTATAATTGTGGAGGAAACCAATCGCTATGCAGAGTACACGATTTCCAAAACAAATATAACATGCTAATCAAGACTTAACCAATGGTATCCTACATATGACGAGGAAATTCGTAAATTTATCGGTTTATATATTTGGATGGGACTGAATAGCCGTTCCACTCTTGCATCATATTGGTCAACTGATGTACTGTATAGAAATAAAGTCTCCGAAGTACTATCAAGAAATCGATTCGAAATGTTATTACGTATGATTCATTTCAATGATAAAGAAAATGAGACAAACGACGATAAACTTTATAAACTCAGGCCCAGTCTTGACATGCTCAATAGTAGTTTTCAACAAGCCTATATTCTGGGAAAAGAAATGGTCATAGACGAAAGTATGATCCCATGGAGAGGCAGGCTCAATTTTCGCCAATATATACCGTCCAAAAGTCACAAGTACGGAGTCAAACTTTTTAAAATATGTAGTACCGATGGCTTCACATGGAAATGCGAAGTTTATACTAGCCGAGATAAAAAAAACGTCGTCCTGACTGTCCTGGACTTGGAATAGGAGGATCTGTGGTACTATCTTTGGCAGAGAGATTGTTGGACGAAGGGAATATTGAACATCATTCATAATAAGAGAGAGAGAGAGGGAGAGAGAGCCGGAACAACGAAATTCTGATTGGTACGCCTTGAATCGCGCGATGCATTCATGCGTAGCCTCGATGTGATTGGTCCACTCCAGTTCGTCACGCTTTCGTCGACAACGACAAAATTTGATTGGTCCACGTCGGTGCGTCGCGCGCGAGTGCATTTCGCCGGGTATAAATATAAGTTCGCTAGCACTGCAAGGCTGAGTTGTTTTGTACTTGTATCCGGTGGTGTATTATCTAGAATCATGAAGGCATGTCAATGTAAATCTGTGTCCGAAATTGTACATAAGCACGGTAAAAGACATCCGGCAATTAGGATGTTCTTAGAATGCCTGCAAAACGAAATGGACACAGATCAAGAGTACCTTAATAGTAGATCGCTGAATGCTGCCACGAAAATTATATTGGCAAAAGCATTTGTTCTGCCGAAATCGGCAGCGATTAAAAAGAAGCAACTAGACTTTTATAGAACAATAATTGGTATACATAAAGACACGCTTAGTAATAAAACCAAAAAACGAAGGGTACACCCGAATAAACTAATAGCGACGCAGAATACAATCGAAGGAAGTAGAAGAAATTAAAAATTATTTAAAAAAAACATGAATCAAACAACACCATTTCGTTCGGTTTAAAATAATTCATAATCAAATTATTGTCTAATTTACATACTAGTACATTTGTAATGTTTATTGCAGTTATCCAAACGCGGAATCGTACCAATTATAAATTTTACGCGGAATTTTCCATTCGTTCAAACCTATATATCTTAAAACAGGCTCGACATATAACACTGTAGTTTACATCACCATCAAATCATACTTCCGTTATATATCCTCGTATAACATCAGATCTCCAAGACATTCCATAATTTTTTATATTATAACACGCAAAAAAATATCACCTGATAATCATATACTTCAGATCGAAATCTAATATATATCAATGTAACATTAACACAAAATAAACTAATAATTTACGAGCAAACCACATTATAGGTAAAAAAATATACTACCTGGTGATACTGTTCTTCATACCGAAGCCAAATACAGAAAATAACGACAATATATTCAATCGAATCAATGACAGCTAATCGTGAAACATCAAATAATACAATGCATACAAAAGCATATAGAAATTCTTTTAAAAACTCACAGACAGGACGAACATGACGTAAACAAAATTATTCTTATCCGAACGCGGAATCGTACGTCCCAATTATAAATTTCACACGGAATTTTCCATTAATTCAAACCTACATATCTTAAAGCAGGCTCGACATATAACACTGTAATTTATATCAGTATCAAATCATACTTCCATTATATATCCTCGTATAACATCCGATCTCCATGACATTCCATAATTTGTTATATTATAACACGCAAAAAAATATCACCTGATAATCATATACTTCAGATCGAAATCTGATATATATCAATATAACAGTAACACAAAATAAATTATAATTTACGAGCAAACCACATTATACATAAAAAAAATATACCACCTAATGATACTGTTCTTCATACCGAAACCAAATACGGAAAATAACGACAATACACTAAAACGAATCAATAACAGTAAATTATAAAACATTAAATAATACAATGCACGCAAAATCATAAAGAAATTATTTTAAAAACTCGCAGAAAATGAGAAAATGACGAAAGCGGAATTCTTCTTGTCTTCCCAGGAAGAATTCCGCGCGAGGAAACATTTTTCTGAAAGCGGAATAGCTTAAAGGAAATTTTATACTGTATATAGAATATATATGATAATACACTAGTATACAATATTTAGGATCAACAGCTGAACGCGGAATCCTATCTACTTAATATATACTCAGAGCGGGTCCTAAATATTTTTCACATATTTAATAAATTGAAAATATTTTAAAATAGGAAAAAGATGGCAAGACGGTAGTAACAAATAATAAACACGAAAAAATTACACGTTCAATAATATTATAAATGAGTATCCGCGTTACATGTTGTATCGTAAAATCAAAAACCAGAACAATAGGAAAAAAAAACAAAAAATAAAATAAATACGCTAACTCAATTTAAAATTAAATTTCCAATCCATTAATATACATCATTCATTTTTTTCGTTTTTATAAGAAAAAAAAAAATACTATGTTTATAATATATTCATATCGTACTATATAACAACGCTATATTATGTTCAATAAAAAAATAAGGAAATCCTGTACTATTTTCGAACTAACTTCAAACATTCATCGATAAGCAATACCATCTTATATTCGAACATAAAATTATATTTCTGATTCCAACGTTACAGTATTATCTTGGAAAATTCAAATTTAATGAAAGTTACACCTTTTCATCTCTAGAGTAGAAGTAATAAAAAAAATTAACAAAAACCGATTGGACCTTAACTTAAATTATCATCTATTTGAAATGAAATTTTATAATCAGTTAAGTAGTATTTTCTTCGAATTTAGATTTTGGTTCTTTAAGATGACATTTGAGTAACAGTTTATTTTTTCCAGAACGGAAATCTACTGATGCTGGAGAGACAAAATATTCTGCAAGTGGTTTCAACAACGTTCAGCCAATCATATTAGTAACTGTGCCCCCAGATGAACACATTTCGATCAATAATGTGGAAGAGACATCCAATAGATCCTCAAATTTTTCACACTTTGCAAACTACATCAGCAACCCTAGTTGGCAGTAAGAGTTTTGGTGAATCTATGCAGAATCAATTGGTTAATCAATGTACCGACGAGGGACTGTTCATTGATATGAACGATGTCAGCGAGGAATTCTCTGCTCTAGAAAATGCAACTTGCAATATTTGCAATTTCCGCTCTGCTCCGCTGGATGATTATTATTCGCATGAGGGATTGGTAAACTGGTAATGCTTAATGCCCTGAATTCCGTAAAGTTACACACTGCACAAGGAATCACGTCAGGATCTGAACCTCGGTCACCTAGCAACATGGTAGCTAGATGCAGCGATCTGCTGGACCGCATGGCGGCCGTAGAGAAGGTCCTGACGAGTGATAAGTCCTAAGGTGCATAATATATAGTGTTGCTGATGGCGAGACTTAGAAATTGCCAATATTAATTCTCAAAGTATTGTTGAGAAAAACGATAAATGAAAACAATCACAGACGTAGTGAGAATAGTGGTGGGTAGTGCCGATGCATCATCACGTCTTACGTCTTTTATGTCGCGTGCATTAAAATGAGAGAGAAGGTTTAGGGGCTTGTCTTCTTAGCGTCTCATCTGGCACCTCCCTTCTCGATGAAAGCTTTGCATATTTTGTCATGTGCATTAAAATGAGAGAGAAAGTCAACCATTTGGTCCGCCTTCTTAGCGTCTCACCTCGCACCCCCTTCTCAATTATAGGTTTCTCACACTATACATGAAGAATTATTATGTAGTGGTGTCATTGTGAATGTTTAAATTTTTTTTTAAATCCATAAGTTTCATGTTTATATTGCTTGAAAATGTGAGCAAGCAGAGCTATGGATTCCCTTCAATAAAGAAAACCTACCTATACACTACCTTGTTAGAATATAGTATTTTTGACATATTATAAATGAATGTGAACCAGCAGGTGCAGTAGAAGACAACCTGACAAATGTTCCCATTTGAATCTAAATGGAATATAGACAGCATATGCTCCCTCAGAGGCAACACCAGTGAATAATCTCAGTTTTTTGTAGTATCTAATGAGGAAGTGCTTTTTACCCCCGCGATACAGAAGCTTATTTGGGAAGCGGCAAGTCTAACTAAAATGATTACTCTAAGTATCCTCCATGTCAATATTCTTTAGAAATGTTTAGAAATCACTAATATTGGTTCTCAAAGTACAGGTACAGGTTAATATTATTTTGAGTGCAATAATACTTGTTTCGTAAGGTTACCTGAGACCTAAGCCCAACGGACTCTAGTAAATAAAAAATAAATCCATAACGTCGACAATCACAGCAGCGCTAGCTTACAGCCCATTGGACAGCTCCACCCCAATCACATTCCATTAGATGAGATTCTTATTCGTATCGCACATGTACATAAGTGTATAGGAATTTCCTATAGGGCTAGATGCTGACACCAATCTGTACAGTAGTTGCTGATGACGAGACTTAGAAATCACTAATATTAGTCCTCAAAGTACATGAAGAATTATTATGTAGGGTTTTCATTGTGAATTTTTTGATGATTTTTTTTTAATCTATAAGTTTCATCTTTGTATTGCTGACAATGCGAGCAGAACCATGAATTTCCTTGAATAAAGGAAACCTCCCTTATACACTATCTTGTTAGAATACAGTATTTTTAACATATTATAAATTAATGTGAACCAGCAGGTGCAGTAGAAGATAACCTGACAAATGTTCCCAGTTGAATCTAAGTGGAAGTCATATACACAGCATATCGTCGCTTAAGATGCAATAGCTCGTAACCCACAGTTTTTGCTAAAATGAGGTTCTAGCGCCATTCGACTTATGGGATGTCAGTTTATGCATGTGCAAAACCTGACAAGGCACAATTTTTTTATAAACTCAGTGTACTTGAAATAAGAAACCTCGTATCCCACAAACTTAAATGCAATACCACCCAAGCCACCTATTGTTGCCACTTCTGTGGGTTAGGAGATATTGCTGTTTAAAGTAAAACATTGTATCCCACATTGAAGTGGTGGGGGCGTGCTTTACGAGGAATTGAATGAATCAGTCGACATTGGAAATCGGTAGAAATAACCCTCATTTAAACTGAAAATAATGTATTTGTTGATTCCTCGTGTTTAAAAATCGTTGTTTCTGTTTTCTACGTAAAATGGATAATAATAATGTATCTAGGCGAAGTAAAATACTTGTTGAAATGTGTACAAAACCAACAGGTAAGCTGCTAGTTTTTATTCTGATTAGTATTTTGTAAGTTTTGAGATAAGAACAGCTGCGCAACAGCTTTAATTTCATTACTATTGCGTAGACGAATTAAAATGCAATGTAAATCATGTGTACAGGGTTTGCACTGTATGCAGGGTGGGGCATTTAAGTTAAGACCTGGGTTTTCAAAAAAAATTTACACCATACCATCAACTTTGGATAAAAATACAAGACAAAATATTTTTTTTGATCCAATTAAATTTCGAAATTCAGAGTTTATAGTAAACATATCGAAAATTTTTGAAAATCAAAGTTGTATAAAAACTTCTTTTAAGTTGTATTACATCAAAATAAACATTATCTGTCGTTTGTATACTTTCTAAAGTTGATTTTCGTGTAAGAAATCTTGGATGTTCTAAATTATCGAAATATTTTTTAAAGTATTATCTTGGAAAATTTAAATTCAATGAAAGTTACACCTTTTCATCTCTAGAGTAGAAGTAATAAAAAAAATTAACAAAAACCGATTGGACCTTAACTTAAATTATCTATTTGAAATGAAATTTTATAATATATTATATAATATATATATACATTATAATATAATAATTTTATAATCAGTAGTATTTTCTTGGAATTTAGATTTTGGTTCTTTAAGATGACATTTGAGTAACAGTTTATTTTTTCCAGAACGGAAATCTACTGATGCTGGACAGAAAAATATTCTGCATGTGGTTCCAACAACGTTCAGCCGATCATAGTAGTAACTGTGCCCCCAGATGAACACATTTCGATCAATAATGTGGAAGAGTATCCAATAGATCCTCCAATTTTTCACACTTTGCAAACTACATCCGCAACCCTAGTTGACAATAACAGTTTTGGTGAATCTATGCAGAATCAATTGGTTAATCAATGTACCGACGAGGGACTGTTCATTGATATGAACGATGTCAGCGAGGAATTTTCTGCTCTAGAAAATGTAACTTGCAATATTTCCCAGTCGTTTGGACATAGCGTACCACACATAAAACCTGATTGCAATGAAATGCAGATCAGTACAAACTGGTGTCTAGGGGGCCCGGAGAAAAAAGCAGCTAACAATGGGAGTCCAAAAATAATTAACTTAGAACAAGAGCAGGCCAGAGAACAAACAGCAGAAAAATTTTCAGGAGAAAGAAATGATTTAGAACCGGAAAGTGACTCCACTTATGAAGAAGAGAACGCACAAAATATGGACAGTGGATCAAGCAGCGACAATAAAGAAAATACCACAACGAGAAGACGTAAAAGAAAACCTGTAAAAAGACTATGGACGAGAGAACTAAATAAAAAACTGCGCGAAAGGGGACGACAGTATACTGGATTTAAAAAAGATGATGAAACAAAAAATATAAACAAAATGCTCCTAAGCCAGAGAGAAAAATGGGTCAACCATGCGATTCAAACCTTTGCAAAAAAAGTAAGTTGCGTTCTTGTTCAGACATTTCAGAGGAGAAGAGGAGACAGGTGTTTGAAAACTTTTGGAAAATGACGTGGGATCAGCGCAAAATTTATGTGGTTAATAATATGTCTCTAGTGTCAAAGGAAGATACACGACTAATGGAAATTCATCAAGAAACTGCTCAATGTTTAAGAGTAGGCGATCAAAAGGTGAATGTAAGAAACTTTTTCTGTCTACCCTATGTCTAGGAGAATTTCAAGTAGCCTCCTGGGTTAAAACGTCTGAACATAGAATGCACGAATCGAAAAATTTCAAAAATGAAAATAGAGCCGTTAACTTGCGGCAGAAGAAAAATAACAATAAGGAATTTTTGATTCAATTTTTGCTCTCCTATAAAAAATCTGCTACATGGGTTACGAGCTATTGCATCTTAAGCGACGATATGGTTCCCTCAGAGGCAACACCAGTGAATTATGTCACTTTTTTGTAATATCTAATGAGGAAACTCTTTTTAACGACTGTGATAGAGAAGCTTATTTGAGAAGCGGCTAGTCTAAATAAAATGATTACTCTAAACGCCCATCCTCCCATGTGAATATTTTTGTAGAAATGTTGGTACAACTGCGGCTCCACTGGATGATTATTATTTGCATAACGAATTGGTCAACTGGTAATTCTTGAGGCCCAGAGTTCAGTAAAGTTGCACGTTGCACAAAGGACCACGGCAGGATCTGAACCTTGGTCACCTAGCAACATGGTAGCTAGATGCAGTGATCTGCTGAACCGCATAGCGGCCGTTGAGGTAGTCCTGATGAGTGACAAGTCCTGAAATGCATAATATATAGGAGTTGCTGATGACTAAACTTAGAAATTGCCAATGTCAATCCTCAAAGTAAGTGAAGAATTATTATGTAGCGGTTTAATTGTGAATGTTTAGATTTTTTTTAAATCCATGTTTCATCTTTGTATTCTTGACAACGCGAGCAGAGCTATGGATTTCCATCAATAAAGGAAACTTATTAGTAAATTAATGTGAACCAGCAGGTGCAGTAGAAGATAACCTGAAAAATGTTTCCATTTGAATCTAAATTAAAGTAATATAGGCAGCATATGCTCCCTCAGAGGCAACACAAGTGAATGATGTCACTTTTTTGTTATATCAAATGAGGAAGTGTTTTTTAACGCCTGTGATAGAGAAGCTTATTTGAGAAGCGGCAAGTCTAACTAAAATGGTTACTCTAAGCGCCCATCCTCCCATGTGAATATTTTCTAGAAATATTGGTATAGCTGCAGCTCCGCTGGATGATTATTATTCGCATGAGGAACTGGTCAACTGGTAATGCTTAATGCCCAGAGTTCCGTAAAGTTACATGTTGCACGAGGAACCACATCAGAATCTGAACCTCGGTCACCTAGCAACATGGTAGCTAGATGCAGCAATGTGCTGGACCGCATGGCGGCCGTTGAGGTGGTCCTGACGAGACTTAGAAGAATTACTAATATTGGTCCTCAAAGTATATGAATTATGTAGTAGTTTCATTGTTAATGTTTAGATTTTTTTTTTTAATCCATAATTTTCATCGTATTGCTGACAATGCGAGCAGAGCTATGGACTTCCTTGAATAAAGGAAGTCTCCCTTATACGCTACCTGGCTAGAATAAAGAATTTTTGACATATGAATTAATGTGAACTAACAACTGCAATAGAAGATAACCCGACAAATGTTTGCATCTGAATCTAATTGGAAGTAATATAGATAATATGCGTTCCCTCAGAAGCTAATGTTAACACCAGTAATGTAACTTTTTTGTATCTAATGAAGAAGGGCTTTTTTAACGCTTGTGATAGATAGAGAAGTTTATTCGAGAAGCAGCAAGTATAAAATGAATGCTCTCTAATGCCCATCCATATCAATATTTTCCAGAAATGTTAGTATAACTGTAACTGAGGTGAGAAGTCAAGGAGTTAAAAGCCATACTCACTAGATCACTGGAGTTAAGCAACATCAGGCGCTGTTGATACTGAGATGAGAGACTGACCAGTAGTTGGCCAGACTGCTAAGGACACCTGCGTGCCGATTGCAGCAGGGTGTTAAAGGGGGTTGGTACAATAAGCTTATCCTGGCGCTGAAGTACCTCTGGATCCAAATCCGGCAAATGGCCCCACAAAAAATATATATATATATATATATATATATATATATATAAAACTGTAACTGGCAATGGAAATTTGTACACAAAGAACTACGTCAGTACCTGAACCTCAGTCACCCAACAACATGGTAGCTGGGTGCAGTGATCTGCTGAACTGCATAACAGCCAATGAGGTGATCTTGACGAATAACCTGGAGAACATAAACAACTTTGACGGCAAGACCTAGAAATTACTAATATTTGATCCTCAACGTACACACAGATTTATATGTAGCAGTTTCATTGTGAATTTTCTGTTTAAAAATCCACAAGCGTGATATAAAATGTACCCACTCAAAGGCGAGTGAATGAAACTTTGATGGTTTTTAAACAATCAAAGAAATTTTTCGTCAGTATATTACTGTCTATGCGAACAAAGCTATGGATTTCCTTGAATAAAGGAAGCCTCCCTTATGCACTACCTTGTTAGAATAAAATTTTTTTGACACATTATGAATTAATGTAACTAACAACTGCAATAGTAGAAGATAACCTGACAAATGTTTCCATCTGAATCTAACTGGAAGTAATATAGACATAGTATGCTCCCTCAGAGGCAAATGTTAACGCCAGTGAATGTAACTTTTTTGTATTTAATGAGGAAGGGCTTTTTATCACTTGTGATAGTGAAGCTTATTCGAGAAGCAGCAAGTGCAACTAAAATGAATACTCTCTAGCGCCCATCCCCCACATCAATATTTTTCAGGAATATTAATATCTGTAACTAGCAATGGAAATTTATACACAAAGGACTACGTCCGGACCTGAACCTCAGTCACCTAGCAACATGGTAGCTGGGTGCAGTGATCTGCTGAACCGCATAACGGCCATTGAGGTGGTCTTGACGAATGACCTGAAGTACATGAGAAACAACTTTAATGGCGAGACCTATAAAGTACTAATATTTGATCATCAACATACACACAAATTTATTATATAGCAGTTTCCTTATGAATTTGCCGTTTATATTTGTAAAAAAAAAATCCGCAGGCACAATATAAAATGTACCCACTCAAAGGTCAGTGAATGACTGTTGATTTTAAAACATTCAAAGAAATTTTCCATCAGTGGATTCTTAACTACATTTCTGTTAGGACATTAAATATCTGAAAAAAAGAGAGTCAAAAGAGAAAGTACTTTGAAAATATTATCAATTTTGGAAACATTTTCCATCCAGAAAGATGTAGCGTAATTACAAAATGAGACATTTAATATATAATTTTTAACATCGCTTGCAGTTTCCACTACAATAAAAATATGTTTAATTATGTTAAATTACACTCTGAACCTTTATTCCAAAATACTGATCAAGGAGAGCATACACTAATGAAGAAAATATTTCTATTTGCTGTACAGATGCTGAACTGGCGAATTTTTTGGTAGCCGACAATGGTTAGTACATGAAGAATTATTATGTAGCAGTTTCATTGTGAATATTTAGATTTTTTTTTAATTCCGTAAGATTCATCTTTGTACTGCTGTCTATGCGGGCAGAGTTATGGATTTCCTTGAATAAAGAAAGCCTCCCTACTCACTACCGTGCTACAATAAAGAATTTTTGACACATGAATGAATGTGAACTAACAACTGCAATAATAGAAAATAACCTGACAAATGTTTCCATCTGAAATCGAAATGGAAGTAATTAATATACACAACATATGCTCCCTCAGAGGCAGAACACCAGTGGATGTAACTCTCTTTATCTAATGAAGAAGGGTTTTTTGAACACTTGTGATAGTGAAGCTTATTTGAGAAGCAGCAAGTGCAACTAAAACGAATACTCTCTAGCACCCATCCTCCCATATCAATATTTTCCAGGAATGTTAGTATAACTGTAATAGGCAATGCTTGATGTCCTGGAAATTTGTACACAAATGCCTACGCCAGGACCTGAACCTCAGTCACCCAGCAACATGATAGCTGGGTGCAGTGATCTGCTGAACCATATAAGGGCCATTGAGGTGGTCTTGACGAATGATCTGAAGTACATAAGAAACAACTTTGACGGCAAGACCTAGAAATTACTAATATTTGATCCTCAACGTACACACAGATTTATATGTAGCAGTTTCATTGTGAATTTTCTGTTTAAAAATCCACAAGCGTGATATAAAATGTACCCACTCAAAGGCGAGTGAATAAAACTTTGGTTTTTAAATAATCAAAGAAATTTTTCGTCACTATATTACTGTCTATGCGAACAAAGCTATGGATTTCCTTGAATAAAGGAAGCCTCCCTTATGCACTACCTTGCTAGAATAACATTTTTTTGATATATGAATTAATGTAACTAACAACTGCAATAGTAGAAGTTAACCTGACAAATGTTTCCATCTGAATCTAAATGGAAGTAATATAGACAACGTATGCTCCCTCAGAGGCAAATGTTAACACCAGTGAATGTAACTTTTTCGTATATAATGAGGAAGGGCTTTTTATCACTTGTGATAGTGCTTATTCGAGAAGCAGCGAGTGCAACTAAAATGAATACTCTCTAGCGCCCATCCCCCCAAATCAATATTTTCCAGGAATATTAGTATAACTAACTGGCAATGGAAATTTGTACACAAAGGACTACGTCCGGACCTGAACCTCAGTCACCCAGCAACATGGTAGCTGGGTGCAGTGAATTGCTGAACCGCATAATGGCCATTGAGGTGGTCTTGACGAATGACCTGAAGTACATGAGAAACAACTTTAATGGCGAGACCTACAAAGTACTAATATTTGATAGTCAACATACACACAAATTTATTAAATAGCAGTTTCGTTGTAAATTTTCCGTTTATATTTGTAAAAAAAAACCGCATGCACGATATAAAATGTACCCACTCAAAGGTCAGTGAATGAAACTGTTGATTTTAAAACATTGAAAGAAATTTTTCGTCAGTGGATTCTTAACTACATCTGTTAGGACTTTAAATATTAGAAAAAAAGGGAGTCAAAAGAGAAAGTACTTTGAAAATATTATCAATTTTGGAAACATTTTTCATCCAGAAAGAAGTAGCGTACTTACAAAATGAGACATTTAATATATAATTTTTAACATCGCTTGCAGTTTCCACTACAATAAAAATATGTTTAATTATGTTAAATTACACTCTGAACCTTTATTCCAAAATACTGATCAAGGGGAGCATACACTAATGAAGAAAATATTTCTATTTGCTGTACAGATGCTGAACTGGCGAATTTTTTGGTAGGCGACAATGGTTAGTACATGAAGAATTATTATGTAGCAGTTTCATTGTGAATATTTAGATTTTTTTTTAATTCCGTATGATTCATCTTTGTACTGCTGTCTATGCGAGTAGAGTTATGGATTTTCTTGAATAAAAAAGCCTCCCTACTCACTACCGTGCTAGAATAAAGAATTTTTGACACATGAATGAATGTGAACTAACAACTGCAATAGTAGAAAATAACCTGACAAATGTTTCCATCTGAATTGAAATGGAAGTAACACAACATATGCTCCCTCAGAGGCAGAACACCAGTGGATGTAACTTTCTTTATCTAATGAAGAAGGGTTTTTTGAACAATTGTGATAGTGAAGTTTATTTGAGAAGCAGCAAGTGCAACTAAAATGAATACTCTCTAGCACCCATCCTCCCATATCAATATTTTCCCAGAACGTTAGTATAACTGTAATAGGCAATGCTTGGTGTCCTGGAAATTTGTACACAAAGGCCTACGCCAGGACCTGAACCTCAGTCACCCAGCAACATGATAGCTGGATGCAGTGATCTGCTGAACCATATAAGGGCCATTGAGGTGGTCTTAACGAATGACCTGAAGTGCATAAGAAGCAACTTTCGCGGGAAGACCTAGAAATTACTAATATTTGATCAACATACACACAGATTTATTATCATTTTTAACATTGCTTGCAGTTTCCACTATAATAAAAATTCTTTAGCACCCATCCTCCCATATCAATATTTTCCAGGAACGTTAGTATAACTGTAATAGGCAATGCTTGGTGTCCTGGAAATTTGTACACAAAGGCCTACGCCAGGACCTGAACATCAGTCACCCAGCAACATGATAGCTGGGTGCAGTGATCTGCTGAACCGCATAAGAGCCATTGAGGTGGTCTTGACGAATGACCTGATGTACATAAGAAACAACTTTGGCGGGAAGACCTTGAAATTACTAACATTTGATCCTCAACATACACACAGATTTATTATCATTTTTAACATCGCTTGCAGTTTCCACTACAATAAAAATATATTTAATCAAGTTAAATTAAATTTTGAACCTTTATTCCAAAGTACACTAATAATACACTGATAATAATACACTAATGAAGAAAAAAGTTCTATATGCTGTACAGATGCTGAATTGGGTAACTTTTTAGTAGGCGACAATGGTTTCAACACAATTCAAAACTTTCATGGTATTTATCGATCAGCTTTGCCAACCATCTTGAACATTTTTTAGGAGATAATTAATTTATATCCATGATTGTTATTTGTGTATTACATCGAATAACTTCAACCGTCAATATTGAAGTAATCGGCTTTATAATAATGGTTAATCAAGTTTTTGGAAATACAGATGGCTGCCTCTTACCATGTTCAATATACTCAGAAATTCCGTGATAACTCATAATACTCTAAAGTCAAATGAAACAACACACTCTATTTTCTTCATTATTTATTGAAAATAAAACCTACAATCAGTTTGCTGATGGTCAAATAGTTTTTGCAATTTGTCTAATTTCTATAGATGTGATATGGCGCAACGTCCATAGACGTTATTTAAAGCATAGCTGTTGGTGACAATACGTCGGTAGACATCGGCTCGCAGATATATATATATCCTATTAATTAAGTTGTAGTGTCACCACACATACACAGAAATATTCGCTACTGTCACCGAATCTTGAAATATCGCACTGCAGAGGGGTCACAGGTGGCTCATGTCCTCACTATAATCGAGGACATGTCTATGGGTGCCGTGCTCTAATTGCTCAGTCATTGTTGCTATGTACTTAAAGTCATATCGTGTGTACAAAGCTGTGATATTTCCATATATGAAAAGTAAGTCGATTTTATAAAATTCTTTGGATTGCTGGAGATTCAATCATAGACATATATTCTAGTGCACTAGATTGAAAGTAGTACACTAGAAATATTCACTTCTATCACGTGTACCGTCACCGGGGGTGTAATTGGTCCTATAGGTTGACATTGTTCCATATTGGGTAATTTTAAATATATTCTATTTCCCGCGTTATTAACCGTCACAGTTTAAATCTGTATGTTTCCATCTGTTCTATAACCTATGTTGACCACACTGGTAGACCTTTTAGTGTTTCAGAAAAGTTTGACTAGGGGCAGCACTGATTCATTCTGAGTTGACAGTTTTGTGACATAAGTTATAGCTTTGTACTTTAGGTGAAAAAACCAGCAGAGAATCATCTCAAATAATCGGTAAGTACACATTTTATGTCACATGGCGTGCTGTTGGAGATTCAGTATCTATTTTTATGAATAATGCATTAGATCGCCAGAATTTAACAAATAAGTAGAAAAGTACATTTTTAAGGTTAAAATGGTGTGACTTTGGTCCTGGAACAATGACACCCCAGTTTAGTTTAAATTGCCAAAAGAAAGTTATTTGAAACTGGTACCTATTTTCATTCATTGTTTCAGTTCCCAATGGCTAGAAAACACCAACGAATTGCCGGGTCTCGTCTGTTGACTATACTCGTGAAACGTTAGAACAATGTCTTGACGATGTCAGAAATAAGCGCCTCACTCAGCGCCAAGCTGCAGTTAAGTATAGAATTCCAAGAAGCACCATAATCAATAAATTAAAAGGTAAATGCAGCAATATTATTGGAGGACCTACTGTATTTACTCCCCAAGAGGAACAGGGTTTCGAGAACCATGTATTAAAGCTTGCCGAGTTCGGTTTTCCTGTTACTGAACTGGATTTAAGGTTCTGCGTTAAAAATTATTTGCTCAAGAGCGGCAGAAACGTTTCTAAATTTAAAAATAATATGCCAGGGACAGATTGGGTAAAATTATTTATAGCACGGCATCCTAAACTGACAAAGCGTTTTTCCTCTAACATTAAGAGAGTGAGGGCTGCTGTCAGCAAAGAAATCATAGAAGAATACCTTCAGAATTTGGAAAAAGTTATAAAAGACGTTCCTGCAGAGAATATTTGGAATTACGATGAAACTAATATGCGAGATGACCCAGGTCAGAAACAAGTAATCTGTCGTAGAGGGACAAAATATTTAGAACGCGTTTGCAACACAACAAAATCATCGACTTCTCTCATGTTTGCTGGTAGCGCCAGTGGGGAATTAACGCCTCCTTATGTTGTGTATAAGAGTGAACACATGTGGGATACATGGACAGAAAATGGACCAAAAAATTGCCATTACAACAGAACTAGTAGCGGTTGGTTCGACAGTGCTACATTTGAAGACTGGTTTATGAAACAGATGTTACCAAGGTTGAAGCGTTTGGAAGGTCCCAAAGTGATAATTGGTGATAATCTTGCTTCTCACATTAGTGAAACTGTTCTAAAAGCATGTGAGGACTTTAACATTCAATTTGTATGTCTACCTGCAAATTCTACCAATCTAACACAGCCATTAGATGTAGCAGTATCCAGGCCTGTAAAGATAGCATGGCGACGCATACTTACAGAATGGAGAGATAGCGATAGGGGGTCCCGAGTGGCTGGAATCCCAAAAGATATTTTTCTTTCACTTCTAAATAAACTAATACATGCAATAACGGATAACATAAAGGAAAATTTAAAATCCGGTTTCAGAAAATGCAGTATATATCCATTAAACAAGCATGTGTTGCTGGACAGATTTCAAAAGTATGATCGTGAAGAGGCAGATGTGAATACCATAGGAGAAGCTTTTCTAGAACATCTAGTGGAAAAAAGAAAAGATGTCGAAGGTGTTAATATTGGGGGGAAAAGAAAGAAAAAACTAACTGTGCCAGCTGGTCAAAGTATCAAAATTGAAGATTTAAAGAAAGCAGAAGAAGAAAAAACAAGAAAACAAGAAGAAAAGGCAAGAAAAGCGGCAGATATAGCAAATAAAAAAGAAAAGTCAAGGGAGGCAAAGATGAAAAAAAAGCGTAGGCCGATTGATGAAGTAGACATTTTAGAAACTGATGATTCAGAAAATGAGCATGAAGAAATGTTACTTGCTGAACATGGAAATATATTCAGGCAAGAATGTAACTCTGGTTGCCACAACATCAAAAATCGAACAATTGGTTTTCCGTCTAATGCAGCCGTATTTTATGAAAGAACATGCATTATTTAAGGACAATTTCTACAACAGTGTAGCCCTTTCAGAGAAACGTATAAAACGCACAGTGTAGGAACATTGAGAAGCAACCGCAAAAGAAATCCCAAAGAGGTGATTGGGAAAAAGTAAAGAAGGGGGAACATTTCTGGCAAAGACTGGGAAACGTTTATATCGCAAAGTCTCCCTTACATCGGCCAGCGTTCTCCCAAGATGGATTCTCTAATTGATGAGACTGCAGAACAGTCATAAAGTACATGTTGAACCGTCTCATGTTCTTGTTCACAACCTCTACAGAGAGGTGTTTTGCTTAATCTCATATTACGGAGATGTTTTCTTAGCGGACAGCGTCCAGTCTGGTTTCCCATTATAAAACGTAGGTTCCTTCTGGACATTGCCAGGTAGTCCATTGCTGTACTCTTGTTGGGGTATTTTAGTAACTTCCTAGCAAGCTGCCAGCTGTTTGTTTCATCCCACAGCTTCTTGAATTTATTGTGGGTATTCTCTTTAATTATTTGTATTATCGCCGTGATCGGTAACAGACTAGCCGGGCCAGGTTCAAAGATGCTTAGGCCTGCTGCCTTCTTGGCCAGTCTGTCGGCTACTTTGTTGCCACTACACTGTGCATGTCCCTTCACCCAGCATACCAGTATGTTATTCATGCTGGAGGCACCCACAAGTACTTGGTGGCATTCCCATACTGCTCCTGTGGTGATTTTGTGACTTCTCAGGGCTAGTAATGATTGTCTACGCTCTGTGTAGGTCCTAATTGTTTTGCCCGTAGTTTGTCTACGGACAATCTCTTTTGCGGCTATGGTTATGCCTGCCAGTTCCGTCTGTACTACGCTGGCTCGCCCGTCCATAGCCCATTTATATTGAATTTGCAGACTTCTGGAGTATATTCCACATCCTGCCCCATCCTTCTTTTCTGATCCGTCTGTGAAGATGTTGATCGCCAGCAGTCTCGTTCTCACTATTTGTAGGGTCTGTCAAAGACAAACCGGGGAGAAATGCAATCTGTGCATACCTGTAGAAGAGGCGTCTTCTTGACAGCCATATCGCTCAGAACTAAGCATTAAAAAAAAGTCAAAAAGTTATTAACAAATTGATTGTGCAAAAACTATTCGACCATATGGCCCTCAATTTCGTGTGCCTTTTCTATGCTACAAGAGCCTTCTTCACCTGTGGTAAGAAGTGTATGAAACATGTTTTTCTATTGTTTATTAACAATTAGCATGTCTTCTTGCAATGACTTAAACAAGTTAACTGATTTTGATGAAATAGGTCTCATTTTGTAGGTTTTTCAAGGCACACAACTTTTAAGAAACGTTTTTTTTTTTTGTAAAATCTGTTATGCAAAATAATTGAAGCCTAAGAAACCCTCCTACCATCATTCTGAACATCCTAGGTTTGGGTTATGCCTAGAAACATTTTTTGTCAAAATCACCTCGTTTTCATACTAATTCGACTGGAGTACTATTACCTTTTTATTTTTGATGTCACCCTTTGGGCCACTATGTATATTTATGGTAGTTTTCGCTCTGGTATGCCATTTGTTTTAAATTTACGCCATTGTATTTTTTATTTTGGTAACACATTTATACAACTATAATCTTAACAAAGTCTCAAGACTTAATTGACCCATTAAAATTTCTTTTCTTGGTACCGATCATGCCACTATGCGTGTTATGCATGATTATAGACCGTGATACCCCTAAAATAATGTCCCTCACTAGTTTTTTGCTGTGTATTTGCCAGTAAGTGCAGAGAGATGTGGGAAAGTAGGAGTGAAAGCTGGGGGCAATTGGAGTGGTCATGTTTCATAATAAATTCGAACTAAAATTTGACATTGGGGGTTTAAAGAGCTTCTTTGCTGCCCATGCGATACATGTTTTCAGATGTCTTGAAAATTCCAACAATACCGTTGACAGCAATTTTGGCGGTCATGTCTGGCTCCCAGGTCCAACTACCTAAAATTCCAAAAAAACAGATCGCGAAGCCTGTTGTAGTGTCTATCACTCGAAAAAATTCCAGAATCTACTGGAAACTGGCAACCGGTTTTAAACCGAGCCGAGCCCGCACGCAGTCTGGGGTCAAAATCCAGATTACAAAAAACATTTCAGCCTGACTCGATGGACACAGTTAACGAAATCTCATGAGAGTATATAAGCTTGGGGAGACGGAGCTCGAGCAAGTCTTGCCTATGCCATGTTCTATAACCGTACTCATGTCTTCCTTGGTGGTTCAAGTAAAAAACATCCAGAATCTCTGCCCTAGCGCATTTTTAATTATTTTAGTGATTTTTAATTATTTTTAAACCGGCTCCTACGCCAACAAGTGAATTTTTAAACTTCTTTAAAAAATAAATCGTGTTAATTTTTATTTCTCTCGACGCAACTTCACTGTTGAAAAGTTATCCATCCAGAATATATTTTTAGTTGTTTTAAACCATATTATAAACTTTTGTGAAGTGAATAAATAAAATTTTATTTTCGTTTTAAATCAAGTGTTTTAATCGACTACAATATACAGGGTATATCAAAAGTGCCCTATCAGCAATTCCAAAAGTGAATTTTAAGCCTTTTTAGAAAAAATTAAGTGCATCGACGTCTCATACAGAGAGACAAAAGACTTTATTTCTGTGAAACATTTCTCTAACTCAAAATTAAGTGCACAGACACCCTCGAGCATGGTGTAGTATATTAGGTGGTCTGACACAGGGCGCTTGCCATGTTAAGACGGCTTCATAAGTGCTTGGTTTCTATTTAATTCAGTAGATGGTGCCCGGACTATACCCCTGCAATTACCTAGGCATAGATCATGGCACAGATAGACGGATTTTCTTTGATGCATTTAGTGTTGCATATATACACAACTAAACGGCAAAACTAAGACAAAAAGAACGAACTAAAAGACCCTTTAAATATAAATAAAACAAATCTACAGCGCATTAACTACATAGAACCTGTAAAGCTGTATTTCTAATATTTCTATGCGTAAGTAACGACGAGACTTTATTTGTCCTGCCATCTATTGCATTACACACAACTAAACACTTAGGAAACCATTCGTACGGTCGCAACACCTAATATAGTACGCCGTGCCCTCGGGGGTCTCAGACAAGCTCTCCGACTAGCCGATTATTTTTTTCCCAATCAAGGTTCTTGTTCCGAGTTCAAGCGATGATGATACAAGAAACTTTTTTTGTTAAAAATTGTGATATCGCTTAAGCGAGCCTTTTATGAAGCAAAGATCCTCTTGACAGCAATCTTTTGCATCATCGATAGGGTTAATATGCAAAAATGTGTTTTACAAGGTCGTCAAAATAAGTTTTTCTCTGCAGAGGGTGTAATATCAGAATATATTTGACGACAATTTTTCATGTTGTGATTTTACCTCATTAAATCACTACATTCATCCCTATTCTGCTGTGTTAATTTAAAAGGGCGTATCTGTAACTTTTGCGTAATTTGAGATAATCACCGCATTTAATTCCTGACATCAAAATCTATCTTTTTGTTAAGAAATAATGGCGTAATTGCACATAAATAATTTGAAATAAGCTTCCAAAGTATCTGATATGTACTGTAATGTTAGACAAAATAGGTGCATCTGACAATATTACATAAAACAGGCGCATCTACTGACCACTGCTGTAGTTACGCCCATTTTAACTAAAATGACATTGCTGCTGATTTCAATTACGGCTACTAGGGGGACTGTCAGTTAGTAGTTCATCATTTTATATTAGTGTGTTTATTTTAACTGTTTTGCTGCATATATAATAGTGAACTGTGCACATATTGTAAATCAGGAACTATTGGATGTGGTAATATAGGTAAGGAATATATTAAAATAATCGAGAAATGCTTTTACCATATTATTTCGTTATTAATTAATAATATTTAACCTCAAATTGTTGTCTTTTTAGTTTAATCTACAATGGCTTCTCTAGCAACTCTAGCATTAAACTCTAGCTGATTCTATAAGACGCCAAAAACAATCTCGGCCGAAGCAGATAATTAACAAAGAAAATATTGATGAAGATTATATGCCTGTAAATGAGAGTTCAAGCTCAGATACAGAATCAGAAGATAAACGAATCGTCCCTTTACAAAAAAACATTAAAATATTAAATAACGTACAACTACGTGCTCCACTTCTATCTTTACCAGATAATCAAAATGATAAGAATTAAGTTGACCCCAGATTTCCAAATTTAATGGAAAATAAAACAAATGATTTTCTTGGACCCAGTACTTCCTGTATGGTTAATGAAAATAGCAACTACATATATTTTTCTATGGAGCTTGATAAAATATTAGTAATTGCCATGGACATCTCCGATACAAAAAAATACACGAAAAAGGAGAAAATTTGATAAATCAATCGTGGAAAGAAAGAAAGCTAAATTTGAGAAGATTAAACAACAACACGTTGGGTGGTACGTGATGTTTGCAAAAAAAAATGTTTTGAAAAGGTAAGTCAAGCATGGCGCCTTGAAATTAACACTCAGTTTTGGACCGCTGAAAAGAAAGAGCAGCAAGCTTTTATGTTACACGCTACTGCAAAACTTCCTGTTAAAAGAAAAACCACCGGATTAGACTCAAGAAGGCTAAATACTATAAGTTACAGTTTCAAAGATAACAATGGTAAACGGCATGAAATGTGTAAAATATTTTACCTTGAAACCTTCGGCTTCAATAAAAAAAATGACAAGCCTCTTCGTAGTGTACTGAAAAATTCGGGCTCTTTAGCACCGAAGAAAGACAACAGAGGAAGAACAACTAGAAAGTATGATAGGCAAATAATAATTGAGCATATTCAATCATTTAATCCTACAGTATCACACTATTGAAGGAAACATGCGCCAAATCGCTTGTACCTTCCATCAAATTAATGTATGATGATTTTAGACAAAAACATCCTAATGTCTTATTGTCTTATTATCTATACAGAGAAGTAGTGAGTAATACAGGGATGGAAGTCATTTATAAAAGTGCTGAAAGCGACCACAAAAGTGATCTGGTACTTTCTAAAAGTGCTCGGTCATTTTTAAAAAATACCGCCCATCAAACATAACCTATAAGTTTCATCATAACATATAACCTTGATGTTCACTTCTCACTTAGCAGAATTATTTCGTCCACAAAATGGTGAAAACAGGCTCCATAGTGTGGAAATATTATAAAAAAACTATTGAGAAAGGCAAAAAGTATGTCACTTGTACTTTTTGTAGTATGAAATATGTGCATAATGCACCAAGAATGATCAAACACTTGATCAAGTGTAGAAGTTGCCCCAATAATGTGAAGAAACTATTTAATAACAGAAAAAAAGTTATTTCTTCATTGACTCAAAAGAGTATCTCCATATCAACTCCAAACTCTGTAAGTAATGACACATTTCAATATATTTATGAAATTTGACATTTATGATATAGAAATTTAAATGTTTTTTTCATTCTTTCGCCGAAAAACTACAAAGTTCGGCCAACCCGTCAACAGCATTCTCATCATACTATTTTTTTTTTTTTTTCAGGAACCAAGCACTAGCACTATGATAAAACTGATAAAAGGAACTGTTTGCAGAAAAAATGAAACTGAAATAAAAGTTGGTGCAATGAAATCTTCGGCAAATATTCATAATTGCCATTCAGATAATAAAATGCATAATTTCCTTGATTTTATGGATTCTAAGACCCAAGAAAATTTGTCTTGTTCCTTAGCTAGGGCAATGTATAGTGCTGCAGTTCCATTCTCGTTCGTGGAAAATGAATTTTTCAAACAATTCTTGAAACTCCTTCGACCCTGTTTCATGCCCCCAACAAGGAAAAAATTGGCATCAACTTTCCCTGAAAAAGAACATGATATAATAAAAAAAGCAGTGGATCAGACTCTCAAGAATTGCAATTCTATAACAATTTTAAGTGATGGATGATGTCAACGGCATATCATTGATTAATTTCGTTGCTGCTACACCAAAACCAGTTTTTATCAAAACAATTGATTCAAAAACTGAGTGCCATACTGCCGAATTTATTTTCAATCTCTATGATGAAGTTATTACACAAATTGGTCATGAGAAAGTGAGTGGGATATGTACCGACAACGCCCCAGTGATGAAAGCGGCATGGGAATTGGTAAACAAGAAATATCCTTCTATTACAACATATGGATGTGCAGCTCATGCATTCAATTTAATAGCTAAAGACATATGCAACTTGTGAACAATTTCTACCCAGTTTGCTATGGCAAAAAAAAATAATACAATTTTTTAAAAACAAACATTTACCAAAACAAGTTTTAAAGAAAATTCAATTAGAAATGAAAGGAAAAGAAATTGCGTTAGTGAAACCCGTTGAAACAAGATGGAGCACAGTGCACGATCCTTATGAGAGCTTATGGAAAAATAGGGAGTACCTCATGGCTGCTGTGTTCGATAAGCAGATAATCAAAATTGTCGATGCAACCGTTAAAAGAAACATAATAGATGAAGGATTTTGGAAAAATATAGATAAAACTCAAAAATTACTAAAACCCATTTCTAAGGCTATCAAGCTTATACAAAGCGATGAGCCTGGTTCCATAGCATCTGTTTTCTGTTTGTTTCTTCAAATTAAAACTTCAATAAATGAAGTTGTTGAGGAGTTTTCTCTGATAGAATCACAAAAAATTAAGCAAATGTTAGAATCCCGGAAAGAATTCATCTGGCATCCAGTTTTATTGGCATTACATGGCAAAGGCAGATATATGGGAGCAAAACCCCATTTGGAAAGCTGCTAATTGTACAAATTCCGTGTCTTGGTGGAATGGCCTTTGTTCTAGCAAAAGTCTTTCAAAAATAGCCAATCGCATACTGACTTTTCCGTCAAGCTCTGCAAGTTGTGAACGAAACTGGAAAACTCATTCATTAATTAAAACTAAAAAGCGCAATCGTTTGACAATTCAAAGGACCGAGAAACTAGTAATGGTTAAAAGCAATTTAAAATTATTGCCATCAGTTGATTTCAACTATTTTGACCCAGTTTACAAAAAGGCTCAACAAGAAAACAACTCTGATCGAGACACCAAGTTGGTAGAAGCCGAAAATGGTACAGGAGAGACAGATATTGATAATGAAACTGATAGCCGGGACAGTGAAGATGATATTGAATATGATGAATATTACGTTTCAGAAAATATAATGAAAGATGACTCAGTAGACAGCGATTTAGATGAATATGTGGTGGAGGAAATCGAAAATGAAAACTTTACTGAAGAAAGAGAAGAATATGCTATAGAAAAAGATGATGAAAACATGACGATCAATGTGATGGACGTATGTGAAAACGAAAATTATACAGAAAATAATGATAATATTGATAATAATAATATAAATATTATAAATAATGAAAATGCCCACAATAGTGGGATTGAGCCGCCCAAGCTGCTGTGTTTAAAAGAAGGACAATCCTTTTTTGTTATAAAATAAATTAATAAAATCATTAAAATCTTTTATTGAGTATTATTACTATTATTGAAGTTTAGATAATACAAAATATAATATATAAACAATGAAATGTTGCAGTAGACGTACAAAATATTATTTCATTCACTTTGTATTTCATTCCATTTCTGACTTTCCATTCTTTTTCCATCGATCTAACATTCAAACTATTTAAAGCAATTTCCTGTGATAAATATATGTTTTTTTGGTATCGTTTTGATGCTCTCAACAAGGCGATTTCAATGGTATCATTTATATCGAAATTCACAAATGACCATAAATGACCGGTATTAATACCGGTCATATATGCAGGTCATTATCACTTTTAAAAATGACTGGTCATTTGCCATCCCTGGAGTAATATGAATATTTCTTTTACCAAGCTAGGTCATGAGGAGTGCTGGGCTTGTGAAAAGTTTGATCAACAAGCAACATTCAGGACATAAAAAAGAAAGCATACAGAATGATTGTGATGAATGTCAGAAATATAACACTCATCATATGAAATATATAAATATATAGAAGCCCGAAAGCAGTATAAATTGGATGTTGATACTTGTAACCAAGAAAACAACCTTATATGCTCAGCAGATTTACAGAAGGTAATAATAATTTGATTAGTTATAGGTATACAACACAGGACAAAAATAATTGAAAAAAAAAAAATATGTTTCTGCTAATTCTATTTCCTCATTATTTGTTGTATGATCTAAATGTGACAGCTCAATAATCATTCGAAATCAATGTTTTTTCAGGTAATAATGTTACCACGGTGTGACACGTTCAAGGAGGTTATTTTTACTCCTAGAATCATAGCCTTCAATGAAGTATCGTTCCCGTTGGGAAAAACAGCAAAATGCCACCTACTGCCGTGGTGTGGCATGAAGCTGTTGCAGGCAGGTCTAAAACAGATATCATGAATGCATTTTACGCTTTCTTTTTGACAGTAAGAGACCTAGAACACGTTACAGTTTGGCTCGATAACTGTTCTTCACAGAATAAGAATTGGTGCCTGTATTCTTTTTTTATTTACATGATTAATTCTGATGAAGTGAATATAAAGACGTCGACATTGAAGTATTTCGAACCCGGACATTATTATTATTAGCCGTTACTCGAGTCCGAGTATAAAAATGTTACAGTCGATAAATTGTGTACAATAAAAACAAGTAACAGGTGTAGTTTATTGTAATTCCCATTCATCTACGGTGCACACGACTATGGCTATAGAGGCCAATTCGGGAGAGCACATGTCGACCGCAGTCAGGACAAACATAGACCTGGTTAGGTCTTGGATTCGGCCTTCTTGCAGCAACATTTCTTTGATAGCTGGCCACAACCCCTCGCCATTCGGTTCTGTCCGCTGCAAGTTGTTCCCATTGCTCGTCTGCAATACCGCAGGATTTTAGATTTTCATGGAGAGCGTCTTTGAACCTCTTTCGTTGACCGCCACGCCTTCTTCTACCGCTTAGCAATTCACCATAAAGTGTACATTTAGGAAGGCGGTTATCATGCATACGATGAACGTGACCTGCCCATCTTAGGCGTGCTCTTGAAATAAGCACCTCAATTGGAAGGCTGTTTGCTCTCCCGAGTACTTCCACGTTTGATATGTGATGAAACCAACGGATTTTCATCATACTTCTGAGGTGTCTTTGCTGAAAACGTTCTAATTCTTTCACATGACGACGGTAAGTGACCCAGCTTTCACATCCATATAGCAGTGTTGGAATGACAACTGCTCTGTAGACAGCCATTTTCGTTGACAAAGCAAGGTCGTGGTTGTCAAATACTCTCTCTCTAAGACCCCAGAGTGCTCTAGATGCAGCGTTAATTCTATTGCGAATCTCGCTGTCCATGTTTGCTTTGTCATTAACAACGTTGCCTAAGTAATTGAACTGATCCACCACTTCAAGAGAATTTCCGTTAAGTGTAATGTCTATTTGGTTCACTTGATGAGGAGTTGACATAATCTTAGTCTTTCCAATGTTGATTTTAAGTCCCAAGGAATCATAGCTCTGGGCATACACATCTAAAAGTTCTTGAAGCTCTTCCGGCGTAGAGGCTAAAAGTGCACAGTCATCCGCGTACTGGAGATCACAAATGAATCGTGTGCGTGTCTTCGTGAAAGCTCTAAAGCGCCCTATGTTAAAGAGACCGCCATCAAAACGGTATCTGAGACCTATTCCTCTGACTGTCAGTTTGTTGTCAACAATAATTGTTAGAGCAGTGGTAAACAAATTAAAGAGTAGGGGTGCCAGGACACATCCCTGCCTAACTCCAGTGAGGGTTTGGAAAGGTTCGGTTGCCTCATTATTATACATAACCTGGGCGTTGTTGTTTGTATGTAGACTGCGACATACTTCCACAAATTTTCTAGGGATACCTAAGCGGAACATAATTTTCCAGAGCACTTCCCTGTCCACCGAGTCAAACGCCTTGGTTAAATCAATGAAGGCCATGTGAATTTCTCCTTGATGTTCGAGTGCTTTTTCTTGAAGCTGTTTAAGTGTGAAGATTAAATCCGATGTGCCTCGGTTTGGTCTAAAGCCACTCTGTGTTTCAGGAAGTAACTTTTCCATAACAGGTGTTAGCCTATTTGCCATCGCTTTAGTGAGTATCTTCCCTCCAACAGCCAGGAGAGCTATACCCCTGTAATTTCCACAGTCCGCAGCGCTGCCTTTGTTTTTGAAGAGGTTGATTAAAAGTGTATCACGAAACTCCTGCGGAGCTTGACCACTTTCCCACACGACATCAAACAGTTTTTTGAGGTAGGGTATGAGCTCTGACGACACAGCTTTAAAGATCTCAGCTGGGAGTGAGTCGGCGCCGGGAGATTTGTTATTTTTTAGCTGCCCAATGGCGGTTAAGATCTCTTCCGTTGTTAGTGGCTTATCTAAGTCTTCGAAGGTGTCGTATTGAGGGATAAGATTTATAATATCGTGATCGGCTTGACTTTGCTGGTTAAGAATGTTAGAGTAGTGTTCTTTCCATCGGGCTCTTATTTCCTGGTCTTCTTTGAGGAGATTTCCATTTAAATCTTTAATAGGGCACATATTTTTCCGACTGGGGCCGTACACTGCTTTTACTCCTTGAAAGAAATTCCTGTAGTCGTGTGAATCGGCGTACCTTTGAATTTCTCTGGCCTTGCTTGCCCACCACTCGTTCTTTATTCTTCTGATTTCGCGTTGCGTTTCATACTTAGATTGGGTAAAAGCTTCTGCTTTTGATGAGTCGTTGGGGTGGTTGATAGCGTTTTGGAAGGCAATATGTTTGCGGTCAAGAAGTTCTTGTATAAAAGCTTCATTATCATTGAACCAGTCCTCCTGTTTTTTACTTGCTACAGTGCCAAGAATTTCCTCACTCGCACTTTTTAAACTGTCTTTAATTTGTGTCCAGGTAGCAGCGACATCTACAGAATTGGTTTCTTCTAGTGCACTCAAATTCTCTTGAACTTTTTGCTTTAGCTGTTCGACGGTTTGTTGGTCACGCAATTTACTAATACAGAGACGGGGTCTACGTTTTACTTGAGTTCTTCGGTGTTTGGGTCTCATAACAATTTTCATTTTAGAGACAACAGGACGATGATCGGTCCAACATTCGCTATCAATGCGCGCCTTTGTAATTTGGACGTCCTTGAGATGCTTCCTACGTACGATAACATAGTCCAGTAGATGCCAGTGACCTGATCTGGGGTGACGCCAGGTGCCTTTAAATTTATCCTTTTGTCGGAAAATGGTGTTTGTTATAACTAGATCATGTTCGGCGCATTTAGTTAGGAGTAGTTGACCGTTAGCGTTCATGTTGCCCAAACCGTTCTTGCCTATGATGCCTGGCCAGGTGTCTGCATCTCTCCCTACTCTAGCGTTAAAATCGCCAAGAATAACGAGTCGTTCCGTTTTAGGTATTCTACAGAGGGTTTCTTCCAGCTGTTGATAGAAGCTTTCCTTGGTTTCGTGACTTGCATCCAGAGTGGGAGCGTAGGCGCTTATTAGATTTACCGCGTTGCCATCTGATAGCTCATAGCGTAGCAGCATTAGACGCTCGGATAGGCCTTGTGGTACTTGTGTTAAGTTGGATACAAGTTGATTCCGAACGGCAAATCCTACTCCATGTTGTCTTCTTGAATTGGTGGGAAGACCTTTCCAATAGAAGGTGTAGTACTTTTCTGTGAGAGAGCCTTCCTCCAAAAATCGAGTTTCGCTGAGAGCTGCAACGTCAACATTGAGTCGGTGAAGTTCTCTATCTATTAGAGCAGTTCTTCTTTCAGGCCGATCGGTGCGAGTGCTGTCGTTCAAAGTACGAACATTCCAAGCGCCGTAGATGAAAGAATTCGTTTTGTTGGATTTAACTTGTCGGTGTTTTTTCGACATTCGATGAGGTGTCCCTGTGGGCACCCTCCCCCGGAGATCCGATCGGGAGGGTATTTTACCTCCGGATGATTTTGTCCCACTTGAACGCTCCATCATTTTTTAAAGCCTTAATCGACTGAAAACGAAGCTGCATTTGAAGTTTTAGCTGGAGCAGGTATGCAACTGACCAGCTCGGTTGCGGAAGGCGAGTGGTGTGGTCCCATGGCACAGAAGGAGACTGCGACGATGGGGTAACCAAACGATTCCCGAATCGAACCCGGACATACATTTATGTCCGCGGATTCATTCCACCACCGGGTCGAAGCTTCACTAAAGAAAAAAGGTAAAGTTTATGACTCTATAAGAGTTCAATATCAAAAGTGCAAGTCATAGAACTTGAGAACTTCTTTGAATGGGCTGACCATACCTCAATGTATAAACTGAATAAATCACATCCCAAACCATATCTTAGTAGTATGGTCGAAATAAATTTTGAGAGGCAAGAATACGCTAAAATATAAAACTGACTTTAAAGGACAGCAAACTGAACTGAATTTCTTGACTGCCAAATCTCAAAAGATGGGAATAACAAAACCAGTTCACAAAACGCATCATAGAGGAGTTACAAAGGAAAGAAAAAACGAAGTTATAAGTAAGCTCTGTGAAATTATGCCTCCGAATAGATTTACGTTCTGGCAAGAACTTCCTGTGAGCAACAATTAGTAATGATGTGACCGATGACGAATTATAACTGTTTCAAAAGTAAATAATAAGTCTTTTTGGTTGGTTAGTATATCTGTGAAAAGTGTTCGATTTAGATAAGGTTTACATTTCAATAAAAAATTTGATCAATCATATACTGCTATTACTATATACATTCAAGTTAAAATAACGCTAGTACATTTTCTTTACCTTGTAGTTACGCCATATTCAGCAATCAATATTCAAAACACTATTAAATTAAATGGGCATATTGTTACAGTTCAATTTAACATTTATACATTATTTAAAAAAATCTCTAAATCATTACTTTATCTCTTACGTTTAATGTCTAACGAATTCGTGTTATCCGTCGTCACGCGTAATATTTATTATTTAGTTGTCTATATGAATTCGCAATTGTAAGGAATCTATTGCAGGTATAGGCATGGCGTTATACATTTTGTTGTGTAGCGTGTTGCATATACTTAAGCTCTCTATTTCTGTAATTCTTAAGCTAGGAAACCAATAACTTTTAATTAGTTTATAGGTAGATTCCTATAACCGACTGACGATCGGTAACACAGATTTATTTCTTCACAATAGGTTTTGTCTTCCGGTAGTCTGTCACTTTTCACGTGTAATTCGCTCGAACGCTTGGCAATTTATTAAGTGGTATTTTTACGTGCTCGTTGCGATTTTTGAAACAAGTAATTTCACCATTTTGGGATATATTCGCAACGTTTTATTTTTCGGTTATCCATTTATGTTTGGACGAGTGCATATTTTTATGGTATTGGAAGTCGATTGTCTTCATTGGAAGGATCTATACGTAAAAGCCATTTTTGCCAAATTTACACGAGGCCAAGGACATCCAAGGTCAACAAAATTTTTCTAAGAAAACCCTCCGAAACGAGGTAATTACTTTATTTTTATATTCAAACTAGCAAAATGTCACTTGTAGTAAATTGTTCAATGGTAAAAATTTATTTTTAGGGTTTTATTTTCACCTACGGTTTCGTCTAGGAATTCGTAGTTTTTTTCATACGATTTTTTTTTGTCTCCCCTGATACGAACGAACAACTTTTTTTCCACTGGTCTACACATACTTATGCTACTTCTCCTTACTGGACTGGAATTTCTTTTTTGTGGAGCCATCCATTTTTTTGGGTTAATTGATAGGCTGGAAGTTGCCCATTCCTGAAAATTGAGCCGAAGCTGAAGCCCTGCTGCCTGCAAGTTGTATCCTTCTTGTACCATATATATATTGATTTTTTTTAAATATATTGTATATTTTGCTTCTAAAAAAAAATTTCACCACTGCTAATTTTGCTAAACATTTTATGAAAATATTCTGTCAACTAATTATAACATCTATGATATTTGTTGGGGGTTTAAGCACTTACGTAAGACGCGTATACCCAGTTAGATATATTTTTTTTGTGTGAATTTGTCTACCATACCCTACGTTATTGTATTTTTGAATGTTATAAAGTTAACCTACTTTGTTTATTATTAAAAAAAAATAAAACTGAATTTGAATTTTTCATTATCGTCTCGCTAAGTAATTTATTTAGTAAATTTAAGGTTACATTGTACTTGAGCTGGTATTTGGAGAGAAAAAAAAATTTACTTGGCGCCCTGATACATCAAAGTAATTTAGAACCCCGACCATCTCCACTGTTAGTCGGCCGGCAAATACCGTTAGTCAACAGACGACGACCAACTAGTTACGTCAGATTGTAATTTTAAAATTTGACGTAGCAATATCTATCAAAACTCACCAAGGAAATATATTTTAATATAATCACACATGTAACAGCCAAATATCTATTCACGTAAAACATAAAACTTTGCTATTCTTTGTTCATTTCCATGGCATAGTAAAAAACACTAAATCCCTATTTACCAACAATTTGGCATAGTGTAGATACGCCCTTTCAAATTAACAGGGCACTATTGTTAAACCCATGTTTTTATTAAAAAATTTCAAAACAACCAAATTTATAACTGTAATTAGCTCTATTTACATGGGAAATTGCTGTCAAGTATTTTGAGTTTTAATTAAGAGCCATACAAACATTTCTAGAGTAAAAAAAATCTTATTTAGACCATTGCTTCTGGTATTACATTTTCTACAAAGAACAGTTTGCTTTTAAAGATTTTGAAAAATACATTTTTGCATAATAAACCTTTCGGCGATACAAAAAATTGTTGTCAATGCATCTTACTTTATAAAAGCCACGTTTAAGAAATATCTCGATTTTTGACAAAAAAAAAGCTTCTCATATTATTATGGCTCCGGAACCCGTTTTTTCAGTAAGATGGACCTGGGAGTCCAGATCACCAAAGTTGCTGTCAATGATGTTGTAATTTTTAGGACATCTGAAAACATGTATCACATGTTAAACCTCCGATGTCGAATTTCAATAAAAATGTATTTTGAAACATCGCTTCGATCGCCCCCAGCTATCACTCCTACTTGCGTTCCCTAGCATCTATTGGCAAATAGACAGCAAAAAAGCTAGAGAAAGACAGTTTTGCAGCTGTACCATGGTCTATTAATATATTCAAAGGTGAAATTATATTAAAAGACTGTTTTTACCTTGACAAGTAATTAATAAACGTCACTCAATAATACCTACTGCAATTTAATTGCGAAGCTCTTCATGTCCATGTTAGTATAAGAGTCAGCAGCGAACGTGATGATATACTATAAACAGCAGTGCAATGGGTTATATCTATGTCAGCAAGGATTGTTTAGGTGCTAATGCCAAATGCTGTAGAAAACGATTAGATCTGGAAAGTTCATAATGGCATCCTGAAACAAAAAAACTTCAGTGAGAAATGCTACTACACATTCTCATAAAAATAAGAGCAAGATTAAATATTGATTGGGTGATTGTACTGTCAACACTATGCCAGTCAGAGATTTAGTACTATTATTGCTCCTAAACTTTACAATTCGCTCCTCCAATTATTAAAGACATAAAAAGTTACTACAAAAAAAACATATTAAATAATCCGAATTTCCAATTAAATATTTTTCTTCATTTGATAATATACATACAGAAAATATACATATGCAAATTGATTTAAAAAACTTCTATTAATGCTAAAACTGTGATTACCATTACTGCATCTAAAATGTTTAGTTTAAAATTTAACGTTAAACCATTCATATTTCATTGCATAGAATTTTTAATTGTATAAGATATCTATTTTTGTTATAAGTAAACGTACTTGTATTGTTGTTTGTGTCAAAGCGTGTAGTTAGGTTTGCTAGTGTGAATTCTTGTGTATTCTGTGAGCAGGCTCGTAATACTTATGATAGTATGTGTAAGTGTGTGTTCACGTGTATATAATATATGCTTCAACTTAGTTTATAGTTGTTCTCAAAGTGGTATACTGTAATGTCACCTATACCGTAGCTATTTCTTCATTATAATTACATTAAATTTTTATCCTTATTTATTTGCCATATTGTAATAATTGTCCCACGCACAAATATCACTTGTGATATTTATTGTGGTGTATTTTATGTTTATTTTAATGTTATCATACTGTTTTAGTGCCAATGTTATTCCTTGATACATTTTAAATAAACATTATTATTATTATTATTACTCTGTATTTCTTGCATCCTGAAGTAATTATTATTGTAACATTTTTGATGATTTTTTCATATTAAATTGTTGTAACATAAAACGGTGCAATCATTACACTCGAGGTGTTTAAAACAATATCATTTTTGTAAATAACATGGCAATTCCATGTGACATTTTAAAATATCTATCTAATTATATTTTTGTTACAATTAATCATTTTATTACATATTTGCATAAATTTTGGACTGAAAAGTTATTAACAGTTACTACTATCTACATTCAGGAATGTCTGCTATTCTTTTTCAAAAACACATATTTTTAAAGATTTTGAGCCACAAATAGTACATGGTACCAAAAAGTTTTTGGTTCTGTTGTGATGCTGCCTCAACAGGTGATCACGCAATGTTGCCACGTTTTACCATTGGGAAGAGAAATATAGAAAAATACTTCAGGTTGTGGAGTGTCTTGGGACATGTCCCATGTTACCCCATATATTTATTTTTGACTAATAAAACGTTTTTCAGAGGATGCCCAGGCAATATAGACGTCAACTTGGATGCAGAAAATATCGCGATTTTACAGAAGAACAACTACAAAGGGCTTTAAATAAAGTGAGAAATGGACTATCAATACGGCAGGTATCAGAAGAGTCTGGCATTCCTAAATCTACTATTAGTCGTCATTTACATGGAAAACAAACAAGCAAATTTGGCAGACCTTGCGTTTTTAGCACAGTGCATGAAAATGCTATTGTGGATTGTATAGTACTTCCCGGCGAGTGGGGCTTTCCGCTGGTTTCTTATGACATACGGCTAATAGTAAAATCATATCTTGATAGGCGCGGTATCAATGAAAAAAGGTTCAAAAACAATTTCCCAAGTATCGAATGGTTTCGGTCATTTTTTAACAGACATAGCCATAGGCTGACGCAAAGACTATGTCAAAATATAAAACGGGCTAGGGCAAGTGTTGATCGTGAGGTTATTAATGATTATTTTAATGAACTTACTAAATCACTCGTAAATGTCGATCCTGCAATGATAATAAATTATGATGAGACGAATATGACAGACGACCCAAAACGACAAGCTGTTATAGTGCGCAGAGGTTGTCGTCACCCACAAAGAATTGTTGATTCAACAAAAAGTAGCATATCAGTTATGTTTTCTGCGACAGCTACAGGTCATTTATTGGCGCCGTACGTGGTCTACAAATCAGAGCATCTTTACAATACTTGGAAGGAAAATGGTCCTAGAGGCACGGTCTACAATAGATCAAAAAATGGGTGGTTCAACATGGAGCTGTTTGAAGACTGGTTCAAAGTAATCGTCTTGCCGTATTTCAAAAAGTTTCATAAAGATCTGCCAAAAATTATGATTGGCGACAACTTGTCAAGCCCTATTTTTCCAGCGGTTATAGAAGAGTGCCAAGCAAACGGAATTCGCTTTATTTTGTTACCACCCAATTCTACAGGAATATGTCAGCCATTAGATGTTGCTTATTTTAAGCCCTTAAAAAGTAAATGGAGTAAAATTTTGTCTGATTAGAAAACCAAAAACAGAGGAACGCTACCTAAAGACACTTTTCCTAGACTTTTAAATGCATGTTTAAAGGAAATGGGTGAAGAAAATATTTAAAAAAATGTGATTTCTGGTTTTAAAGGTTCAGAAATTTATCCGCTGGACAGAGAACAAGTATTAAAAAGGCTGCCAAAAACTCTTGAAAACATAGAACTAGACAGGACAAATGAATCGGTAGAACTTGTGCAAAGTTTGCAATTATTTTTAAAAGAAACACGCTCTGTGGAGACATAACCCTTAAAAAAGAAAAAGAAAAAATTGGATTTACCAGCAGGAAAAAGTATTGTGCAGGATATGATTCAGAGGACCAGCCAGGCCCTACCAAACTTAATAAACCAAAAATTAAGAAATGACAAAGAAAAAAAACTGTTTTATCATCTGACGAAGAGAGCGATTGCGAAAACTATTCAGTTCATGAATCAGGAGAGTCTGATTTAAACTTCTCAGATTACCAGTGCGAGTCCATAGAAGATGAAAGTGTTATGGAACCTGAAAATACAGATGCTGATATGAACATGTATAATAAAACCTTAAGTATGAACGTTTCCATGGATGACATAAAGGTTGACCAGTTTGCATTGGTGAAATATACCTATGACGAAAACACAAAAAAAGAATCTGAGAAATACTTCATAGGAAAAGTAATTTCTGCTAATCCTCCTGACAACTTTTAAATTTTTATGTGAGTCATCCAAATCGTCAAACACCTATGTCTTTCCAGTGGTGATTGATGAAGATGAAGTGAATTTATATCAAGTTGTAAGAATCTGGGAACTTGAAAATGTTATCCGAGGGAGATGTTTTTAAAAAATGAAAGTACAAAAGTATTTTTACAGTTTTTGTGCCATAAATATAACTGTTTTATGTGTTCCTATTAGTAACGTAATAATAACTTTTATTTTTGTTGTTTAGTGAATAAACATTTATTTTCTGTTAATATTGTATTTTTGACTATTTGATATTTTTTTCAAAACGTAGATGATGTCCCATGTTACTTACAGCATTTTTAAAATGATTTCAAGGAAGTGAAAACAGTGAGTTCTATGTTACCCCATGTTACGGGGTAACTTGGGACACCACAAAAAAAAATAAAAAAAATAGATTTAAACTTTTGGAATTATTTTAATACCACTATAAATGAACTGTACAAGTCTCTACTCAGGTTTTGTCGCAAATTTAAATTCAAAAAATCCATTGTTGTGACAAGGATGACCGGAGAACTTTGAAAATTGTCCCAAGTAACCCCACTTGACGGTACACAAAATCCTAAGTGAACTTTAAATATGTATTATGTCAGTACTATGGATGAGCTTAATGATGGTATTAAATCATGAAATTAACAGAAGGTGAAAATATCTAATAAGTAAAATTTTGGATTTGGAAATCGTTTTATAATATCAGGTTATTTCGTATATACCTATACTTGATTTCTTTATAATTTTATAGATGAGTGATGGAAACGAATTTATAAGTTCACCATCAAGTACCAGTGTCATCTCCGATATCCATCAAGGGGAACACAATCCTGTCATTGTTGCCTCTATGAGCACAAACAACGTAAACGAAATTATAATTTCGCCAAGTACCGTCAGCTCCGTCAATGAGGAACATAATGGTATTGTTCCCAGCATGAATAGAACAATATCTTTTTATGGTATGCAAGCGTTTTTATCAGATGAACATGATCCAATCAAAAAATTTCCTGATTTTCATTTAAAAACACTCCTTGACGTGTCACCGAATGGATCTAGAATATTACAGTTTTACACTGTGAATAATCGTCTAAGCGATGGACTAAGAAATAAACTAGTAGATATAATAATGAGCCATCTATATACATATATTCTTCAACAGTAAGTTTATTTTGGTTATTTCACAATTGGTGTTTTTATTACTTTTCTATTAATATGGCAACATTTTGAGTCGCATCCGTTCTCTATGTTATACTCTTCTTCCTACTAAATATTGACTTTTGTTATTGCAGCCGACTGACACATAGTCAGTATAATATTTTATGTTCAAAAATATTAAGCTTATTTCCGAACGAAGTAAGCCAAACATATTATCAGTATGAGAGGAAAATGAATAATGCAATGCAGCGTTGCAAGCAAAAGGAAAATTGGTTTACAAGGCTCAAAATATAATTGCTCATAGTCCCCATAAAACCTTTGTTCGTAAGAGACGCAGTTCAATCAATCGCACTGATGCAAAAAAAAAAAAGAGGGAAATTACCGAAGGTAATGCATATTTTTCGTCAAATTTTGTCTTGTAATGTGTAACATCTTTATAGTTTAAACTTTATTTGTGAGTTATTATTATTACCACTTGTAAATAATAGGGGGAGATGGGGTACATTGATACGCCGGACAGATTGATACGATGTCAAAAACTCGCTAAGTAGTTCTGCTAGAAACTTTCTGAACCAGTTAACAGATGCCGCTGTTTTGCTTACAGCGCCACACAAAATATAATGCGTCTCCCTTCTATATAAGTTATTCCTAATCTGTGAAACGTTTTGACAAGTGTGATTGTAAATAATTTTAGAATTAATAAAATTCGTCTTTTATGCGAAAATACCCAACTGATCAATTTGAATTTTCGTCTGAGGTAAGTTCATTTATCATTCTAACTTATTGTGTATCCCTTTTTCACATATTTTGAAAAATCATTTAATTGTTAAAAATTAACCTCGCTTTTAGGATGTGGGGATCTTTGATACAAATGTAAATGGGGTACATTGATACGTATAATTGTACCCCTTTGGCGTATCAATGTACCCTTATATAATTTAATGAACTAGGTACCTAAATTATTATATGTAACATTTGCTTCTTTTTCGTTTTACAGGCAAAATGCCAAGAAAATATATAAAAAAAACAGATCGGGCCTACATCGATGAATCGAAAGTAGAATTAGCGATTTCAGCAGTTACAAATCCAGATCTTTCAATAGGGAAGGCGGCAAAAATCTATGGATTAAAAAAGGCTACACTACAACATAGAATAGAAAAGGTTCGACGTTTGAATGAAATCCGTGAGAACTCGGAGCCTGTTCGAAAGTTTGCATCCAAATATTCATCCCAACAAGTTTTTACGGAAGACGAAGAGAAGGCTTTAGTAAATTATATTTTAAAGTGTAGCAAGATACTTCACGGACTCTCTTTAGAGGCAGTAAGAAGACTTGCATATGAATATGCTTCCGCAATCCCAAATTGCAAATACCCATCTAACTGGGGTAAAAAAAAATTAGCTGGTAAGGATTGGCTTTACAGTTTCCGTTCCAGGCATCAGAATTTGAGTTTACGAACCCCAGAAAACACGAGTGCTGTAAGAGCTTATGGATTTAATCGGTGCACAGTGAAAGAATTTTTTGACAATTTTGAAAGTGTTTTGAAACGCTATAAATTTGAAGCCTCACAAATCTATAACTTTGACGAAACGGCATTAATGACAGTTCAGAAAACCCCTAAAGTTTTAGCTGACAAAAAACAGCGTCAAGTTGGTCAAATCGTCTCTGCCGAACGTGGGCACTTGTGACTCTTGGTATTTCAATTTCTGCTATTGGTACCTTTATTCCACCAGTATATATTTTTCCAAGAGCAAAGTACAAGGATCATTTTATTAATGGAGCTCCCGAGGGTAGTATCGGTTTAGCCTCCAAAACTGGATGGATAAATTCTGATTTATTTTTAAATGTTTTGGAACACATTCAAAAACACACCAGGTGCACTAAAGATTTTCCAATTTTATTGATAATGGATAATCACGAGTCACATATTTCTATCAACGCTATAAACTATGCTCGCGATAATGGTATAGTTTTTTTGTCATTGCATCCGCATACATCCCACAAAATGCAACCTCTAGACGTTGCAGTGTTTGGTCCTTTTAAAGGCAAATGCAAAATAGCATTTAACGACTGGCATTTAAATCATCCTGGGAAAACAATCACTATTTATGACGTTCCAGCTCTTTCCAAAAATGCGTTCATTGACTCATTTACTGTTAAAAATATAACCTCAGGGTTTCAAAAATCCGGCATTTGGCCATTCAATAGGTTGATATTTTCTGAAGATGATTTCTTAACAGCATATGTAACAGATAGGGAAAATCCAATTGTGGATGACATATTATGTAAAAGACTCTCATCTTCCACTAATCATTTACCAGAAATTGCAACAGCAATTCCTCAGCAAAATGAACCACTTTGCAACATGCCATCTGCTTCAAACAACAATGAAACACCAGCGGATAATGCTCCTTTCACTTCATCACCAAATCAGAATTTGGACAATATACATCGGCCTACAACTCCGACCATTCTTTCACCTGAAACTATTCGGCCTTTCCCAAAAGCAGATAAAAGAAAACGTTCCAGTAAAGGCAGGCAACCAGGTAAATCCAGAATTTATACAGATACACCTGAGAAAGAAAGGATTGATCAACTAGCTACAGCTAAAAAAGAAAAAGAAGCACGACTTATGTTAAAGAAGGCTCAGTCCAAAATAAAAGAACTTTCTAACTTGAAGGAGAAAACTGAAATGCCAATAAAAAGAAGGAAAGTTCAGAGGAGGGGCAGTAGTGAGATGAGTGAAGAGAGTGAAGAGAGTCTGCATATGACGTCGACAGATGAAGAATTTTCAGATTACGCAGATGAAGTAGAAGAGACATATGAAACGCATGAAGAATGTGATTCACTGCCATCTGGCGAAAGCATTAAATGTGGAGATTTTGCTTTGATTAAATTTGCAAAGAAAACATCTGTAATTCACTATATAGCTAAAGTGACATACATATACAATCCAATGGAATTCAAAGTCAATTACATGAGGAAAAAACCTGGAAGTTTTAAGTTTATCTTTCCTAATATAACCGATGAGCATAGCGTCCATATTGACGATATTATTCGATTGCTTAGTCCTGCCAATGATTCTGGCACCAAAAGATCAATGTCGTTAATGAAATTTAAAGAAAACCTTACAACATATAACTTTGTCTAAATATTAACATATATTATTACTCAATAAAACTTACAATAGCTACCTACTTGTTTTAACATTTTTTCATTTGACTTCCTTACTTTCAAATCAGTGATTACCTAGATCTGACTTATGTAGTAACAACAATATAGACTCATGTCATCAGTATCAATGTGCCCCACATAGGATATAAATGTACCCCACCGCAGGGACCATTGATACGAATGTGTTACATTTCATTTTTGTTGTTTTTTTATGTTTCCATCCAACATTGAATAATGAAAAGTCTTGCTGCTATCCAATAACGTATACAGTATTGAACAAAAATAAATCCACTTAAAAATTGTGCATGGTTATTTTTTTATAATTGTAAAAAAAAAATCGTATAAATGTACCCCATCTCCCCCTAATAATTTAAAAAACGTTATTACAAAATAGCAAATATTTTAAATTTACATTCACTAAATAATTTTTTTTAAATATTTTACTTTGATATTGCAATAAACATACAGAGGTTGTAGTCTAAACACAAAGAAATCGCTAAGCACTGAAAATATTTCAGATGAAAACAATTCAATTACATGGCTTAAGCACCACCGTGAGCCATGGGAGGAAGTACTAAAGCAGTGAAAGGCAACACGTGAACTACATAGAGGAAAAATTAATTCGTTTAACACAGTTTCTGAGCTTATAACAAATTGGCCAATTATAGGAGATCCCAGAGCTGTTGCTTGGTACGTTTTCTGGTCCCCCTATTGTGTATTGTACATATATCAGCATTTTTATAAAAAAAAAAAACAAAGCTATCTTGGAACACTGCTCACTCAAATTTTGTTACAAGATGCCTTTGCATATACTATCATGATTTCGAATTTAAAATGTTCATAAAAATCATATTTTACAAAATATGAACTATTCACAATGGTATATATTTTTTTATATTTCAGATTGAGAGTGATTTTCAGCATCTTTTTCCCGGAAAGGAATTGTTGTTACTTTCTAAGTGGGATTTATTCTTTGAAAGAGTTTTAAAGCAAAAGAAGCAAGGCAACGAGCTGAATACTAGGGACAATACGTTACAGGACTTACTTACTATCCTCGACGAAAATTCTGAAAATTTATCCGAAGGTAAATTCATTTTGATTGCTTAACTTCCTATAATAAAATTGACTTGGGCACTGATTAATCGCTACACAATGTCAAATTATAATTGTATCATGTTATTTATTTTCACTTTTTCTCTTTCAGTTTCAAAAGTAATCCCGACATTCATTTAAACGCAAACAATGAGATCGTCAGCAACGTCAATGAAAGTATGCCCTTTTTAATGGTAGATGCACTAGGAATGGCTGAAATTACGAGCAAAATTACATTACATTACATTATTTAAGCTTTTCTTATTGTTAAGTTATGATTCATTTTATCAGCTATAAAAACTGAAATTTCTGCAATCGTCACCAAAGCTGTACTAACGGAATGTGTACCTTTACATATCAAAATAGATGAAGCGTTACGAACTGCGAAAAAACAAAACTATCAACACAGGATTCTCATGATATTACGTCATGATGTGATTTCAAATTTCCATTGGATAAAATAGAAGACGTTATAAAATTGGAGGATCAACTTCAGTTTACAAAATTTAACACAAAATTGGTAAGTTAAATTATTTCTACATGTACCATTTTTTATTTATCATATTTTTTTCCGGTACCGGCCTAGATCGAATATTTAATCAGAAAAACTTGTGCTGAAGACGTTAAAGATGTTAAGAAGATTACAAAACGCGGTTTAAATAGGTTGTACACATTGGACGCTATGCGTTTGTTTACGTGGGCAGGCAAAGGGAAAAAAAATTGCATTTTCTGAACTAACACACACATTAAACTTAATCTTGCAAGTAGAACGTGCTTCTGATTTTATTCAAAATGAGGAAAGATCCGCTTCATTTTTACAACATCCCTGTTTCAAAAATTTGACCCTAACAATTAATTAATGTTGATTTATTACATTAAACTTGCGATCTTTGTTGCTTAATTTTAAATATTTATTTACTTTTATGTATCTATAAAATATACTTTCACAATACTCTGTTTATTTTTAAGAAATATTTATTGCATTTATTACTAGATTCAAAATATACTTTATTGAATGAAAAATGTATGTTATAAGAAACACCGCTGAGGACATGATTCATCCTTGTCTATATTTAAATATTGCCCGTAACACTATTTTCATGAGATGTTTAATCGAGGAAGGACTGACATCAGTATTCCTACTGTTTGACAGCAAATTAATTTACGTAATTATCTGTGTCTTTACATAGATATCGCAACAGAGATGGCTCGATTTTCTTGGAGATTGATTGAGTACATCACAGATAAAATATAAGCACTTATTTCATTCATTGAAATTTTAAACGACGCCGTTGTTCAATGGAAAATGCTAGTTTATGTGCATCATTTTACTTTAGGCATTCACAATAGTGTAGTCATTTTATGAAAATTAGGTAAAAAAAACTCTTACAAGTAAGAGATTTGGTATACACATAGTATTTAGTCACCCACTTAGGTACTACAAGTCCCCAAAAAATAAAGTTGTGCTCCAGCCGCCATCTTGGAAATTGTCGGCCAAAAACCCATTTTTCACACTTATCTCGGAAACTATCCATGTTATAAAAAAATATTTCAAATAAAAAAATGTTTGTCATAAAATTGTCTACACTTTTTGTTGTTAGTATTTTTTTACATAACTTGCCGTTTAGCCAAAAATTTAATTTTTGCCTGTTGAAAAATATGTCAACACCATGTACGTCTTTCTTTATCTGTATAAATATCATAAATGAGAGTTTCGACGTAAAAAATGTAGAGGAGCAATATAATAGACAATAACATTTTAAATAAACTTAGCTACTTTGTAAGATTATTAAATGCGCGGCGCTCTGTTTTCAGTACTTCTCACCAGAGAGAAAAATTAAAGGGGTGAGAATAAAAAGGGTATAAGTGCACTGTTTTGAGATTATGGGATAGGTGAGATGCCTATTTATTGGAATAAAAAGGATCTAAGTGATTTTAAATACATTTAGCGACATCTATTGCCCAGTAGAAAAATCTGGTGAACGAAGGTACAAATTTCGTTACAATAAAAAGGATACAAATGTACTTGTACCCTTTTTATGCTAACCTATCCAATATAATAAGTATCTACTGTTTTCTGTTTTATGCTATTTATAAATTATTAGCCGTTACTCGAGTCCGAGTATAAAAATGTTACAGTCGATAGATTGTGTACAATAAAAAACAAGTAAAAGGTGTAGTCTATTGTAATTCCCATTCATCTACGGTGCACACGACTATGGCTATAGAGGCCAATTCGGGAGAGCACATGTCGACCGCAGTCAGGACAAATATAGACCTGGTTAGGTCTTGGATTCGGCCTTCTTGCAGCAACATTTCCTTGATAGCTGGCTACAACCCCTCGCCATTCGGTTCTGTCCGCTGCAAGTTGTTCCCATTGCTCGTCTGAAATACCGCAGGATTTTAGATTTTCATGGAGAGCGTCTTTGAACCTCTTTCGTTGACCGCCATGCCTTCTTCTACCGCTTAGCAATTCACCATAAAGTGTACATTTAGGAAGGCGGTTATCATGCATACGATGAACGTGACCTGCCCATATTAGGCGTGCTCTTGAAATAAGCACCTCAATTGGATGGCTGTTTACTCTCCTGAGTACTTCCACGTTTGATATGTGATGGAACCAACGGATTTTCATCATACTTCTGAGGTGTCTTTGCTGAAAACGTTCTAATTCTTTTACATGACGACGGTAAGTGACCCAGCTTTCACATCCATATAGCAGTGTTGGAATGACAACTGCTCTGTAGACAGCCATTTTCGTTGACAAAGCAAGGTCGTGGTTGTCAAATACTCTCTCTCTAAGTCCCCAGAGTGCTCTAGATGCAGCGTTAATTCTATTGCGAATCTCGCTGTCCATGTTTGCCTTGTCATTAACAACGTTGCCTAAGTAATTGAACTGATCCACCACTTCAAGAGAATTTCCGTTAAGAGTAATGTCTATTTGGTTCACTTGATGAGGAGTTGACATAATCTTAGTCTTTCCAATGTTGATTTTAAGTCCCAAGGAATCATAGCTCTGGGCATACACATCTAAAAGTTTTTTAAGCTCTTCCGGCGTAGAGGCTAAAAGTGCACAGTCATCCGCATACTGGATATCACAAATAAATCATGTGCGTGTCTTCGTGAAAGCTCTAAAGCGCCCTATGTTAAAGAGACCGCCATCAAAACGGTATCTGAGACCTATTCCTCTGACTGTCAGTTTGTTGTCAACTATAATTGTTAGAGCAGTGGTAAACAAATTAAAGAGTAGGGGTGCCAGGACACATCCCTGCCTAACTCCAGTGAGGGTTTGGAAAGGTTCGGTTGCCTCATTATTATAAATAACCTGGGCGTTGTTGTTTGTATGTAGACTGAGACATACTTCCACAAATTTTCTAGTGATACCTAAGCGGAACATAATTTTCCAGAGCACTTCCCTGTCCACCGAGTCAAACGCCTTGGTTAAATCAATGAAGGCCATGTGAATTTCTCCTTGATGTTCGACTGCTTTTTCTTGAAGCTGTTTAAGTGTGAAGATTAAATCCGATGTGCCTCGGTTTGGTCTAAAGCCACTCTGTGTTTCAGGAAGTAACTTTTCCATAACAGGTGTTAGCCTATTTGCCATCGCTTTAGTGAGTATCTTCCCTCCAACAGCCAGGAGAGCTATACCCCTGTAATTTCCACAGTCCGCAGCGCTCCCTTTGTTTTTGAAGAGGTTGATTAAAAGTGTATCACGAAACTCCTGCGGAGCTTGACCACTTTCCCACACGACATCAAACAGTTTTTTGAGGTAGGGTATGAGCTCTGACGACACAGCTTTAAAGATCTCAGCTGGGAGTGAGTCGGCGCCGGGAGATTTGTTATTTTTTAGCTGCCCAATGGCGGTTAAGATCTCTTCCGTTGTTAGTGGTTTATCTAAGTCTTCGAAGGTGTCATATTGAGGGATAAGATTTATAATATCGTGATCGGCTTGACTTTGCTGGTTAAGAATGTTAGAGTAGTGTTCTTTACATCGGGCTCTTATTTCCTGGTCTTCTTTGAGGAGATTTCCATTTAAATCTTTAATAGGGCACATATTTTTCCGACTGGGGCCGTACACTGCTTTTACTCCTTGAAAGAAATTTCTGTAGTCGTGTGAATCGGCGTACCTTTGAATTTCTCTGGCCTTGCTTGCCCACCACTCGTTCTTTATTCTTCTGATTTCGCGTTGCGTTTCATACTTAGATTGGGTAAAAGCTTCTGCTTTTGATGAGTCGTTGGGGTGGTTGATAGCGTTTTGGAAGGCAATATGTTTGTGGTCAAGAAGTTTTTGTATAAAAGCTTCATTATCATTGAATCAGTCCTCCTGTTTTTTACTTGCTGCAGTGCCGAGAATTTCCTCACTCGCACTTTTTAAACTGTCTTTAATTTGTGTTCAGGTAGCAGCGACATCTACAGAATTGGTTTCTTCTAGTGCACTCAAATTCTCTTGAACTTTTTGCTTCAGCTGTTCGACGGTTTGTTGGTCACGCAATTTACTAGTACAGAGACGGAGTCTACGTTTTACTTGAGTTCTTCGGTGTTTGGGTCTCATAACAATTTTCATTTTAGAGACAACAGGACGACGATATAAAAAAAATAATCGCCTACAGTGATTCTTGTGGGAGCCAAAACAAAAACAAAAATATATGCAAACTGTTTATGTTTTTGGTCAAGGCTACTCAAGTTGAAGAAATAAACCATACATTTTTGGAGCCGGGCCACACATACATGGAGTACGACAGGTCGTTTGGAGTAATAGAGAAATGCAAAAGAAAATTTCCGCAAGTATTTATACCACAAGATTGGAGTAATGTAATAAAGTCAGCTTCAAGGTACATGAAATGAGTAATGAAGATTTTTATTCATTTGCTCATCTCCATGCCACAATAGGCGATCCAAAAAAAGGACAGAGAAACAAAACTTAAATTTCAGGAATATTTCTCACTTCAAATATACAAAATCTTCCGAGGCATATGCTTTTCAGTTTAAGTTTACTATTAATGATGATTTTCCTTTTACAACATGCCAGTGCCCTTTGTTGTGTAAGGGCCGACCACGTTTTTTTATATTTGTAATTCGTTTTGAACACATCATTCTATAAGTGATTTTAACGAAACTAAAAGGTGATTTGGAAACAAAGCGGGAAGGTCAAACATGCGTTTACAATTACCCCAATTAAATGTCCATATGGGGGAATTGCAAACACATATTTGGGGTATTTGTGAACAACAGTTTATTGTATTAAGTATATCTATTTCATTCCAGGAATTAATAAAAATGCCTAGAAAATATATTAAAAAAAAACAGATCTAGTGCCGAGATATTCACTTGAGGACTTGCAAAGGGCAGTTCAAGACGTGAAGAACAAAAATTGCACTTATCGTAAAGCCTCAGCCCAATATAATGTGCCACTGGCTGCTATATACCATAGGATCAAAGACAGAAACGTACCAGAAACTAAAATGGGAGGTGGACGTGCATCTGTATTTAGTATGGAGGTAGCAGAACAAATAGTAGAATGTTTAAAAGCCCGAGCTCGAATGGGATACCCATGTAACACAGATGAGTTGCGTGACCTAATCCAAACCTATGTGAAAAAAAAAGTTTACAAACACCTTTTAAGGACTTAAGGACACCTTTTAAGGGCTTGGACTGGCACTACAGTTTTATGAAATGGCACAGAGCTTTGCCCTTCAAAAAGCCTGAGCATTTACAAAAAGCCAAAAAACAAAAACAAAAAAAAATAAAAAATGGATGTCATCTATGGCTTTTATAAATTGGAAAGTTATAGCTGAAAAAAAAATGTATAATCCCTCGTTTGTATTCAATGCAGATGAAAGCGGTTTTAAAAATGATCCGTCGAGGATAAAAGCCATTGGAGAACGAGGAAAGACCCTTAAAGGGTCTCTGGTGGCTCCGGAAGGGAATCAACAAGTGTACTGGCTTGTGTGGCGGCTGATGGATCGTACCTACCACCTTTCATTGTCTTCAAGGGCGCCGAAGTACAGGCAAGATGGACCTCCGAGGAAGCTTATCCAGGTACAGTTTATTCCGTGTCGACAAACGGTTGGATGGAACCGCAGTTGTTCAACTGGTTTGATAAGATTTTCATAAAATGGGTACAAGATTTACGTGAAAAACAAAATCTACCAGATGAGGTGGCATTGTTATTATATGATGGCCACAAAAGCCATATTAGTTTAAGAATAATTGAATATGCAATTCAAAATAAAGTAGTATTAGTTAAATTTCCCAGTCATTTAACAGACAAAATTCAGCCTCTGGATAAGAGTATATTTGGACTAGTAAAAACCTGCTGGAAAAAGAAACTAATTACTTATGGCAAGAAGCAAATAGGGCTGGGAGCAGGACGCTTAAAAAAGAATCAATTTACGGCACTTTTGGGAGAAGTTTGGCAAGAAGCTTTCACAGACAAAAATATTAAAAGTGGATTCGTAACATCAGGAATATCCCCAGTTGACTCAGGAAAATTTCCAGAGGATGAATTTAATCCTGATGAACTGAAGAGATTCAAGGAAAAACAAAAGAAGGCGGCTGAATATACTAAACCCAAGAGACACAAACTGATGAAGCCACAGCAGAAACAAGCAATACTGAAAAAATTTCTAAACCAGAAATGCAACCAGTACAATTAAGGGCAAGCCCATACATATCTGTCATTTCAGATACTGGTCCCTCCGAAACAGATCATATGTCTTTGAAGTCAAGCAATTCACAATTTGAGGTCGACAGCCCTTGTGTTACTCCTGCCCTAGATATTTTTGTGGTATTCTCTGAGACAATTAAGAAAACAGTAACCGTGAGTTTAAACACAAAACCTGCAGAGCCCAAAAAGATTACACCACGACTGACACAAGACCAGTATAGAGAGGTTTTAACTACTGCTGGAGTTATAAAATGATTGTCGGAGGCTGAGCGATTAAAAGAAGAGAAAAATAACAAAATACGGAAGAGACAGTCCCCATTCCAAAAAGGGAAAGGTAAACCTCGTCGACTCAGATGAAGATATGAATGAAGAATGGGCCAAAGAGGTTTTAGCAAACAGCTACACTGAAATTGAATATAGACAGCCAGAATGATGCTTAATTAAGCCGGGGACATATTTACTGGTAAAATTTCTTGGAGGATCAAGAAAATCCACATATTATAAATATGTCTGCCGTATACGAAGTGTAGATGAAGAAATTGGGGATATAGAAGTTGTTGGTTTCACACGAAATGATAAATTTTCAACTGAGTTTGTTGAAAAAGAAAACGACGTTTCGTCAATTGAATTTGACAAGATTGAAGCAATGTTACCGGAACCAAAAACTATAATTCGATTCAGAAAAGCTATTGTTTTTCCGGGCACTGTCTCTGTTTCTGAACAATAACGTAGTTCTCTTTTTAATTTCAATAAAGTTCAATTTTCTAAACTTTGCCATTTTTTTGTTATAGGGGTAATCGTAAACACAAAGATAAAGTGATATATATCAGTATAAAATATTCGCTTGCATATTTGTTCATATTTCCCCAAATAAAATTTACTATTAAACCAACAGCACAGATTTTATATGTTCGCATTTACCCCTATATTTAACAAAGGTCTAATGTTTGTTAGGATAATTGTAAACATGTCTTACCATTCGTAAGAAAGCTTTTGTAAAGGTGAAATTTGGTGAAAACACTTAAAACACTTCAGGTTATATGGCTGTATATCACATTTGTTTTTAAAACAACTCGTAAACATATATCATAATTTTAAAGTGCAACTATGTAAAAAGCGTTTACCATTACCCCACATGCCCTACTTAAACATTTTCTTGACTTTTATATAAGTTACTTAACTTTAAACTCAATGAAAATGTTACTTATACCCTTTTTATTCTCACCCCTTCAATTTTTACTTCGCTTATATGGAGGATGAAGAGTGTTACCTTAGATGATTTACGGTGGTACAGATCCAATCATCTGATTTCCAAACAGACAGTCGGCAAAATGTTTAACCTTGCATCTTTGCCTCCAACTAGTGATACAGCAGCTCAGCATTCATATCGTGTCTACCTACAGGTTCAGCAATAGAAAGGTAACGTGATTAACCCTACTGACTGGGGATGGATACGAAAGAGAGACACCGTAATATTAGTGTGTATGACCAGAAACCCTGCTCCGCCAGAGTTGTTAACACTCATTTCGTGCACTTGTAAATCTAACTGTACCAATATATGTGAATGTAGGAAATCTGGATTAAAATGCTCTGCCATGTGTCGAGAGTCTCAAAGACTATCATGCATCAATTCTGAAGGAGGTATTGAAATTCTGGCTGATGACGAAGATGATAATTTACTTGTCTAGTGTGTGCATAATTTTAGTTCTGTTTTATTCAGTGGAATGTGGTTAAGCTTGATTTTCAACTTTTGTAAGGAAATAAACTTCCTTTAAACATTCATTTTATAAACCTTTGAAAATATAAAATTAAAATACATTTTTTTATCTATGGACAGTTACATAAAATACTTTAAAATTGTGAGCTTTCAGCAACATTTCATTTCTAGATTGTAATTGTCTAATTTTTTTGTAATTGTTTCAAAATCGAAAAAATCTAGTGATGGTTGTTTAAAAGTTTATGGTCTTTCATTTTGCTCCTCTACATTTTTTATGTTGGAGCTCTCATTTTGTTACGGGTCACTTTCCCCGTAACGTAAATTTAATGAATTAAAATATCTTGTGTATTTTGGGTTGTCCACTTGCAATTATTATATTAGGAAGTAGTTCACTTCAGGAATTTATTGTGTAGTATCCGATTTAATTAAAGGAGGTCGTTCATAGCATAGTAACGGGCTTCACAGTTTTTACCAAAAGATGATAAAAAAAGGGAAGATTCTAGAACGACGGATTTTTACTATCTGGCTGGTAGATTAAACAGCAAATTTTTGAGGGCAAGAAATTAGTGCTATTTTGCGTAACCTATATGGGATTTTAGCCCCGGAAAATATATTAGTTGTGGGAAGTGTCGTTTTAGTTTTGGTTGATTATATTTCCCATAATTTCCTTCACTGGGATATCAGCTGAAGAATCTACCTACCACAAGTTGGGAAGCCATTTCGCGAAAAAGAAACCCTCTGTATTAGAGGTAATTCTTATTATTATATTTTATAATTGACGAGACAAATACATTTCAGGGTTTCTATATTGTACCAATCTTATTCTGTCTTATATACTGTCATTCCGTGGTGGAACTACCCCTAGTGGCTGATATACTTCCAAGGGTAGCTGCCTGATCAAGGATAACACTATAGACGCTGGCATTGGAATCGAATAGCCCGAAATTGTTAAGATCGGCAAGTAAAATTTAAGAAAACATCTTGGAGGTATTAATTTTACATTATAAGATATTTGACTGATCTGTTATAAAAGAATTTATCGAATTTGAACAACAATAGGGTGAATATACATATTTTGGATTTACGAGCCTACCTACCTTGCGTCTGGATATGCCAACTACTTTCTTTTTAGATGAATAAGAATTTGTACCTATATAGTTTATTTTTTTTATGCTCCCTCCCTTAGTCTGTAAATTTTGTAAATATTACATGTATATATCTGGCCATTCAATTACTACAATTTTTGTGTAAGAACCTACGATATAGTACTATATTTGGTTTACCAGTTAATTGTTTTTTTTTGAATTTCTGAAATAGAAGTAAAAATAATACTATTCAATAATTACGTAGTATTTATGTAATGATTTATATATTTTGAATAGCCAGTAAATGAGATTAGAGAGATTTTCTCATTTTTATTTATTCTTTTTCTTGTTGCTATCTTTCATCTTAAAACCAGCTATTTAATTTCTTGGCCGTAACGGCTCCAATACTCTAAAAAACTATAACAAGGTAAGTACTGGATTGCAACAACTCTAGCAAAATTATTTCTATTGTCGTTATTTATCTTATAAACAGAGCAACGAACCCCACCCACACGCAGAGTTAGCTGGAGTGTGTATTTGGCCTCTTTCACCCCTTTACACACTATAATAAATATTTATTACCATTTCTGGGGTACCCAACCTCACCCCCGTTTAACTAAAATAAATTAAAAAAAATTGGAGATCGAGAGGTAATAATTTATGATATTTAGACAGATAAAGACGTACATGGTGTTGACCTATTATTCAAAAGTTAAAAATTAAATTTCTGGCTAAACGGCAAGTTACATAATTTTTTTTTTTTAAATATATATACATTTATTTAACGTCGGCCTATTTCCGCTACTGAGGTCTAACACCGACGCCTGTAGTCGAGCTACCCCCAACCAGGAATTTTGCCGAACCTCTTCCCTTAAGAAGAGTAGGGATCTTTTACTTGCCTAACATTTAATAGACAAGGGACCGACGGCATTACATCCCCTCCAAAGGATGGTATATCTCCTATACAACCCTCGCCTAAGGTTGTATAGCTTCCGCGTATACACTGATATACAAGCCGCTGGAAGATGTGTGAGGCGAGAACGCGGTTTCCGTTGGAATGGTCACCCATCCAAGTACTAACTGCGCCTGTCGTTGCTTTACATCGCATACCGAAGTATGTACATAGTAAAGACGCACCTACGCTCGCCCCTCATAAAAAAATGCTAAAAACAAAAAGTGTAGACAATTTTATGACAAACATTTTTCATTTGAAACATTTTTTTATAACATGAATAGTTTTCGAGATGTGTAAAAAAAAATGGATTTTCAATTTCAATTTTCAATCAATTTTCCAAGACGGCGGTCGTAGCACAACTTTACTTTTCGGGGACTTTTAGTACCTTAGTCGGGTGGCTAAATACTATATCTATACCAAATCTCTTGCTTGTAAGAGTTTTTTTAAACGGATTGTGAAATTTTGGGCTAAAATGACTACACTACATCATAATGGAACTCTCTCGTTGAATAGACTTTATAAGACAATATCCGTTTGATCTATTTAGTCCATTTTTTTCTAAATTTTTTTTGTCTTACCAAATAAACGTTGGTCCATGTAGGTTTCAATTAATGATGGCAAAGTACTGTGTTCTGGTTCTAATTTCTGGTTGTACTACAGTTGAATTCTAGACTCAGCGAATTAGAAGTTCTATTCGATTCGCCATCTAAATATTCCAATCATTACTAGCTTCTTGGCTCGTTATAAAACTGAAAAAAATAACACATTTATTATCCTGTTTTCCATGAATGTTGATTTAGTTTTTTCTATAGATATTTTTTGATACAGAAAATCTTAAGTCACTAAAACAAAATAGTAGTTTCAGTTGCTTTAGGACGCATACAATTTTTTTTTAGGTACAAAATAATATAACCTTAATAGAACTGTTAGGAACTTGTCCATCAATAGAATCAAATATACGAGTTTTTTAATTGATTGTGACAAAAGGTACAAGCAAAAATATGAAAGTAAAGTACACTTTATAGTTATCAGGCTATGACTTTGAAAGACAATAACTTCAATTTTCTATATAAAACCTCTGTAGTAAATCCAAATCCGGGAAGTCTATTGTTTAATCCGAGTCTCTTGACCAGACTAATGCCTAATTTCATTATTGTAACTTTTAATACCAGTTTGGTGTAACTGTTGTCCGTTACACTCTGCAACTGTAGACTTAATCTCATAATTTTTTTTTATTCATGTCACTCTCTTCTCTTGGTATATACAGCGTTGTTACGACCGACCCTTCAAATAATAAAAGTAATAAAATAAAAATAAAACTTATAAAATGCCGTTTAGTTATGGCACCAAATGCATTCGCATTTAAAAAAAAGGCACCATATACATACAGCAACCATCTCTGCGGCACTGAAAATTGAACCGATTTGTAAGTAGGTAGGTTAGTAAAATATGGAGCTGTCCCGAAAAAGTTAATAGTTCTATTATTTTAATGTTAGAATCTTCAAGATGAAATGAATGTTCTTTTAAAATTGTCGTTGGATAACGATATTATTGTTTATAAAAGTTGAACTTACTTATTTCTTGCAAAGTTAAATATTTCTGAAGGGCCTTATTTTTACTTTTAAAATTGAAATATTATGAAGTAGATACCTTTTAACTTTGTAAAGCAATTTTTCTTCAAAATTTTCCTAATATTTTTTTTTTACTCTTTCTCAATATGTAGCCTATGCTTAGCTTGTTATTTTCTTCTAGTTTTACTAACTTTTCTTCCAAATTTTCTTAACATTATCCTATTTCTTACTTTTAGTTTTCAATCTTCTTATTCAAAATGGCTACCAATTGGCTTATCTGACATCTCTGAATAAATAATTATTGTTGCCTTGACTACCTTGTCTGTCGTTTTTCTTTTAACAAAGCCTACCATTTCTTGCCTGATTTACATCCTGCTTATTTTAATGTGTTTAAATTTTGATTTTCATCTTGAAATTTCTCTTTTACTGTTAAAAGCTTCCATTTTCTATTAACCTTCTTTTATTGTCCCTTCTATGCTATTCCTTACCTGCACTATGTTTTCTTTCACTATTTTTATTGTTAAGTTCATTTTTCACTTACTTTTTTAACACGTTAACGACCGGTGTATTAACAAGTAGAGGAGTCACCAGAATCGACTTTTTTTTTAATATAGAATTCAGTAGATTTTGATCGAATTTTTTGTGTCGATAATGTTTTGTAAAAAAAATTATTTTACTATTTTATTTTTACGTTTCTTTGTGAGGCATAACATTGACCTCACGCTGTCCCAAGAGTACATTCATAGGACCGTGTGCGGTCTACGTGAGAAAATGGATGCGATCAATGTACCAATATTCGGTGTGCCTAAAAAACCACTGCATGCCTTGTCTTTTTGCCTGGCATACAGCTCAGAAAAAAATAGCAATAAATACAACTCGTTTGTACTGTAAGACTTTATCACTGACTCTATATTTTTATTATGGCATGTTTTTGTGTATTGTATATTTTTTTAAGTTTTCTATTTAGCGATATTTGGCATGTTTTTCTTATAATAAATATTTGAAAACCTACAAAAACCCATTTTTGTCTACGATTGTTGATAGAGTATCCTTATTTAAAAAAATATGTACTAAATTCCCAACCCCCTAACATTACCTAATCCCCGGACCGCTCTACAATACATTCTATGCATTTAACACAGCGTGTGTACTGTGGCGGTCACGGCATCCGATAACAGAATCATATCATGTGCCACCGCGTTGATCTCATGCTGTCCCAGAGGCACATATCCTGTGACACCACTTAGACCTCAACCGGTCGTTAACGTGTTAAAAACTTTTCTGTCGGCAATATAGTCTTTGACCTTTCCTTAATCTATCTTAACTTAGGAAAGAAATTCTTAACTTTAATAATTACATAAAAAAACAAGTTACTGCCTTATGCCTCAAGAGAAACAACAATGGCAGCTACGGACACGTGTTTCGAAGTTATTGCTCCTCATCAGCATGGCGTAGCTTAGCGAATATATCTTATAAATCGAGCGAAACCAACAAAGGTCAGAAAGTACAGTGCACAGTACTCGATTTGTACTTTCATACTTCATGTGTCACATTTAGGACTTCAAATGAGAGCAATCAGTACGACGAGCTCTATGTGTACTGCTCTATTTCCACCTGACAAACGCTAAGTAAAATATGATGGGGGCTTAAATTTGGTATAGTTGTTTTATACTAACATACAATAATTATTATTTTGTAGAACCAGATTCAATACAATATGAAGATAATCTAGACTTGCTTAGCGATTCTGATATAATTATGACCAGCTTGTTCTATGAACAAGAATTTAAAAAAGTCTAGATTGTGAAACTGTCGTTCAAGAATTTTAAGTGTCCCAGGATGAAATTGAAAACGAATCGTTCCTGATCGAACTTAACAATGAAGCTAACAATAAACCTAACAATGAATACAACAATAAACCTAACAATAAATCCAACAACGAAAATGTTGTAGAAGATGCTGCAGCTTCCAACAATGATGTCCCTAATAAAAAAACTCTTAATTCCACTCAAAAACGGAGACAAACTAACAGTAGGCGATTAAAGGGGAAGTCATACATTGGTTATAAAAGATCGAACGAAAAGGTTACTCGCAATATTGCAAGAGGGAAAAAAGCAATCAAAGAAAGATGTACGTACATCATCCCAAAAAAAATTACTAAAGTAACGTTTTTGTGCAATTCTTTCACAGAAAAATATCAGAGTGACATATTTAAAAAGTTTTGGAACCTCAATTCTTGGAATGAAAAGAAGTTAATTGTGACAGGTTTGGTTGAAAACCGACCTATTAGAAGAAGGAGAAAAGAAATACTGACAAGGGAAATGACTAATGATAATATAAAGAAGAAAGGACATGATTTTCTATTAACAAACAATGATGGAAAAATACTTAAAGTTTGTCGCCTATTTTGTTTGAACACGTTAGACTTAGGCGAAGATTTTATGAAAAGATGGGTGAAAGAAAAAACGGTTGATGCAAATTCAAATTCTGATTCTACTTCGGATGACACAGAACATGAACCCATCAAAAAGTGGTCTCTTTCTAGGATAGCAATAGAGTGTAAAGCTCTTAATAACATTATAAAAAATTGGGTAGATTTAATACCAAGAGTTCCTTCCCATTATTGTAGAGCCTCTTCTAAAAAGCAATATGGGAATAACGCTTTTAAGTCAAAAAATAATCTGTACACAATATTCAAAAAATGGTGTGATGAAAACAATAAGAAACCGGCACATTTAAAACTTTTTAAGAGTGTACTGAAGGATTTAAACATTGGCATACACAAACCTCGTAAGGATCAATGCGATATGTGTTATGGATGTAAAGTCAAAACTATTTCGCAAGACGAGTATGATGCTCACAGATTAAAACAGGACGAAGGTAGAGAGGCAAAGAAGAAAATGAAAGAATGTGCCAATAATGAACGGTTAATAGTTACAGTAGACTCGCAAAGTGTTCTAACGTGCCCAAAAATACTGGCCTCCAAAAGCTATTACAAACAAAAATTACAAATACACAATTTTACAGTCTATGCCCTTAATAATAAGGGCATACTATGATGGAGGCCGACTCAGTCCATTCTACTCTTGAATCGCACTTTCAGCCTCCCATGAATTCACCAGCAGACTACATAACACGAATGAGAATGGCGCGTAAAAAGCAACCATACAATGTAAAAACCTTGGATTTTTCGTTTTTTAAAAGATATGATGAATTATCTACAAATTTTAGTTCAACTAGATCAGGGACAACAGTTGGTGATCCTAAGGTGGTTGATATTAGGCAACTTAAATACCAGCCTAATGGTGAGCTATTCCAAGTCCTCGTCAAAATCAAAATCTCGATAGTTATACCAGGCTCTACGAAACGCAGATTCTTATCGGTGACGACAAATTTAAACATCTGCAAGAATTGAAATCAGTTATTGAAGGAGATCATCATGCGTTCTACGATGCTTTGCCTCATGCTGAGAAATTAAAAGAAAGTTCTTCAACAAATAAAAATAAAGATGCGTTGCCTCATGCCAAAAACCCAAAGAAGAATTCTTCAACCAGTAAAAATGAAAATACTTTGCCTCATGCTAAAAAACTGAATAAGATTTCTACAACAAATAAAAATAAAAATGCTTTGCCTCATACTATGATACTCAGGAAGACAAAATAAATAAAACATCAAAACAGAACAACAACAAAAGACCCAATAACAAAAAAAAAAACCATTAAAAATCAATAAACTTTATCCCGAATTTTATTTTACAAAATGTATGATTGTAACATCGTAGAGTACTTTAAACCTCTTCCCTTAAGAAGAGTAGGGATCTTTTACTTGCCTAACATTTAATAGACAAGGGACCGACGGCTTTACATCCCCTCCGAAGGATGGTATATCTCCTATACAACCCTCGCCTAAGGTTGTATAGCTTCCGCGCATACACTGATATACAAGCCGCTGGAAGATGGGTGAGGTGAGGACGTGGTCTTCGTTGGAACGGTCACCAATCCAACTACTAACCACGCCTAACGTTGCTTTACATCGCATATCGAAGTATGTACATAGTAAAGACGCACCCATGCTCGCCCCCTATTCTGAGTAGTTAATTGTTTTATTTTTATCATTACAATTATTTGTGGTAGATCCGATGTTCCATTTTTTCTTTAACAATGTTTGTGTAATAACTACTATGCGAGTTAAAAATAACTCCAATGTACATAATTTTAGGATGAACAATTTATCCAATATAACATTTTTTTAAATTTTTGGCCAAAAAAGGGGGTTATAATTTTAGCTTTTGTTATGTATCATACTATTATAACATTGTATAAACCGAGGCCAATGTTTAACATCCTCACTAAATTTCGGAAGAGGTATGTCTGGTAATCTACGTTTAACTCGATGCTGTGTTTGTGATACATTGGAACTTGCACTGCTACTACTATCACTAGCATTTAATTTTTTTGCTACATGTTGTATATGACACAGTAACTCGTCAAATGTTTCTAATACTTGATAATTCGGATATGCTGCATTTATCTCATACTCTAATGTATTTATTTAATCTAAAAGGTCTAAAAAGTTGGTTTTAGTTGTTTCCAAAGTTTCATATTTAAGTTTAAATTGATTGACTTTATCAGGCGTCGAGACGTCCTTACTATTATCGAACAATCTTTGAATGCGAGCGAAAACTGTTCCTTTTTTGCAATTAAAATAGCTAATTGTTGTTGCTTTTTTGCGGCCATCCTGTATATCTACTAAATAACTTAAAATACCTGTAATATATGCACAGAAACTAACGTAAATGATTACTAAACAACACAACAACTCATTAAATGCTTGAAATAATATTTATAAAAGGAAAATAAATCATACAAAAATATACCTTTTTAGCTTTCAATTTGAAAAGCACTGTATATAAAACAAACTATTTTATTCTAATAGGGAACTTTACTATAATTTGTAATAAATTAGAAATTAAATGTTTTACCTGATTTTTTTGAATAAGCAAAAACTTAAACCTTGAGAGAAGCAAAACACTACTACTGAAAAACTAACTATTAATTTTCAAACAATAAGAACATCACGAATATATTTAATTTTAATTTGCAGCTATTCCAAAATGTGAAAATGAAAATCTAATTTCTAATTATTGTTAATACAAAATACTAAATAGAAAGAATCTAGGCTCGAATTTGGACCAACAAATGTTTGGTATGCAGGTAAACTATTAGCGGATAAATGCTATAAAATCTAAAACTTACAATGTGTTGATTGAAGAATCTTGACCATGTTATTGTGGGGCGATTGTAGGGAAGGGTGGAGAGAATATCAAGGAATGACGGGAAAATCGGCGACACTCATAGGTGTATTAAACTTCTCACAACACAAATAACTAATAACTATAATCACTAATCTAAATATTGCAAATAAACAAAAATTGTATTCGCGAGGAGAAAATGTTTGGCTTGTCTCAATTAAAACTGTCTGCACCAAGCTATGGTAAATTCTATAATAATGTGTTTTTATCAACAGTGTGTTTTTTGTTCCTTCTAAGAAAGTCCCTTTTTTGTCTATGAATTCCGGAATAAAATACCTTTACAGAAAACGGTTTACACAAATAAGTTTGTGTTGCCTATAATCACAAGGATAACTTGACTACCAACAACTATACAGGGTGGCACAAACAATTTGGTTTTTCGCCAAGTTATTTATTTATTTATTTAGGATACACCATCCAACAGCTTTCGCCAATTAAAGGATGGGAAATTTACAATATTTAAATAATATAACATAGAAAAAATATATGTATAACATATGTATAAAACAATCAAATACAGAAATTCATTGAAAATTAACAAACAAGAAAAAATTTAAAAAAAATAAAATAGATACATAATAGGTTATTACGAAAATAAATTCGTAATGTCCCTTATCGAACAGTTAAATATATCTAGACTATTCTGCAGGCCGTGATAATTATTACACATGATATGCAATGGAGAGTATTTCAATAAGTTTGTGTGAGGAGTCGAGAGGTAAAAGGTTCCTTCAAATCTAGTTCCGATTGTAGGCACGCGAAATCTCAGATTCGACAAAACTTCAGCACAGTCATATCTATTGTGTACCATATTGAACAGAAATATTAAGGAGTGAAGCTTTCTGCGATCGGCCAAACTGATAAATGAGAATCTACTGAGAAGTACATTATGTACTGTTCCAATTGGAGGATATATGCCATCGATTTTATAACACAGGAATTTTAAGAATCTCCTTTGAACATTTTCAATGGAGTCATTATATTTTGAGTACCCTGGGTATCAAATTAAGCTCGCATATTCTAACTTAGATTTTACAAACGCGTTAAGCTGCATACATAATACCTGAGTGTATGTAAAGCCATATGAATTTCTAATGACAAAGCCAAGGTTCTTTGAAGATGCTGATACAATATTTTCAATATGCTTTGAAAATGACAGCTTATGATCAAATGTTACTCCAAGATCACAAAAGTATTCGCTATTAAAAATAAGCGCCATAAGTATGGTATTAAATTGTACATGCTGACAGACTGTGGCGGTGTTATTTTAAAATTTGCGGTACACATAGGAAAGATGGATGACATGGGAGGAAAAGGCCATACTGCAAATGTGGTGTTGCATTTAATGCAAGAAAAACTTCATTCTGGTCACTCCATGTTTAGGGATAATTTTTATAATAGTTTTCATCTTGCCAAAAAATTATTGGAAAACAAAACATTTTGCTCTGGAACGTTGCGTCTCGATAGGAAAGATAATCCAGTCACACAACAGACTTGCAAATTACAAACAGGAAAACAGAAGCAAAAAAACGGAGCAAAAAAAAATAGGACAAGTCTTATAACGGTATTTTGCTAAAATCTAGTTGTGTACATCTAACTTTAATTTTTGTGACATTGTCTGTTAGTTGTCATAATTTATTGCAAGTGTGCAAAAAACTAATATGCCTCATATAAGCAATTTAGTTAAATCTGGAGTTACTGCTAAAGCAGAAGATGGATGGTCAATGAGATAAATTGCACTGCGTTATAATATTGACAAACATTCGATGTGTAACATTTTAAGTGGAGAATAAACGGTGCGATTAGTAGAAATCCTGGATCAGGGCGACGAAGGATATCAACTCAACAACAAGATTTGCAATTGGTAAATGCTTTAGTAGAAAATCCATTTTACTCAGTTATTCAGGCTGCTGAAGAAACGAATTTTCCTGGATCGAGTAGTACTGGTCGCCGGCGAGTAAGAGAATCGGTGCTAAGATGTCAAGCAGTAGCACAGAAATACTTACTTAAAGCTGAACATAAAGAAGCTCGAGTAGGATTTGCGCTTGAATTTTTAGCGCATGATGTAAATTTTTGGGACAATATAATCTTTACAGACGAAAAAACTTTAAGTGGTAGATTTTCCGTCAATATGTGGGCTTGGATATCGGCACGTGGTTCTGGTGTTTTGTGGCATATCGAGGAACGATTTAATAGTGAAATGTATATTAGGATTTTAGACAATATTATGCTCCCTTCTGTATCACAAATATTTCCTAATAATGAGTTCATATTTCAACAAGACAATTGTTCTGTTCATAATGCTCATACCGTACCTAACTGGTTTCAATACTCTTAACTGGCCCAGTCATAGTCCAGATCTGAACCCTGTGGAAGTATGGGGATTACTCGTAAGAAGTATCCAAAAACGAAATGTGAGACCACGGAATGCCGAAAAATTACTGGAAATAATAAATAATGCATGGAAAATATTATTACTAATGATTATTGTATAAGGTTATTTAATTCTATGCCAAACAGACTTGTAGAAGTTATAAATAGAAATGGTGCAATAACCAAATATTAAGTTTCTTGTTATGTCTTTTGATCCAGGATTTCTACTAATCGTACCGTTTATTCTCCACTTTCTTAAAATGTTACACACCAAATGTTTGTTTAATGTTATAATGCAGTGCAATTTATCTCATTAACCATCCCTCATTTACTATAGCAATAACTACAGCGTTGAAATAAAAAATAAATTAAAAGTGATATCTGTTTTATTTCGGCTACTCATTACATATTCAAATAGAGACAGATTTACATTAGAAAAAAAAAGTTGTCCTATTTCTTTCTGCTCACGACAGTACAAGAAACTGGAAATACAGATATTTCAGTTATTGCTTTTGAATGCCCACTAATTGTATAAAAAATATACACATTCAAAAATGCCCTTATATGACTTTAGAATAAACATTTTGGAACGCTTATTGCTTCCCAAACCATCAGCCCTAATAAAAAAAAAATTACGCATTACTTCAAAAGAGTTTCTTATAGTTTGAATCAAATTAGGGGAGGTAGGCATCGTTGCAAACACTGTTCATCAAATGGAATCAGAAAAGATACTATGTTTTTTTGTGATAATTGCCCCGGTAAGCCTGGGCTTTGCGTGGAATGTTTTGAACCCTTTCATTCCTAATATTTTGTAATTCATGATTTTTGTTCTTTTCATGCATTTTAATTTGTTTTTATAAAGTTTTAATACAGAAAGGAGCATTGTTATTTGTAGATTGACAAAATCTACCCTTTATACGTGTAACACCATATGATGACATCAGGACTGCGGAGAAAATTTTATGAACGAAAGATTCATTTTATTGTAAAAAGCGTGGGGTGCTTCATATCAATTATTGTTATAAACTCCACGCTTTTTACAATAAAATGAATCTTAATATTTAAACATTATTTTTTACTTTTTACTTCGGTTTGCTATTAAAACATGTTTTTTAGTTTTTTTAAACTATAATTTTAATTTAGTCACCCTCTTGCCATTCATCCCTCGGCACGTTTCTCACCAATAATAAAATATATATTAATGACAACGGCTCCTCCGGCAAAATCTCGACAATTGATTAGTCATTTTTTTTATCCTAACGAGGACATTAGGACAAAGTTGTCAAATTATTGTATTGTCATCGGTCCTTGATAAGTCTGCAAAGTTTCAGTTTAATCTGACATTTTGAAGTGGGTGAGAATCACGTTCAAAGATTCCTTTACAATCAAACAAACATACAGGTGAAGCTAATAAAAGCGTGTTAAAAATGACGTCTACAGAAATTCATGTAAATATAAAGCTCGTTTAGTAGCACGAGGTTTTAGTCAGTATTTAGACTATAATGTAACTTTTGCACCGGTTGCACGTATTTCTACTTTTAGATTTCTTGTTTGTTTTGCAAATCACCATAATTTATAAATACATCAAATGGATGTTAAAACAGGAAGCAGCATTTTTAAATGGTGAGTTAAAAAAAGAAATTTATATGTGTGTACCTGACGGAGTTAAAGCCAACAAAAAGCAAGTTTATAAACTAAATGTAGCATTATATGGTTTGAAACAATCAGCTTGTTGTTGGTTCGAATGTTTTGATCTAGTTTTACAACATAATTTTAAAAGCTCTACAGGGAACCGCTGTTTATACTTTTTAGATGAAGGTCATGTCACTAAAAATATTTACGTTCTTTTATATGTTGATGATCTTTTAATAACTGACAAGAATATGCTAATAAACTTTAAAAAATACTTAATAAATTTCGCATGGAAGATTTACAAGTATTAAAATTTTTTCTTGGTATTAGAATTACACGAAATGAAAATCAAATTACATTAGATCAAAGCAGTTATTTAAAAGAAATTTTGCATAAATTTAAAATGAGTGATTGTAACGCCGTTAATACACCTTTACCTACTAAGTTAACCATGATGAACCAATGAACCATGCAAGGCCCTTTCACCTGTAGAAATCTGATTGGTTGTTTGATGTCTGTCATGCCATGTACACGACCAGATTTATGTGCATCCATAAACATATTAAGCAGATATCAAAATAAAAATAATAAAGAACTATGGCAGTGCCTTAAAGATATCTTAAAGGTTCCACTAATCTCAGATTAGTGTAGAAACGTAGTAGTTATAATCATCTTTTGACTGGTTTTGTTGATTCTCACATGTAATGAAACTGATCGTTGAAGTGTGAAGGGTTACATTTTTAAACTATGTGACAATAATTATACAATATGTTGGAATGCAAAGCGATAAAATTCAGTTGCTGCCTCATCAACAGAGGCTGAATATATGATGGCACTATTTGAAGGAGTGAGAGAAGCCTTACGGCTTAAATCACTTTTAAGTGATGTAAACATCAACCTTCTTTCAGAGCCTATAATTATTTATGAGGACAATAATGGCTGTATATTAATAGCAAATAATCCAACTTCTCATAAACGCTCCAAACGCATAGATATTAAGTATCATTTTTCTCGCGAACAAATGAAGGAAGATGCATGAATTTTAAAAATGCTTAATTTACTTATTTTTCCATAATATGTACTATGTAAGTTGATAATATAATAAAAGAAACTCATAGAAAAATTTCGCTTCGAAAATATGCCACATTAAAATTTTAACTTTTGTGTAAATGAAACCACGTGATTGAAAATGCTATAATATTGCTTTGACGTCACTAATTTTACCTAAATTTGCTAACTTACATTGTTATTCTTAATATTGTTATTAATTATTGGTTAATATGACGGATAATGATTTCATAACATCCCTAACGTGTTAATCTATAACCACAGCATTCCTTTTAGATGTTTCAACGTTTTAACAACAATGACGTGACGCTAGCGGTCACGAATGACGTCATTCGTTAGGGATAGAGCGTTTTAACGGTTTTAAATTCTCAGTCGAAATAAATATTTTTTTTCACCCTCGATTTTAACAAAAAAAGAAAAAGAAAATATACGAGGAAGCATATTTTCCAGTTGTCTATCTGTGATATAAAAAAAAAATCATGCAACTTCCTCATTGAACAAAAAAGAATAAGACTTAATGTTCCAAGAGGAGAGCAATTGGCGGATGCCTTTACCAAACCACTTCCAGCACCTAGATTTTTGGACCTTCATTTAAAAGATTGTTTGGAAGAAGTCTCTGAACAAAAACAGTGAAAGTAGACCTGGTTGGGTTTTTCAAGTTAGGGGTTTTTTCCAATCCATAGCAGCGAATGTTGGGCCGTAACTCTTCTCCTACTGGATATGCTCTGGAGCTATTACAAGGCCAACCGTCTTCTTTTTGAGTGGGAGTATTAGTTATATACAAAAAGAATTCGTTTTAATCCTGTTAAATATAATTTAACCGCCTCTGTCGGTCTTGAGAATGTTCATAAAACTCAAATATGCTGACACATACAACTGTTGTGTATATGAATAAAATAAGTTTAAGTTAGTTGACTTGTAGCCAGAGCAAAGTAAAGGAATAAATATCATTCTTTAAATATACTTTTAATTTAATTTAACTGCTTATGTCCTAAAACCCTATAGACTTTATAAGACAATATAAGGCAAGACCATTTTTTAATCTATTTAAGTCAATTTTTTAATACATTTTTTATCTTACCAAATAAACGTCCATGTAGGTTTCAACAATTAATAATGGCAAAATATTGTATTCCTGGTTCTAATTTGTGGTTATGCTACAGCTGAATTCCAGATGCAGTCAATTAGAAGTTCTATTCGATTCACCGTCTAAATCTTCCAATCATTATTAACTTCAGCTCATTATAAAACTGAAAAAAATAGCATACATTTATTAACCTGAATATTTTCCATGAATGTTGATTTAGTTTTTTCCATAGATATTTTTCGCTTTGGAAAATGTTGGGTACTAAAAGCCAAAATAGTAGTGTTTAAGTTGCTCTAGGACGCAAACAATTTTTTTTTTTTTTTTAGATAGATACAAAATAATATAACCTTAATAGAACTGTTGAGGAACTTGTCCATCAACAGAATCCAATATATTATTATGACTCTTTTAATTGATGACAAAAAGTACAAGCAAAAATATGAAAAAGTTGAAAGTAAAGTACACTTTATGATTAACAGGTTATGACTTTGAAAGAAGATAAGTTCACAATAATCTTTCTGTATAAAACCTTCTGGAGTAAATCCAAGCCCGGGAGGTCAATTGTTTAAACAAAGGAATATTTAAGACAGTGATTTCGGAAAATGTTCGTTATAAAATTATAAAGAAACGTAGATAACCGTAACTTTTTCGTCAATTCGTTAAAGTATAGATATTCTATACTATTCGAAATGGGTGTATATGTCGGTTTGTATTTAACATTTTCTTCTTCTATTGATTATTTTTGATATGTCAATATTCTTCAAAATAAAATTTGTTTATTATTATTAATAATAATAAATAAATAAATAAATAAATATGTTCTTTATTGGAAAAATCCAAAGGGCTATCGACCGAAGTCCTTGTGCCCATGTATTAGTACATTATTTACATAGATTTTATGATTAATTATTAGATAAGTACCATTTGTGACTTATGAATATGATTATAGTTATATATATATATATATATATCCAGTTACTGCATCTTCTCAATTAAGGTGTGTTCAGGTGTCTTGAATTTAGGTCTAATATTACGGTTTCGTGTTGTGCAGTATTCTTCAATTTTTTGGAAGTTGTGTTGTGCATTGGCGAATTTTGTGTGTAGCTTAGTGAGACGTTGATGGATTGGTTCTATTTTTGTTTTTTGGTATAATACGGTGTTCGATATATTATGTAGGGGATTACGTGGATGGCGTAATTTGGTAATACTCCTGAGGGCCCTCCTTTCTGCCACTTCCAAATTCTTTTTTGCTTGTGGTCCACTGTTAAGGTAGAGTATGTGTCCATATTCCAATATGGGTCTACAGATAGTTTTGTAAATCTTTGCTGATGTTGTTGTGGGTATACCATAATTTTTATAAGTTAAAGCTCGGAAGTGTTTGGCTCTTGTAGTTATCTTTTTCTTTATGAGGGCAGTGTGTTGATTAAAATTAAGCTTGTTGTCTATTTGAATTCCGAGGTAAATAGCTGAAGCTTTAGGAGCTATTATTTGATTAGCAATCGTTACTGTGGGTGACCTTGGTTTGGGAATATGATTGAAAATAATGAGTTGAGATTTCACAGGGTTAGGTTTAAGTCTCCATATATTGAACCAGTTTTCTGTGTCTGCTATCAGTTGTTGCAGTTGTTGGATTGTGTTGCGGAGGTTGGAATTGTGAGATATTAAGGCTGTGCCATCAGCGAATTGTAGCATGTAGGTACTCTTATTAAAATATCTTGGGTCCAGATGACTGTAACTATATATGTCACGGCAATAAATATTGTATAAAATAGGAGAGAGCGGTGATCCTTGTGGGACCCCCTGTTCTGGTACGAAATATTCGGAATAACTGTTATTTATTTTAATTTGCAATTGTCGCAGATCTAGAAAGCTTATTATTAAATGTATTATATAGTCTATAATATTATATTATTATAGAGCATTCTAAAATTTTTAGTTTGTATATTAGTCCCATATGCCATACACTGTCAAAAGCTTTGTTGATATCTAAAAATATAGCTGCTGATTTATCTCCTTCCCGTTTAGCCCTTTGTACATTTGATGCAAGTATTGCTAGTGGGTGGAGCGTGGAAGACTTTGGGGTAAAGCCAAATTGGTAACCTGGTATTTTGTGCTTGACATGTTCTTCTAGTAGAGTTTTTATGATTTTTTCGAATATTTTCCCCAGTGCAGGTAATAGTGTGATGGGTCGATAGTTGGGAGCTTTAGAATGATCTGTGTTGGGCTTAGGGATAGTTATATTAATAATATTTATCAATAAATATTTTAATATATTAAAAAAATATATATATATGTTTGGCTTACAAGGAATCACCCACATTCCGAGTGTTCCGATGTTGGAAGCATGTAGTATTATTTTAATTTATTTAATCTTGTATAAAATTTCATTAATAACATCCTCTTTTAGTATATTAAATGAAATCATGATAAGACTTCCGGGGGTGACCATAGACAAGTCTCTACCGTACATATGTCGATATGTTCCTCGATATGTTCCTCGTCTATTAAAAAAAAAAATAGTAGACTTCAATTCCAGTAAATAAGGTCATTTAACACATTAAGTGCCGCTGTTGCTTTTAAGCGTCGGCTTATAAGCGTTTTAATTACCTCTATCATCGACCGTCGTCAGTTTGGTCGGCACTGCAGTTGCGAACGTGTACATAAAGAGGCACTCCAGTAAAGGCGTTTACAACGTGGAAGTGAGGTTGGGTGCTGGGCTTGTTTGACCCATCCCATGATAGCTTTAAATGAAAATTGAAAGGACCGAATCAATAATTTGTACAGTGTGGTATTTGTTTGATCCAAAAAGCCTACTTAGTTATTGTTATAGTTTAAGTTGAATAGAGCGCCCTGCCTGGCGAAAACTGGCAACAGTTGAGTTGTGATAGACATTACGTAAGAGAGGTGTCGTGTGTTTGTGCTCTCCAGTTGTAAATAAAGTTAAATAGTAAAATACATAAACTACAGTCCACTTATTTTATTGAAGACCCAACATTGGTCCATTTCGATCAGGATAAGGAAGCAGTTATAGTCATTACAAGTGAACATACCCATAATTCAGCAATAAAATTATAAAATAATAAGCCAGCTTAGAAGATTTGGGTTAGTCCATGGTAGTCGAGAGATATGCAGAAGGGGAGTGAAGTAGCCAAAGTGAAACTGAAGAATCAAACGGGTCAGAAAAGGCACAGCTCGAGGCAATAAGGTCAAGTTCCTATTACCAGCAATCCTCTAGTAAGTTCATAAAATTTCAGTAAGTAATAAATAATATTCCCATTTTTCAATAATTGATCTCCTTTTATACTGACAATGGTGGAAGGAGCAGATATGCTAGTTTTAATCGGGAAAAGGGGCACTATCAAATCAAAAGTGACTCGTTTAAAATTTTCTTTGGAAACGATCGATGAAGAGAAGATTAACATTAAAATAATTAGTAACTTAGAGCAAAGACTTAATAAAATTGAACCCGCACTAGATGAATTCAATGAAATACAAGCGCAAATTGAAAATGCCGGCTCATCTGGCGCGGATGAGGACGAGATAGGTAATTTTGAATTAGCTTATTTTGAATTAGTAGGTGACTTAAAGGCAATAATCGCAGAATATTATAAAAGGGAAAATGAGGAAACTGGGTCTGTAGTCAGTGCGAGCCAATCGAAAGGTTCAGTCAGGGGCTCAAATCTGGATGTAAATAATGTAGCATCGGTACCGGGTTCCTCTTATTTAGTTAAATTGCCACCTATTAAATTGCCCACCTTTAATGGTGAATATTGTAACTGGTTGGAGTTTAGCGACTCTTTCACAGCGTTAGTGAGAAATGACAAAACACTTGCAAATATTCAGCGTTTTTACTATCTTAAGACGTCGTTGGCAGATAATGTAAAGGAAACGATAAATTCAATTGAGGTGTCGTCGGATAATTTTGAGGTCGCTTGGAAATTCTTAGTCGAGCAATACGAAAACAAAAAATTAATGGTCTATAATCATATCCGCGCCATATTTGAGCAACCTTCAATTAATAAACAGTCTCATAAAGAACTCAGAAAGTTATTCGACAATGTAAGCAAACACCTGCGTTCATTAAAGAGTTTGGGCGAGAACACAGGTTCATAGGATCGTTTGATAATTTATATAATGTCTAATAAGTTTGATTCGCTGACTAGGAGAGACTGGGAAGCGTATAAATATGAGGGAAAATTGCCTACTATGGCAGATAAAAAATTCAAACAAACAAATCCCAACAATAATGAACCAAGATAGAATATATTTAGATAATACTCAAGACATTGCTAATGGTTTCAGCAGCAACTTCATTAATTCTATTAATAAGCTTACTTCCTCTTTTGATATTGACACCTCAAAAACTCAAATTAATAAGCATAATGAACACACTATCTACCTGACACCTGTTACTGAGGAGGAAATCTCAAATATTATTATTGCTGTATGCAGGAAAAAGTCATCAGGCAATGATGAAATACCATGCTGCTTAATAAAGGATGTTGCCAAATACCTACTCACTATTCTCACGTATCTTATAAATATATCATTCGAAAATGGCCACTTCCCAGATCAATTAAAATCAGCAATAGTAATACCAGTTCACAAAAATAAAGATACAACTGATATGAACAACTATAGACCGATAGCTCTTTTATCAGTTTTCTCAAAAATTTTTGAAAAGGCATTTCAAATCAGATTAACATGTTTTTTCCACAAGTTTAATCTATTAACGTCTAGACAATATGGCTTTTGCAAAAACCGATCAACTCAGGATGCTGTTCTCTCCTTCTATGAACAAATTCTCAACAACTTTAATAACAATTTAAAATCAGTAGGTATATTTTTTGACCTCTCAAAAGCCTTTGATTGCATAAATCACAAGTTACTGTTAAAAAAACTTGAAGTATACGGTATACGAGGTATGGCATTAAACTGGATAAATTCATACTTGAGGGAGAGAACACAATCTGTTAAAGTTATGCAAGATGGACAAACATGTTTTTCAGAAGGCATAAAAGTACTAATTGGAGTACCACAAGGGAGCGTGCTAGGTTCATTGTTGTTCATAATCTTTATTAATGACATCGTCGACAACATAAATGGAAGTTTTTTAACTATTTTTGCTGATGACACTTCTGCTATCATAAGTGCCAAGGATAATGATGTCCTTAGCAAAGATGCTACTAACTGTGTCAAGGAAATTACAAGTTGGTGTAATAGCAATGGCCTGGTACTAAACCCACACAAAACAAATCTTGTGTTTTTCTCACCAATGGGTGTGAAAAACGATCTAAGTGTACTAGTTAGAGCTGATAACAATTCTATTTGTCAAAATGATTGTGTGAAATTCTTAGGTGTCCCGATGGATAAAAACTTATCGTGGCAAAATCACACTGAAAATGTAATAAAAATTCTGGCTACAAAAAATTTTGCAATTTAGCAAATAAGAGATACAGTTAATATAAACACACTAAAGACATTTTATTACGGTTGTGTAAACTCTGTTCTTTCTTATGGTATACTCTGCTGGGGAAATTGTTCTGCTGCTCAAAAAGTGTTTACTATGCAGAAGAGAATAATTAGAAGTATGTTTCACCTTAGCTACACCACATCATGTAGACCTTATTTTAGGCGGCATGGTGTACTTCCTGTTTATAGCATGTATATCTTGCAGGCTGTGTACTATGTAAAACGAAATATAAATGAGATCCCAAGATGTAGAAATATTAGCAATTATAATACTCGAATTGGAAACAATCTTTACGTACCAGCACATAGATTAACTCAGGGACATAAAGGCCCTTTTATTACATCAATAAAATTATATAACCACTTGCCTCAAAAACTTAAAGATATAGACAGCTTAAATTGCTTCAAAAGCTCAGTCAGAAAATTTTTAGCGGATAAATGTTTTTATACCGAAAGTGAATTCTATAACGGCTGTGATGACGTGACAAATCTATTATAATGCGTTTGTTTTTACTGTGTTGATTGCTATGATTGTTACTAGACTAAGTAAAATTAATGTGTAGCTCATGTTATATTTTATATTTTGTATTTATTTTGTGATTATACTGTTCTGTGTTTTTGTTGTGTTGACCAAGTAAAACTAGCGTTTTATTATTATTATTATTTCTGTTTGTACCTACTTATTGTCACTATGCTTTATATTTTTATATATGCTGTACCTATTTGACTTGTCCAAAACTTGTAATCTGCAGGTCTAATGGAAATAAAGTTATTACTATTATTATTATTATTATTAGATTTTAATAAATTTTTGAAATTTAAATGCGAAATATTAGAAAAAATAGAATTAACTAAAACAGAAGGTAAAGGTGAAAAATTTGAAACTAAGAAAGCGCAGAATTCACAATATCAAAATTATAAGAGATACCACTCTAGCAAATAGCTTTGCAGCCACTAATACGGAAAACACTACGAATTATTCGTGCTACTCTGCAAGAAAAATCATTCAGTTTATAAATGTGAAGAATTTTTGAATTTAGATGCCGATAATAGAATAATTGAAATAAAAAAATTAAAATTATGTCTCAATTGTTTGAAACCGTCCCATCCTTCATGGAAATGCAAAGCCGCACGGCGTCCTAAATGTAAAAAATCTCACCATCTTTTGTTACATTCGGACAGGTATATAACTAATGAAGTAAATGCAGAAATTCGAAATTCAACCGGTGACGGTCAGGTCTTAAACTATGCGCCTACAGCTCAACCAGCTGTTGCTCAAGGTGGCACCGGCGCCAGCATGGCAGGACAAAGTTACGAGGCCAGTGCCAGTGTTAGCCTGAACACTCGGGTGCTAGAAACTGACCCTAATAATGGAATAATGACACGGTCTAATTTCAAAGGTTCCGAGAATAGTTCACAAGTTTTATTGTCCACCGCAATAATAAAAATAAAAAATGGACAAGATTATGTTACTTGTCGCGCTCTGTTAGATAGTGGTTCTCAGAGCCACTTTCTATCAGAAAAATTGTGTAAGCAATTAAAGTTACGGCCAATAAAGATGTCATGTTGTTAAGGGTGTTGGCCACACTGTAACTAATATTAACAATCAGGTGGATATTTCGATAGTATCTTGCTATAATAATTTTAGCATGGATATAAAGTGCCTAATACTGCCTAAGATAACAGATCAGTTACCCGTTATGTCATTTAATAAAGATGTTTTAGAATTTTCGAAAACCTTACGATTAACCGACCCAATGTTTAATGTCTCTGCAGAGGTGGATATTTTATTGGGCTCAAATGTTTTTTGGGCAATATTATGTTCAGGACAGTAGAAGCTTGGACCTAATTTACCTATACTGCAGAACACACTATTAGGTTGGGTAAAGTATATACGATTGGAATTGAAACTGGTCAGTTTTAAAGCACAGGACCGTGCGTACTGAACTTGATATTTTGTCCTATATATTTGTTAATGGTATTGAGATTCGAACGGTAGTTGAAACTGTGCAGGCGAGTCCGAGACTGGCAATGTAATCAGCCTGAATTAATCATTTACGACTGCACTGGTTTAAAGGTAATAAAACGGACAGGCCTACTAGCACAAAAAAACTCGTATTATAATATCAAGCGTAGGAGTTTAGTTAGTTACTGTTCATATTTATAAATATTTACTACTGTATAAAGGGTAAAATATTTTAATTATTTACTAATTTACCATGGTTTTCTGGAGACCATTTGAAACAGAGGATAATATAATAACGCCCGAAAATCTTATCATTTTGTTATGACAAGCATTTCTATTTACCTCCGCCCATGTACAATAAAGAGATGCCGACTGTTTTTGCCGGCTTTTAGTTTTTATACGGTTTCAATTCCAATCGTATATACTTTAGTGGCGGGTAATTTACACATAAACACAAATTTCAATAATACCTCACTTAGTTATTTAAACACAGAAAATGTTCAGGACGAATTAGACGGCAAGTTAGTTAAGTTTTAGAATATAGAGGAAATCAACAATGAGGGTCCCTTGTTTAGCGACGAGGAAAAATATTGTGAAACCGTATTCAAAAATACTGCCAAAAGAGATAATTTAGGTCGTTTCACAGTGGACATCCCGTTTAAAAGGGAATTAAATAATTTAGGTAATTCCTTTGACAATGCTATACGCAGATTCAAGTCTACTGAGAAAAAATTGAATAAAAACCCGGAATTAAAGGCGGATTATACTGCATTTATGTTGAAATATAAAAGCTTGGATCATATGCGGGAAATTAAAATTGGGGACAAAATGAATATGTTTGAAGGATACTTTATGCCGCATCATGCAGTGGTAAAGGATTCCAGCTTGACAACTAAATGTCGAGTAGTTTTTGATGCATCCAGTAAAACTAGTACAGGGCTCTCGTTAAATGATGTGCAATGTGTGGGGGCGACCATGCAACAAGATATTTTCTCAATATTGATTAGATTTCGCAAATATAACTACGTGATGACGGGGGATTCTCAAAAATGTATAGACAGATTAAGGTTAACCCGGAACAAACAAAATATCAGAGAATTCTCTGGCGGACGAATACAACCGAGGAATTAAAAATTTATGAAATAAACCGCTTAGTGTATGGAAACGCATCATCGCCATATTTGGCAGTAAGATGTTTATTGGAATTAGCTAATGAAAATGAAAGAGAGTGTCCGATGGCTAGCGAAGTGATAAGAAACGATTCTTATATGGATGACATTTTAGCCGGAGCAGAGACAGCTACGGAGCTGCTAGATATTCAGTCAAATTTATCTAAAATTTTATTGAGTGCCGGATTTGAGTTGAGAAAATTTCTGTGTAATGATAAAGATATTTTACATAAATTTCAAATAAACAGGGATTTAGAAGTAGGGATTCTACAAATTGATGAAAATGAACAAAATAAAACACTAGGAGTATGTATACTGGGATTCGAATAAGGATACCATTTGTTACAAAATTAATATTAAAAATTTGGATAAAATAACAAAAAGAAGTATTTTATCAGTTATATGTCAGATATACGATCCGTTAGGTTTATTAGGGCCTATTATAATTGTAGCAAAGATAATGATTCAGGAACTTTGGAAACTAAAATTAGAATGGGATGAGGAAATACCTCAAAATTTGGCAAAGAAATGGCTAGATATCAAAATAGTTTGGCATTTATTACACAATTTAAAATTCCAAGACAGGCTGTTTTTTCAGAACATGTTAGATTAGAATTGCACGGGTTCTGTGATTCCAGCGAACGAGCGTTTGGCGCGGCAATTTATGTCAGATGTGTATTATCAGGGAAAATTGTGTCTAATTTAGTATGTGCCAAATCTCGTGTCGCTCCCATAAAACAACTTAGTTTACCACGCCTGGAATTTTGTAGGGCACTATTGTTGTCAAATTTAGGAAATAAAGTGGTGAAGGCATTAAAAATAAAGTTTGATGAGTATTATTATTGGTCAGACTCAATGATAACATTGGGGTGGATCCGAGGTTCTCCAAATAAATGGAAGACATTTGTGGCAAACCGGGTAAGTGAGATTCAAACACTCACAGAAAAAAATAAATGGTACCATGTGGAGTCCAGTGAGAATCCATCAGATCTCATCTCCCGCGGTATGTCTGTTAATAATTTGATTGAGTCAGAGTTGTGGTGGAAGGGACCTGCATTTTTGAAAAAAGATATTGCCGAATGAAAGCTAAGGGAACCGGACAGTAACGTGGATATTCCGGAACAACGAATACTTTCAAATGTAACTGCAAGGGCAGATAATGAGATTTAAGACTTAGCACAAAAATTCTCATCATTGAAGAAAATTCAGCGGGTAGTAGTACGTTTTATTGCCAATTTCAAATTAAAGAAAAATAAAGATTTAAGACAAATAGGTGCGCTAGAACCCAAAGAGTTAGAGAATTCATTAAATTTATTATTAAGGGAAAGTCAAAAGGAATGTTTTTCGCAGGAATATTATGATTTATTTAAGAAAAGATTAATTAATGAGAGAAGTAAAATTTTATCTTTAAGTCCATTTATGCAAGACAACTTAATTTGAGTAGGGGGCAGACTAAGAAATTCCAAGCAGAACTTTAATAAAAAATATCCTATTATTCTGCCAAAGGATCATATTATATCAAATTTAATTTTAAAAAATGAACATGAACGGTTGTTACATTGTAGCTCTCAATCTTTATTATGTTAAATTAGAGAAACGTATTGGCCAATATCAGGCCATAGTTTTTGTAAAAAGATAGTTAGGAACTGTTTAATTTGTTCCAAAGCAAATCCCATTGAAGCTACATACCTCATGGGGGACCTTCCCGAGGTACAAGTAAATAATTATTCACCTTTTTACAATGTAGGAGTGGATTATGGGGGGGGCCATTTCAACTGAAGGACAGAAGTACGCGGGGTGCGAAAATTTTGAAGGCATATGTATGTCTTTTTGTGTGTATGTGCACAAGGCCATACATACAGAATTAGTCTCGGAACTGACTACAGAGGTATTTCTCGCGGCTTTAAATAGATTTACCAGTCGAAGAGGCAAATGTGCTAATATATATTCAGACAACGGGTCTAATTTTGTTGGCGCAAGTAATGAGCTTTCTAGAATATCCAAGTTTTTAGGACAAAATTCCAAATAATTGCAAATAAATTAGCTATGGAAAAAATAAAATGGCACTTCATGCCCGCGGGGTCTGCGAGCTTCGGGGGAATATGGGAAGCCGGTATAAAAAGTACCAAGCACCATATTAAGCGTATTGCTACAAACCCACTTAACTTCGAGGATTTCAACACGTTGTTAGTACAAATTGAGGGTATATTAAATTCCCGTCCCTTATGTCCGTTAACTGAAGATCCCGATGACCTCTCGGCCTTGACACCCGCACACTTTAATTGGGAAAATCTTAACGGCTCTCCCCGATATCAATCTTATGGATGTGCCGGAAAGGCGTTTGAATAGATGGCAGCGGCTTCAAGCCATGGGGCAGCATTATTGGTCCAGGTGGAACAAGGAGCGTCTAGCAGAATTGCAGACAAGGACGAAATGGAGATCGCGAGCCCAGGAATTAATCAAGATCGGTTCTTTAGTTTTACTTAAAACCGACAAGCTGCCTAGCTTAAAATGGCCGCTAGGAAGAGTAGTGAAACTTCACCCAGGGACGGATGGTATCACGCGTGTTGTGGACATAAAGGTGGCTAGTGGTGGTGAATTAACGCGGGCGATTAATCGTATTTGTGTCCTACCAATTGAAACGGATTGACTGTTAATAAAGCATATGTAATATACCATGGGACTACTCCCGACGAGGACAATTAATTTTATTATATAACTGCTGGGCTAAACGAGTGTATTAAGTCGTATTATAGTTATATCTTAATAATAAGAACGTCAATTTTAATCCAATTTTACAATAGTATTTTACATTTAGTTACGTTAATAATATGAGTACACCTGGTTTTACAAGGAAATCATTTTTTGCATTAACAGGGTATTAAAATATCATTTTTGTAGAGTTATACGTAATGTAATTATTCATCTTTGTGTCATGTGAATAATCGAGATTTGTATTTGATTTATAGACACTCTAAGATTGTAAGGTATAAGTTAACTATTTAGTTGTTTTTAAAATACTTGGTATTTTCAAGGCGGGCGGAATGTTTGGTCCAAAAAGCCTACTTAGTTATTGTTATAGTTTAAGTTGAATAGAGCGCCCTGCCTGGCGAAAACTGACAACAGTTGAGTTGTGATAGACGTTACATAAGAGAGGTGTTGTGTGCTTGTGCTCTCCAGTTGTAAATAAAGTTAAATAGTCAAAAACATAAACTACAGTCCACTTATTTTATTGAAGACCCAACAGTATTTTTCATTAGTCAATGGTTATTATTAAATTCATCAACTCTTTGGTATGTGCGGAAATAGTTTACAGTTTATACTTAGTAATGAGGAAGTTGCATGATTTTTTTTATAATGAAAATCGATACAGTAGCAAAAAACATTAATAAAAGCGTAAAATTCAGGATTTTTAAAATTGTAATAAAGAGAAAAAAAATATTTTCTTCGGCGACGAATTTGAATTTTGCGAATCAGCAGTTATTTGGCGCCAATAGATATGACGGGTGTGACGTCACACGTTATCATATATGTGTACTGTTTACAGTGTTTACTAGGTCAATCAACTTCAATTTCTTGTTTGTGTTGTTATTATTTGGTTAATGAACTAGTGTGTAACATAATTATGACTTACAAATATTGTATTGTGCCTAATTGCAAAACTACCACGATAAAAACTACCAATAAAGTATTCTTTAGTGTTCCAAGACATTCGAAACTTAGACAAAAGTGGTGTAATTCTATGAAACGTGATACTAAGAAAAACGCCAGATTAGCAGAGAAAACGCCTTTATGGTGTTGTGAGGAGCACTTTAATGTAAGTGTAAATATAATGCATAATAAATAGATATATTATGGTGACATATTGCACCCTAATCGTTCATTACAACCTACATAATATAAATACCACTGTGTCTACTGCAAGTCACCACATAACTTGTTTGTTAATGTAATGTTATAAATTGAACTGCTTAAAATACAATTTGTAAGATATTATCTTTCATGTCAACATAAAAATCATTCTAATATTAACTTTGAGGTTAGGTGAGAATATGCAATAACAAATAAATATCCAAGTCATTACTTCACATAAATCACAGAAACTAAAAAAATATTGATTTTTAATAAACCCGGCAAGGATTTATCTTGGATAGGTACACATTGGATTCATGAAAAGCGAAAACTTAAATTGATGACAGTTGGGACTTTTCCATAATATTTTCTCTGTCATTGCTTTCACGTATCAGTAAATTTGTTAGTACCTGCCTATCAATGCGGTAAATTCTTGAGTGGTTCATTCATTGTTTGATTTTCGCGTACCTATAATACTCTGGCAAAAAAGCCATTGATGTATTAAGGCTGTCTTAATGGCTTTATTAACCTGTTGGTATTTAATTATTAATTATGCATATCTTTTCTTATTATTAGCTGGAAGAGGATACTGAAAATTATTGGCAGTATCGATTGATGCGGGATCAGCACGTGACATTGAAATTAAAAAAAGGAGTACTTCCACATATATTTCAATGCCAAAAAGATAGTCCTAAGGATGTCGCAGAAAGAAAGGCATCTGTAAATCGCAAAAGAAAACAGATAGTGGAGGAGGCACTGAAAGCAGCCGAATTAGAGCAGTTAGTTGTTGATGAAGCACTTTCGGAACCTCATTGCAGCACACGAATGCTACCAAAAGAATCTGATAAAAGAAGAAAAATACAGTTGGTGGAAATGGAAGAATGTAAAATGCTTAACATTACTTTTATATTGTTAGTTAGACTACCTCGGTACCTGATCACTTAAACCCTGTATAATTGTTTTGAGTGGTACATGTACGATGTTTCATTATGTCAGGTAGATAATATTATATTTATATTCACCTTATTATATAAACCTCAAATGATTCTTACACTTTAGTTCAAGTCTTTGACTTATGTTTTGTGTCGTGTTGTTTGAGGTTGAAGTAATCACATGCACATCAACAAATAAATGCTAAAATTGCATTTTATGTTTGTTTATTTTTAATTTGAAGTAATATAATAAATGTAATTTTTTACGCAACTACTAACAAGCGTTAGCTTTATGTAGAATCTATGTATTTATTTCAGGTAAATTTATTGTCGATTATGTATAATTAATGTGAATTGTTTATATTATATTGAAATAAATATTATTATTATTATTTACCTATATACTTTTTACCGCTTCATGAAAATTAATGGATTATATGTAATGGTAGCTTTTTTCTCATATTTTACATCTCTGTGCACTGAAGTTATTTAACGATATTATAAATAGCCTATAGATGTGGACAATGAATTTATAAATATAAAAAAGACTGAGTCAAAGTTCAGTGACTCTTATAAGCAGATAGACAGAGATTTATAGGTAGGTATATGGAAAAATAAGGCTAACAAAACAGTATTTCACACATAAATTTCATTAATGTGTAGATATAATCTAAATTTTTACAATTTAAACTAATCACAAGGGATGAAAAGGATCAAATCAAATATTTGAGATAAAATGTCTTTCATATGCATATCATAACAAAAACAATAATTTTCTTACATTTCTGAGCATTTTGTCACTAGCAAACATCATCAATGGAAGTCTGAGAATAGCAATGGAATTAAAAAGAAACTTAAGGTCGTCATATCCAAGAGAGGGAGAGAAATCCGATAGGGAAATATTTACTGTTTTTGACCATACCTTCTTATTCTAAAACACATATTGCAAACGAACTATAAGACTACCTAAGTAGAACTATAACAAGAGTAATGTTATAAATTTTTCACTCAATTTCAAACATGCGAAATAGTTAGATTTAAATTTAGGAAATACAAAGATTGACAATTTTTAAAATTAAATCTAACAATTTTGCAAACAACTGAAATTATTGATTGAAAATTCAGATCACTACACCTATCATAGAACTATTTAGGTAGCCTTATACTTTTTTTAACCAATATATGTATTTAAAAAAAAATTATGGCCAAAAATAATAAATATTTCTTTATCGGATCTCTCCTCTCGGATATGCCTACCTTAAAAAATCTGCTACTATCCTATCACGTTAAATAAGGATAAATATGTATCAAATTTTTGTACTAGTTGTAAAAAACGTGAATATAATATTTCTCATGTGCCTATCAGATACATAAATAAAAAACTGTTTTATTTTACAAGTAAAAACATTTAAATACGTTTTGAGATCAAATATTTTTTCAGAATTTTAATAATTTTTAATTTCTTTAATTATAACAATAAATTCCGTCCAATAAAGGTTCCTTTTGTGAAATCTTTAAAATGTTTACTTGAATAAGTGACAAAATAATAAGTAAAAAAAAATATTTGCAAATATATTAATAAACAACTATAGAGAATATAAAAATACCATTCATGTTTATTCGAAGTTAAGCTTTAAAATAGGAAATGCATTCTTGTAATAAATTTATACAAAATTCCTTATCGTAGTCTACTACTAAAATTTTCACTTTTTTTGTGATTTCAAAATCATGGTGCGCTACACAAAACAACCCTCGTTTTTTATTTAAAAAATGCATTTGTAACTGCACCTGTGCCATGTACTTAGCAGTGATTTTGTTTTCTTTCGAAACATAATGGGCAATTGCTTTCTCTGAAGCTGGGCATTTTATTTCAATTGAAAATGAATCGCATATGCCATCTGGGGATGCTCCTATAACAGGAAAATTCGATGGTTAAGATGTGATACCTCGTATCTACATATTTAGCGACAATGAGTTATACCCATCAAAAATCGCAGAGAAACTTCCCGCACCTTTCTGGTGATAACTCGTAAACATATATCCAATGGAATTTGAAATAATTGTACTGTAGTGACATCTAGCATATGCGACGGGTAAATATTTTTGTGAGACCTCGTATCAGACAGTTCTGTGTTGTTTACTGAAGGCAACAGGTGTTTTCTGGTAAGTACCTCTTTTTTCGCATAATTTATCTATTGTACTATGAAAATGAATATTAAAATATGTCAGGTGATGATGTGTTAAGCTTATTGTGTATAAGACACGTTAATATTTATGAAACTATTTACATTTATTAGAATTATTCTCAACAATGTAGATAAGAGGTATCACACTGAAATATTTACAATGGCCTCAGCGCATTTACGTGTTCTCACAAGTAAATCGACTACTTCGATTTATTATTTTATTATCATACCTTTGTTTTTTGCAGAACAAAATAAAAAATGGAAAGTAAAGCATATTCTTCACGTACCCAGAAAATATTTGAAAATCTTCGTACCCTAAATTCCGAACTGTTGCAAAATGATTTGATTTCTAATGAAAACGAAGCAGAAGCAGAAAATCGTCCCATTAATGTAGAAGAATGTAAGTGGTATGACGAAATGGGATGTGAAATAATTGTTTCCCCTAATGGCTTGGATACATCAACTAATTTGACAGTGTTAACACAATCATCAATACAATCATTACAAACAGAGAACATTTTCGAAGAACAAACAAACCCAGAAACAAACTCTGCAGCTGAAACTGAGAACTCGATTAATTGGAATAATTTGGGGGATGGTGAGCAAATTGAAATGATTTTAGACATTGATGCGCCGTCACTACCATTGCTAAATGACTCACATTTAAAAGAAATTGAAAATTGTGAGAACTTAGATGAAAGTTTAAATAAGATGACTAAGTCCTTAACACATACAAATAATGGAAGTTTCGTGGAATTTACTGCTTCTACTACCCAACATGAAAGCATTATTGAAACAGCTGAGCCACTTCCTTTTTTTTATTTAGATGAAACTCAAAATGGTGGGTCTTTATTAGAAGAACAAGTTGGTGGTACTGAGGAAACCAAAGAAGACCAAACGCCAGCAGAATCTGAGAACGAATTAGAATTGTCAGAAGATGTTGAAAGCCCAGAAGAAACTAGAAAAAGGAAGCGTTTACCAACAAAAGAAAAATGGGCAGACTGTAAAAATAAAAAATTAAGACAACACGGGAGAGCCTACATTGGATGGAGTAGACCAAAAGGTGCATCAGCTAAGAGAGGAACTGAGAGAGGAGAAAGAAAAATGGGGCCTAGATGCGAATCAAACGTGTGTGTTAAGTCTAAAGTCCGAAACTGTCAAAAAATCTCTGAAGAGAACAGAACTGAACTCTTTCGTAAGTTTTGGTCTGACATGAATTGGGATCAAAGAAAAATCTACGTTTCATCTCTAGTAAGAAAATCTGAAATTGTAAGGTCAACCAAAGCACCCGGTGAAGAGTCACGTCGCACTGGAAGTTTGAAATATACCATCAAGGATTTAAATGGACAAGTTTTACCTGTTTGTAAAAAAATTTTTCTCTCTACCTTTGGATTAAAGGAATGGTCTGTCGCACACTGGGCTAATAAGTCTGATCCTGGAATACATCCATCTCAAGAGGTCGTTAATGAAATTAAAAGACAAGTTAAGAAACAAGGGCCTCAGAAAGAAGGTAATATTGCAAAGCAAATTTTGATACACTTCTTGGATTCTTTGCCAAAACTACCGTCACACTATTGTAGGCAATCTACAAGTAAAATGTACGTCGAACCTATTTATGGAGACTCTATGACGGCTATTTACAAAGAATACACGAAAATCTGTAACGAAGAAAATCCTGAAATCAAACCAGTTTGCAGATACACATTTGATTACATTATTAAAGAGAAAAATATCTCTTTTCAACAGCCGAAAAAAGACAAATGTGATACATGTTGTGGTTTTGAAGCTAAAAACATCGACGAGGCTACTTACCAAAAGCATCTGCAAAATAAGCAGTTAGCAAGAGAACAAAAAAATAAGGACAAACAAATGGGAGAGCAGGGAGAAGTTATTGTTTTGACTCAAGATGTACAAGCTGTAAAAGTATGTCCTTACCTAAATGCTTCTGCCCTATACTTTAAGATGAAACTTGTGTGCCATAATTTCACCATTTTCAATATTAATACTCACCACTGTCGCTGCTATTGGTTTACAGAAACTGAAGCAGATTTAACTGCTAATACTTTCGCCAGTTGCGTTGTTGACTATATCATGGGGCTTGGTACCATTTCCAAGCCGGTTATAATATGGAGTGACGGATGTACCTATCAGAATAAAAACTCAGTTCTGTCCAATGCTTTGTTAAGCTTAAGCGTATATAAAAATATTACCATCTATCAAAAATACCTAGAACGAGGACATACGCAGATGGAAGCTGACTCCGTTCATGCGTTGATAGAAAGAAATTTGAAGAACAAATCAATTTATGTACCAAGTGACTATACCAGAATTACAAGTGAGGCAAGGAAAAAAGAACCATATGAAGTGAAAAGAATATCTTATGACTTCGTCAAGGACTATTCTCTAACACCAAAATATGACTCTATAAGACTAGGCAGACGAGTAAATGACCCTACAGTCAATGACATAAAGGTAATCAAGTACACTCCAGATGGGAATATTCAAGTAAAACTTGACTTTGTTGAAGATTTTCAAAATCTCCCAAAAAGAAGAAATGATAAACCTGTGACTGATTTAATGACGTTTCCTCAATTAAGAAAAATGCCCATAAAAATCAAAAAACAAAAATGGGATAATCTTCAACAACTGAAGGCTGTGATACCAGAAGACTACCACCTATTTTATGATAATTTACCTCATTTCGGAGAATAACAGTCTCATTGCCATATTATTTTAGTTTCAGTTTATCATTTGTTTCGCTGTAAATTTCTTAGTTCCTTTTGTATTTTTATTTTACTGCCAAAGTTCCTTAAGACAAGTTCCAAAATAAGTAAGAAAAATAGGATGTTTAGTTAAGTGTTTAACAATTATACAAAGTTTATTTTTCTCTAAGTTAAGAATTATTTATATTTTGCTCGATTTGTAATAAAGAAATTGTCAGCTAAACTAACTATTTTTATTTGCTTGAATGTTGCAAAATGAGTGATAACACGTATTTGAATTTATTTTTAAATTTTGTTGTGTTGAGACCTCGTATGTGCAGTAAAAACTGCAAAAACAGTTTAAATTTCTTAAAAATGCCTAAACCTGGACCAAAATGATTATTTTGTAACAATAGTAAAGTTTTATAATTTTAACTAAGGCGATATAATTTTCATCAAGTTTTTTGTTTCTCCTGTAAAGTTCAATTTTTGCAAATACGAGGTATCACATCTTAAGCATCGAATTGCTACTTAGCATAAGGCCACATCTGTTCACCTTCATACCAATTTTTTTTGCATTTCTCTTATTACACTGCTTTCTAACAACCATCCTCGTTTCATAGCAGAAATGTCTTTGATTTTTGCAGCTCCTAGTATTGTTTCTACTAAGACACCGTGAAAAGTTTTGCAATGCGCTGCTTCATAACACTTGGAAGCCGTGATACGTGCATAGCACAATTCAAATCACGACGGACAAGTCGCTTGCTCTATTGTTGCTTTTGCTGCCATTTCACAAAATTTATCAGGCATGTTACTTTTCGCAAATGCAATAAAATTTTGGGGGTCCTTTCCATCGATATTGTGTATCGAGAAAAAGGAAACCAGTAAATAATTTACAGTTTCTCAATATCATTGAAATCTTTATAATATTTTGTTAATTGAGTGTCATTTCTTCCTAGTTCCTTACTGTGGTCTATCACTGATGCTAAGAAACTTCCATTGCCTGGTAACAAATCTGGGTGGCTTGATTTCCATAAATCTTTACTTTTTATAAACTTCAACGTTGTTCCCATGGAAGATAGCCTTGACTTCTTCCAATAGCAGGTTGTTGATGTAGATGATAGATCTTCACTCCGTCGATGCAACGATGCTATGAAGGCAACTGCGTGCTTGCACCCTCCTGCAATAACGAAAGAAAATGTTTTGGGTCACTAATACAGCAAATTACAATTAATAATATTGTATTACCATTGAGGTACCTACTGCATTTTTTAAATATTTAATAACTGTTACTGATTTGACACTTTTAAAATTGATAATTCAAATTGTAATTTATAGGTAAATAAGAAATTTTAATATTTTTACCTAAATGGGCAGTGCAGTCTTCACATTTGACTTCATTTATAACACCATCACTTTCGTTACATATGAAAATAACTGAATATGTCTTGGTGTGGATTCTATGTTCAGGCGTTATTTTTGCCTTCACGATGCAAATGTCTCCTTCCCGTTTCACCTGTACATAACCTATGGCATTGTCCCCGTAACTCTCTCATGTTGACCTGAAACATGTATCATTAATTAAATTTTGTTTCCATTTCTTATACTATAAATTAAAAATTATAGTTACATTATCCTTTTATACCACTTATGGGATGTTACTCTGAAAGTTACTTATTTAAGTGTCTACCGAAAATGATACAGGCAACCTTCAAATATTTTAATTAACAAGAACATTTAAAATTGGTTACCGAATGTAATTAATTGCTTCTTTCAAAGGCATTAAAATTTTAAAGCTTACAATTTAACATGTAGTTATTATAGAATAGCGACACTAGTACTATTAATAATGTAATAGGCTTTAAAACTTAACATGCAGTTACAGAATAGTCACTAAGATTCTCCAAAATTAGTTTGCTGCCAAAGGTCTAGTTTAGGACACTAAGTTGAAAACTTTTTGACTGTACAATAATTAAAACAATATTTATTAAAAATAAACGTGCATACAAACCTCATAGTCTTTGCCCCTTTAATTTCTGCACTTATGAAATCAGGATTGTTGCCAAAAAATGCTGTCATCATGACTGCATCTACTCTAGGTAAATTGTCCGACTGAGCTTGCAAAAACCCGGTGACTGTCATCGCTCAATTAAAACTCGGTCTTCAAATTCCACAAGACAGTCAAAACACTACAATTAATCCTTCTTGGATAGATAAAAACACTTTTATCACAGTAAACTATACTTTCCTAATGTCGTTTCGCCAATCTTAATAACTTGTGACGTCACACGAATAAGAAACCCGTTTTCAGTCACGTGGTTTTGTTTACATAAAAATTCGAATATTTGTGGAGCAAAATTTTTTTAGAAGTTTTTTTTAATATATTCTCAACTTATATAGTACATATTATGGAAAAATAATAAATTTAAGCATTTTTAAAATTCATGCATTTTCCTCATTTCAGTAAGTTTACTAATAGTATTGCCTTTGTTATGTTTATATTTAGCTGTTACATAAGTAACTTCATTTTTCTTGTTTGTATTACATTTTCATGTTGTATACTACTCCATTGAGATTTTCCCGTTGAATAAATAAATAAATAAATAGAAATAAAAACGGTTCTTTTCAAAACCACAAAATACTTGACAGAGGAATTCGTTCTGCCCAAATGAGTACACGTAACAAAAATAAAAATATTTCTTTAGGTTTGGTTATCAGGTTAATATTATTTCATGTAATATTTCCTTAGGTTAGGTTGTTACGTTAATATTATTTGATGTATAGTTACTTTGTGAGTCACTTTTGATAGAAAATTTCCCTTGCCTTTGACGACAGCCAACAGGGCGCCTGTTATCTGTAATGGGAATTGTTGATGCTTTGAGTGAGGGAGATAAGAGAACTTTTCCCTTTGTTTTTGAGGTTCCAGAACAGTACACTAGGAGCGCTGATTAATGGAATGCCAAGAAGTGTCCGTTGAAACTTTTAAAAAGAATGAGGTTATGTGTTAAGTAAACTTGTGGTTATGATAACTGATCTGTGAACTTGTGTTAGTGTCCTTGTTTTTGATTTTTGTGTAACTCTTGTTAAGACAATATTGTGTAAATATACTTATTAATCTAGTAATTTTCTGAGGTATACATATTTTAGATGAAAATGGGTATATGGAACTGTAAATGTGCAGTGGAAACGTGCGAAGATCAAGATTCGTCCCGACACAGATTTCCCATGCCTAATAAATTTTTGGAAAGATTTACAAAGTGGGTGGAAGCTACTGGAAACAATGGAATAATTGAATTGGATCCTGAATTGGTGTATCGGTCATACAGAATATGTGATCGACATTTCTGTCCAGATAGTAAAACCACAAATAATCGTTTGAAAGAAAATGCTATTCCCACTTTATTTTGTATTGTACCAGAAAATGAAGGTATGTATAAGACAGTTATAATTTTAAAGTGACGTTACATATAAGTGCAATTAACTACATTATAAATAAATAGATTATATATGATGTGAATCTAATCCAAAATTTTTTTGGAGGTGTAGAAAATGAGCGTATGATCATACGTATGCATTGAATTCAGTTGTATGTGAAGAGTCATCAACTTCAGCCTTATTTGACCATACCTATACGTTAACTTCAGTATTAACTGCTGATCCGTCTATGTCTATGCAAACTGCAGACAGCGTATATGGATCAAACAAGGGCAATGAGGCAACTGTTTTGACCATAGATGAACAGGTATATTTGGAAGATGTTGATATGCCTTCCACTTCTAAACAACACGCGTATATTGAATCAGAAACACCAACAACTTGTAGGAATCCAAGGAAAAGGAAATGTAAGTTTGTAATATACTGTTTTAACCATAAACCAAAAAAGGGAATTATCTACTTGCTTGTTTAGCTGAAATTCATTCAGTAGGTATGTTGCTAGAGGCTGGAGAGGAAAAGAATTGTGATGCAAGCTCTCCCAAAAAAGCTGCACTAAAGTCCGAAGTACTTAATATGCCATCCACTTCAAGACAACATATTGAATTCGAGAACACAAATATTTGTAGGAATCCAAGGAAAAGGAAGCGTAAGTCTGTTATAATAAACCGTGCTAAATATAAATTTTAATTTTTTTTTACATAGGTTCATTCAATATATTGCAGGAGGCTGGAATGAAAAACATTTTGTCAGTTAAACCCCCGAGAAAAAATTTTATATAACAAGGCAAGTCAAGCCAATAAAAATTTAAAAACATATAAAAGAAGAATGGGAAGGTTTAAGGAAAAACATGACTCTTTGACTAAAGGCGAACTGTTAGATAGAATGACTGCTGATTTGGACAAACATGTTGCGAATCTTATTAAATTACAGATAAAGGCATCAACAACTAAATCATCAAAAGGCCGCCGATATGATTTAGACGATAAAGTATTGGGCTTAATTCTTCAAAAACAAAGTGGCAAGGGTTATAAATTGTTCTCAAAATTATTTGCTACTCCCTCCAGGAAAACCTTAATGGAGTTGCTTAATAGAATTCCCATTGTAGCAGGGATAAATGAAACAATTTTTAGAAATCTCAAATTGAATGTAGCTAATTTGGCTGAGAGAGACCGAATATGTGTACTTATGTTCGATGAAATGGCCTTAGAAGCTCATCTCGATATCAATAAAAAACAACAAGAGTTTGATGGATTTACAGACCATGGTGACAAACGAACCGAGAACTTTGCAGATCATGCGCAAGTATTCTTAATAAAAGGTAGGAAAGTTTTCATTAATGATAAAGAAATAGTACCTTATTCCCCGAAAAACAAACAATGTAGCTATGGACATGTATTGTGTTTCAGAGTTACTGCTCTTCATCAACATAGTGCAGCTTAATGGAAGCAAACTAATTATGGTAGGACAGTACAGTAGTTTGGTTCTATCTATAAAAACGTTAATTAAGCTATGCTACGCTGATGAGAAGTAATAACTCTGAAACATGTGTCCATAACTGCAATGTTGTTTCTATTTGGAGTATAAGGCACTATTTATTTATTTTTAAATTATTTGACTCCGCTATTATAGCCTTTCATTAATACTGCCAGGAATAATATTTTATTACGGTAGTAAAATATCTATAATAGTATTCACACAAATCTTCCCTGTCTCTTAATTATTTTTGAAGGTGTCCACCTTGTATATTTTTCACTAAATGTATATCGGGTTTTGGTATCCTTGGCACAGTGTGAACTACATGCCAAATATAGTTTTCCTCGAGGTAATTAAATCCCAAGAAATTGTGGAAAGTGTTTTTTTCACAATTACATTAGTTCCTTTCAGGAAGAGGGATGTAAAAAATATTTTTACAATAAGGAGCAAACTTGTAAAAAGGTATACAAATTTTGGGAAATTTAAATAAATTATATGGGCCTCGTGGGGACACGAGTACAATATTTTGCATCATAATTTACTCCTCGATAAAAAATAAAAATAATTTTGTCCTTTATCAAAGCATTTCCAGAAAGTATTTAAGTACTTCATCTTTTAGGTAAATTCTTTTTCATACATTAGTTAAATTTTATTTTAGTAGTGTAGTCTTAGGCTTGTTAGACTCCAAGAAATATCAAAGGGAGTATCAAAATATAAAAAAATATTGTAGGATGAATAATAAACTTAAGGAACCCATTTTTATTGTAAATAATGTATAATTTTAATACATATACATTTTTTATAGGTATTACTAAAAGGTGGAAACAACCAGTTGCATATACGTTTTCAGAGGCTGCAACTAGCTCTATTGACTTGGTTCGACAAATAAAATCAATTGTTGGTGAATGCCAGAAAGCTGGGCTCAAAGTGGTAGCAACCATATCAGATCAAAGTTCAACAAATGTAGGGGCCGTAAACTATCTAGTCAAAAATTATGGAGTACCAGGAAATAGCAACAGGAAATTGAAATTGTATCGCATAAATGAGGATGTTGTAGTACATATATATGATGCACCTCATCTCCTGAAAGGTATTCGCAATAATTTCTTGACAAAAAATTTGGGTCTGGAAACTAAATGGTAGTAGAATAACAGTTGATAATGAAATAGGAAGGCTGAGAGCTCTGAATAAGTTACATAAGGGTCATGTATATGTGAAACATGAAAAAGATGAAAGTTTCTTATGCTGCGCAAGTATTTAGCCACACACTGGCATCTATTATGACACTTTTTCTAAAAAAAGGTAAGAAAAGGTTAACTACTTAAAATCTACTTCACTTGAAAAAAATAATTTTTTTTATTAATACATATTCTTTATTTTAAATATTAAATTGCTCCTTCTTCTTTAGGTATAACTTCCAACGATGGAAAAATTAAATTGAAAAATTCGGCTAATGGAACGATAAAAATATTACAGTCCTTTGATAAGCTATTTGATAGTGTAAATGGACACACTTTGTATCCAGTATCTGGTAAAGTTTTGAAATGTGCTGTTAGCTGTACAAGTGGACATTTAACCTTTTGGAGCAAAGCCAGAAACCATCTGCGAAATATGCAATTTAAGGAGGAAAATGGTAAATTACGAAGACCACCATCCTTAGGCAATTGGGAAGTTACCCTAAATGGAATGGAGTATTTAAGTAAACATCTTAAAGAAAAATATGAAATAACATTTTTTAGACCGCGAGATATAAACCAGGACCCCATGGAAAACTTTTTTGGTCAAATACGTCAACATGGGGGAAGGAATGTCAATCCCAGCGCATATACGTTTAAACATTATTTTAAGACATTACTTGTTAATAATATGGTGAAGGTGAACCGTCACTCTGTCTCAGCAAACTGTGAAGCTAAAGTCAATAACTCAATAATGATCATAGATGGGGTGAAACACCTAGTAGCACAAGGTGTAGAGGAAGAGGTTGATGAGGAAAATGTTGATATTAGTGGTATTGATAATATTAATATTACAGAACAAAATTTTTCCTCTATAGATAAAGCAGCAATTGGCCATGTAAGTGGTTTTATTATTAGGAAGATTAAAACTCTAAATAATTGTACTATTTGTAAAAACAATTTTATATATAATAATAAAATTGATGAATGGCACGATATCAGTCAAGCCAAGGAGTATGATAATGTCATAACGGATAAATTGAAATATTGTACACCAAAATTAATTCTTGATTTGGCTAATATTTACCACAGTTATGCAGATATTGCCTGTGAAATGCTACACAAAAAATATTAACCTGAAATTATTTGTATATATCAAAAAACATGTGCCATTTCATTTTAATGAGTGTGAGCATAGAAATTTGTTAGAAAATGATATTATAAAAAGATTTATATCTCTGATAGTTCATAATTGGGCTGAGGGTGTAAATAAAGTTCCTTGTGGTAAATCAGATTCAAACGTAGATGTTATATTTAGAGGTGCTCAGCGATATTATAATAAATTGAAATCGAGGAAAAGACAAATTATAGAACTCCCTTAAAAAATATGCCATTTAAAAAAGCAATTTATTTCTGTGAGGTTTAATGCCTTATTTAGATTAACGTCCTGGCGGAGTTTAGCATTAGCTATTCCACCATCAACCAGGACACATACACAGAGACAATTATACAATGACCATTCCCTATGACATTGCCATCTGCCCGCAGCTGAGACTGGAACTCAGGAGTGGTACAGCAACTAGAGCGCTCTCTCACACAACCTTGTCTAGTCCACTGCTACCAACTCGGTAACACATGAAAATCACCACTAAACATCTATACCATTGCCAGGATTTGCACCTGGGACTCTTTGGTTGCAAGCCTAACACGTAAGCGTTGAGCCACTGAGCCGGTAGTTAATTTTACTATTATCATAAATACTTCAGCATAATCTTCACAGTTGCCAGTTCGTTCGTCACCATGGTCTTGTAAATTTATAAAAATTGTTTTGTTTATTCCTACTTCAACGGACATTTACTTTAGATTTTCATTATAGTTTTCCTGTTGGAAAATTTGCTTAATTTTATCATAAATTGTGCAAATTCTGCGAGTTTGCCTCCTTTTATTTTTAGATAATTATTTATTACTTATTCACTACTTTTATTTTCCTTGCTTGTTTGCTTATTGTAATAAATTAATACCCACTAACAAAATAATTGTTTTTTTTTTATACTATTAACTGTTAAATATTTCCAAGAGTGAGATATATGCACTATGAAATTAGTAATGACTTTTTACTAATACAAATAAATTATTACACTGAGCATTAAAATAAAAAGACTATTAATAATTGAATGCATTTGTTGTTTACATAGAGAGAATTCACATTCATTATTAGTTAAACGTCTTTCAAACCCATTTAACATTTTAGATTTGGATGCAAAAATTGATGGTTGTCTAGTTAATTAATTCATGCTAAGACCATATTCCTTTCATTTAAAAAATTTCAATACATTTGGAGTTATTGGATGAATATTCTGGCTCATTCGCTGAATAGGGGCAAATTCTATCTTTTGATGCATTATTTAATATTTTCAATATAGTCTTATTATTTTTATGCTAAATGTGGTGATACTATTTTTATTTATTATTAAAGAAAACATTACTAAAGTTATTTAGTCATCCTGTATATAGTCTAGTATACTTTAACTTGGCGTGTGTATGTATCAGTTAATATTTCCGTACGATTTCATTTTCTCCCATATTGTACACAAAGTTAAAGCAATAGTCCAGAAACATTGTCTACGTGGACAATATTTCTGGATCTTTGTGTACAAGAGAAAATGAAATCGTACGGAAATATTAACTCATACATACACACGCCAAGTTAAAGTATACTAGACTATATTTATTTGAAAAATGCGCCAAATATTAAAATATATGCGCATGCGCAGTTTGTTTAAAATTATCAGTTTTAAGAACCAATTTATAATGGAATCATAAATTAGTACCAGAACTAATCAGTAGGTGGTGATTTGACATTTCGTAAGGCGTCAAGTTCTAACATTGAAGTTTCCTATCTATTCCTTCCAGTAATCTATGACAGCCAAGATCGGATGTGGCGCGAGACGCTCGTCTGTTCCGACATAAATAAAATCCAATCTTAACTTGTTACACACCTTTTTACAATTTGCGTCGACTCTTGATAAGGGTACGTTCGTTTCAATTTCCTATTGCGTTCGGTTGGCTTCATTTTCATTAGGTCGTACTACGTTAGGTTAGGTTATGGTTTTTTATTTTTCCTTTTATGCTGTACAACAGTCAATCGTAAAGTTGTAAAACTCTATTTGCCTCCTTCTTTCTTATTTACATACTGCTATCTCCCTACCCAGCACCCCGTCCGTATCGCTAACTTTCTCTTTTTTTTTTTTTTTTTTATTAATTTAGAGTTCACCTGTGTACTGCTTTCCACGTGTAATTTCGCCTTAAGGTTGCGATGAAGCCGTTTCACGTCCTGCACTTGTTCCTGGCCCAAATGTCATCACTTTTCACAAAATTTTCGCGACCATCCAAATTTACTATTTGCCGTATCTTAATTCCGTTTTAATTTCGTCTCAATCCAACTTCTGAAGTTGTGGGGGTCCCCATTGGAATTAAACAACACTAACAACAAACTAATTTTAACTTTGTTTAATAAAAAAAAATGTAATTAACCAAATTAACATTTCCCAGGCAACACATCTCTTTTCCCTCCAAAACTACTAACTGTCATTCTTTATTTTCCCCCATAACTTAGTGACATTTACTGCCAACTTAAAAGGAGCGCCAAATTCAAAAAATGAAAAATAAATACAAAAGCTCAAGAGTACAATCAATAAACAAACCTAGATTTTTTTCTGTCAGTCGATTTGTACATTACTATTCATTTTCTTTTCTTGGCAAATTACATCTCCTTGACGTTCATTTCCAATGTATAATGCATTGATATTGCTAGCAATGATCTTAAAAGCATTGGTAAAGTACCAAACCGTAATCGAATGGATCAAACAAAAGTACTGGCCAACAATATCTCTTTATTGCATAACCAAATCTATTACAAATGAAAACTGCCCTACTAATTTTGTGAAAAAAACATCCAGGCAATATATAACATGCCAGGTAGCTTACCACTGCAAATCGGATACTTTGACTTTACCAACCAACAGAAAATTTATTTAATTATCCTAACAAAATTCATGGTACAAGTTTACACATCCATGTAATTTGACATAAAAGTACATCTATTATAGTGGGTTACTTTTTACCCACAGACATCTCAGTCTTAATAAATTACTAAGCCCATTGCTTTAAAATTTGGGCAGTTTCACAATATCTTGTTTCCATGTCATAATGATTTTAAATTAAAGGTTCCTAGTGAACACTTTAGCAAGAAAAAAGTTGGTTCATTATACTTTTTTAGATACTGGAGTGTCAAATGTGAAAAGTGGAACACAAGGTAACCCATCCCTTATTGTCAGGGATGCAGCCAAGGCAAGCCAATCTCTTTAATTACAAAAAGATTGGATTTACTTGATTTTGAAACAATTTCAAAAATAATTATACTAAGAAACATGAATTTTAGATAGTAGATATGCAGTCCTGTTATGGGCTCTCCTTGGTTATTTAGCACCAATAACTAATAAGGCCATCAAAAATGATTCTAGTGGAAAGATCAAACAAAACACACAATCAAAGATTTACAGGAATTCTTTTTATATATTGGCAAGTCAACAATAAGTGATATGATTTTTAAAGTCTAAAAATAGCGCGATTCAGATATTTATTTTATGTATAGATGAGAATATAATGAATCCTACAGGTATAGCAGTGTATTATGATGATATTAGATATACATTTTTTCATATCCTTAGAGCTGTAGATGTATGCTTTAAAATTATATACTTATTCGATCTCACTTTTCCTTCTCAATCGGAAATGTTTTGTAATTTCATTGAAAACATTACTAGGACTAAGTTATATTATATTGGTTTATATATTAAATTAAATATAACTTAGTCCGAGTTTGTCACCAATTTGATTGCAATAAGTTGTCATCAGGTGGAGCTGTTCGCAAGTTGCAGACACCTCATGTCTGTAATTTGATGATTATGGAACGCCAGTGAAGCTCTACATAACCTCAAATACATTTTATTGTGTTTGTAGTTAGTGTTGTTAAAATACTTCAGTTACCATGTCGTTACCAAGGACTTCTAGAGCTGCTAAAATTCTTGCTCTATTAATAACTTCACTCAAAGATACAGTTGAAGTCATAATACAAGATACGTTACCTAATGATTATTGTAATAATTCTGCAGGTAAGTTCTGTTGTTGTTTTCCAAGGCTAATATTATTTAGTTGCAATGCAGTTACTAGTGCCGTATGGCCAGAATAAATTTATCAAGAAAATTATTCTTATTATTCTAAGTATTCTACAACATATAAGCAGGGTCAGTAGGGATTGGGGTGTATAAATAGTAATAAAAAAAAAGAAAGGAAGACAATGCTAGCTGACACAATAATAATAATACTTTTATTATTTACTTTTATACGATATTTCAGCACGGAGATTTTATTTTTGTTTATTTGTTTTTATTCCATTTCAGATGATGCAAATAATAAGGATATTAGTGACAAATTTTTTATCGAAGAAGCCATTGAGGAGTAGTTTTTACTGATCTGACCAATTGTGCTATTCCTTTTGATTCGCCCTTCTGATGTAGAACATAATTATGAACCAGCTCAGAATGTCATAATCGAAGAATATGTTTTCACACCGACGGACAACATTCATGTTCGGGAGAATATTATTACCCTAGAGGTGGAAAATATGCAAGTTGAAAATAATGTTATTCCAGTTGTGGAAAACATTCAAATTCAAAGGAGGAATTCACAGGCAGAAAATATGCAAGTCGAAAATAACGTTATTCCAACTGTGGAGAACATTCAAATTCAGATTATTATCCCGGAGCCTGACATCATGTCCCAAATCCAGGTCGTGATAACTACTGAAAAAAATTGTCTGTCAAACAACTTGACAAAACTAGGGAAAATAAGACAAAGAAAATCGAAAGATATAACCAAAGTTACTCCGAAACAAAAACAAAAAGCGAAACACCCTGTACGTAAGCATGTGTGTACAAAAGAGTGTTTAAAAAAAATTTCACAACCCCATCGAGAGTCAATTAACTCTCAGTTTTGGGATATGACATGGATGGAGAGGCGGTTGTATGTTTTGAAATGCTGTATACGAAAACCGGTAAAGACAAGAACATTAGGAGAAATCACCGCTCGAAAAAATTCAATTGTGTATACACTTGATGGTAAAAGAAATGAATCACATATTGTCTGCAAAACCTTTTTCTTAACTACGCTGGGTTTTACCAAAAATAATAATTCTTTGCTTAAAAATTTGTTGGGTGCAAATTATGAAAGTAATAATATAGTACCAAAAAAGGATATGAGAGGGAAATTCAGTCATAAGACACAATTAGAAAAACGTCAACTTATTAAGCTTCACGTAGAATCTTATCCTTCGGTATCGCATTATCGACGGGAACAAGCGCCACTCAGAAGATATTTACCAAGTGACATTACAATTAAAGAAATGTATTCAAATTTTGTAGTTCAGAACCCGCTGGTTAAATGTTCCTATGAGCATTATCGGTTAATTGTAAGCAATATGAAAATTTCGTTCACAAAGTTAGGTCATGAAGAGTGCGAACAATGTGAGCATTTTTCTCAATATGATCCAGATCACAAGAAACATGCTTTAAATCCTGATTGTGACAATTGCTCGCTGTGGAATGCACACATAAATCGGGCTTGAGAGGCTCGGGAGAATTACAGAAGAGACGTAAAGAGAGCAGAAAGTCCAGATAATCACCAGATATTTTTCTCTGTGGATTTAAAAAGGTAATTATGCTCCCCAGGATAGACACTTTTAAGTCAGTTTGCTTTACCAAAAGAATAGCGGCTTTTAATGAAAGCTTTGTGCCTCTGGCAGGAAAAAAGCAGCAGGGGTGAAACCATTAGGAGTTATCTGGCACGAAGGAATTGCCAGACGTTCGAAGGAGGATATCATCAGTGCGTTCTATGCTTTTATTTTCAATTATCGTGATGCTGAACATATTGTTCTATGGCTTAATAATTGTTCGGCCCGAAATAAAAACTGGGCGTTGTTTTCTTTCCTTATATTTATTGTAAACAGTGATGATGTATCACTAAATACACTAGAGCTGAATACTTTGAACCTGACACACATTTATGCCCACGGACAGTTTCCACCATCAGGTGAAACTGTCAATGAAAAGAAAGGGAAAGGATTTTTCGGGTTTTAAAGATGCAATAAGAGAATGCAACTTAAGCAAAGTAGATGTGAAGAGCATGGAGCCATCGGATTTCTTCGAATGGCACGATTATGCATCACAATATAAACTTAAGGGACAAGGCCCACGTCCATATTTAAATGACATTGTTCAGGTTGTTGCACGAAGAGGAGATCACAACTTATCATATCGAAATGATTCTTGTGGTCCTGTTGGCCCTCTCCTCCAACTCTATTTCTTAGTAAATAAAGCATATAAAGAAGGCATCCAAATTCAAGAACGTCGCATCGAGGAATAGACAAAGATAAAAAGAATGGAATTCTTACCAAATTACTTCCACTCATGCCTGAAAACAGAAAGCAGTTTTGGCATGACATACCTGTTCCAGATTTAAATACTAGTATTGAGGACTGAGTGTTATTTAGTTACTTTTTATTATATTCACAAAGCAAATTGTGTATTATCCATTTTTTCATAGAAAATTATCTTTTGTTCTAAAATAAATTATAATAAAATATATTACTTTAATTTTTGGTTTATTAATTTACACAATTTATATAATTCATAGTTAACAGTAAATTCCAATTCTTAAATTTTTGAACAATGTAAATGAATCGGTGTATGCAGAAACAACACATGTCCATTTTTGCCTAAAATGGGGTTATGTCAGAAATTGAGTCTTTATAGGTAAATGTATCGTACTACATATAAACCTCACATGTCCCTATATCCCCGTAGTAGTAAACAACGTGCAATTTGAGAGATAATATGCAGAAACGACACATGTCCTGGACATGTAATTCCCGAGCATTACCAACGAAATATTATAAAAAAATCACGTGTAAAAGGCGAACCTTATAAAAATTCCAAGGGCGATAACATTCCTGGTAAAATAATAGGCCCCCCTTGCAGGTATATTAAAAGTGTTTATTATTTCGTTAGTCTGTTTTAGACTTGACTTTTTGTTTAACAGAAGGATGTTTTTTCGAGGTGAGTTTTATTTTTTTATTTTGTTTTCAGTTGCAGAGCAAAATGCTTCAATAAATTATCCAACGAGGAATTGCAAGAAAATTTTACACGTTTTTATTCCCTTGGAAATAAAGACAACCAGGATGTATTTTTACAAGGACTCATAAACGTTAATAATGTTCAGAGGCGTCGTGCGAGAGTTCAAGTAGGAAATAAACCAAAGTCACATGTTTTTAAATATTACATATACAAAGGGGCTGCTAAAATTGAAGTATGTTTAAATGCTTTCACCTCTGTGTATGCCATTCCTTCAAGCCGAGTTAGAAGACTTAGAGATCTTGCTGTACTTGGAAAATCTCCGAGAGATTTTCGTGGCCAAAATTCAAGTATAAATAAACTAAGTGAAGATGTTCAACTTGCTGTTCGACAGCACATTGAGTCATTTCCAGTTAAAATAAGTCAATATGCAAATCGAGAAATTAAATACCTAGATAGTCAGCTGAACATTAAATCAATGTTTGACTTATTTAAGGAGAGGCACCTTGGAGTTAAAGTAAGTTATTCTTACTACACAAGATTTTTTCGAGAAAATTTTTATTTACGATTTGGTCGTCCGCAAGTTGATGTTTGTTCAGTGTGTGAAACTTTGAACAATAAAATTAAAGACCAAAATTTAAATGAAAATGCAAAACGAGCAGCAGTGGCAGAGCTTCTGGTGCACAAACGCAGAAGTAAAAAATTTTATACAAAATTGAAAGAGGAAAGTAATGAATCCACTAATAGCGATAATGTCTTAGCGCTATGTTTCGATTTCATGCAGAATATTCAGCTGCCTAAAACGCCAGTAGGTGAAGTTTTCTATTACCAACAATTAACAGTTTCGGTGTTCTGTATTCATTTCATAACATTAAAGAGAATACTGCTAGAATGTATATATATCATGAAGGGGAAGCTAAAAAGACTTCCAATGAAATTTGTTCATTTCTGTTAGATTACTTAAAGGAAATACCAGAAAATATAAACGAAATCCACTTATTTAGTGATAACTGTTGGGGGCAAAATAAAAACCACACTCTCATCCGTATGCTTCTTGCATTAACAGACAGTGCTCGATTTTCAAAAATTATACACTATTTTACAGTCAGGGGACATTCATTCCTTCCATGCGACAGGGACTTCGCAATGGTGAAAAGAAAATTAAGGAAGTGCGACAGAATTTTTACTATTCACCGAATAACTGAACTTATCGTAACTGGCAGCATCTCAAGAAAATTTACGGTAAAAGAAGTGAATACAGAAGATGTAATAAATTTCAAAGATTGGTGGCCAAAACTGTATAAAAAGAACTGCATATCTCAAGAAACGATTTCCAAAAGTATACCACGAAAATCAAAGGTGTATTTTAACATCAGTACCTATTCACATTTTATTTACGATAGTAAAAAAAAGGGGTGTGTTGAGGTTTCGCAGTTTGTAGATGGCGCTTTCAAACACACATTTAAACTGCGGCAGCCAGGTAAAAATATGATGGAATTACCATCTGCATCGGCCTATCCACTAGGAAAAGTTCCGATAAAATCAAAGATAATGGAAGATATAAGGAAATGTGCAAAATTTGTGGATGAAGAATACCAAAATTTTTATGCCACAATACTTCTTTGGCCAACTGCCACTAAGTAGGAACTAAACATTTTTTGTAACTTTTTTAAAATATAGATACCTAGTGAAATAACTATTTTTGTATTGATTTTAACTCAGGTTATGCAGAAAGAGCACATGTCCATTTTTTTGAAAACCCCTAGAAAATAAAATTTTCAGTTTTAAACTAAAATTCAGATTTCATTGAGTTAGAATTATTTATAGTTATTATTTTAAACTGGTAAACTCGAACAAAATGAATTTCGAATAATATTACAATGTTTTTTACATTTTCCTGAAAATTGCTTTTTTGGACATGTGTCGTTTCTGCATACACCGATTCAAATGTAATTTCTGATTATTAAACACAATATTATTATATACATTTATATAAGGCACTTTTGGATAATACTTTCAGTAATTAACTTCATGCATACACTTACGAAAAAGACCTTAACTGCTAAAATATATGTAAGGAAGTCAATTTATCAAAAAATTATAGATATTAAAGAAATATAAATTTTTTAACGTTATTTATAACTTTACATCAAATGAAACAGCAATATCTAGATGCGGCAGAGAGAAAAACGCGTTTAGCCATTTTGCTCAAAACACCTCTAAGTACAGTTAAGGCTTTTACAGTTGGTAGGGCAGTTGCAATCAGATTTTATTTTGCGTTTTCCGATTGAAGATGTAATATGTCGCAAGTTATAGGACATTATTTTCAATTGATTTGGAAACGCAGATTGTGCACATTGATTGGTGGCAATGAATCGATTTCCTTTCATAGGAAACAGTGGAATACTGGACTGTCGTAGTAGGTATATTTTTACTTTATTACATTTTCATTATTCCTGTAAAAATAAATCAGTCGTTTTCAAAATTTTACATTTTATCCGAAGCGCTTAAGAAGACTGAAGGAAATTGCGAAACAGATTCTGTTCCTAATATCTGAGTTTTTTTATATCAGTTTTTAAGATGTATGGATATAGATTCTTATTTCCAAACTCTTTTATTTCATCTTTGTTTTTAGTTCAATAAATAATTTTTATGAAATACTGTTGACCATTTTTTGAATAATATTCCTTTTTTACTTTAGGCATGTATATCATCAGAACAGGACTCTCTCGATGGATAGACTTTATAAGACAACGTAAGGCAAGACCATTTAATCTATTTAGTCCATTTTATTTCTAAATTTTTTATCTTACCAAATAAACTTCGATCCATGTAGTTTTCAACAATTAATTATGCAAATATTGTGTTCCTGGGTCTAATTTGTGGTTCTGATACAGCCGAATTGCAGATGAAAGCCAATTAGAAGTTCTATCCCATTTACCATCTAAATATTCCAATCATTACTAGCTTCTTAGCTAATTATAAAACTGAAAAAAATAACATACATTTATTAGCCTCAATGTTTTCCATGAATGGTGATTTAGTTTTTTCCATAGATATCTTTCATCTCAGAAAATATTATTCTCTAAAATTCAAAATAATGGAGCATTTAAGTTGCTCTAGGACGCATACAAATTTTTTTTTTAGATAGCCTTAATAGAACTGTTGAGAGACTTGTCCGCTAATAAAATCGAATATTATGACTCTTAGTTGGTTATGACAATGATACAAGCAAAAATGTGATGTGAAAAAGTTGAAAGTAAAGTACACTTATAGTTAACTACATTCGATTTTGAATGACAATAAAGTTCGCTAATTTTTTTGTATAAAATCATCTGAAGTAAATTCAAGCCTGGTAAGAAAATGTTTATAATTGAAGACACGAGTGGATGAAGGGTCTATGTGACATTTTCTAAAAAAATTATATTTTTCCATGAATGAAGGTTTCAAGCACACATGATTCATTTGGGATGGATTCCATGCTTCAATATGTCCAAATAAGGAAGTTATCAGGTGTTGAATGATCTATGTACACCTCATTTATAAGATTATTGATGAATAAAGGGTTTATGTACAAATAAATTATGAACATGAATCCTTCATTCACTCACCACTGTCGATAGATCCTTCATCAAGTCATGAACAATTTGCTTTACACTTAGCAAATGGATGAAGGGTATATGTTGCTCAAGAAAATGTACATGGATCCTTCATCCATTTCGAATCAATGCTCATATTATTTCTGTCCATTCAAATGTTACATAGAGCCATGAAGTGAGGTTATGTTCTTCGTGAAATGTGTACTGTCATGTGTTTGAAGTTTTGTGCATCAAGTCATTTGCCGATTATATTTGTATTAGTGAATTAGTAATATATTATAAAAATGAGCTCAAGGAGCAAGCACATATTGAAACTTGCTAGAAAACAGCAAGAAAACAGAAAATCAGGTATGTACTTATTTCAATTACTTAATAGTTGTAACTAACACAAGGTATAGGTTATGTAAAATTCGAAGTTTTCTTGTACCTGGAATGTATTTATCACGGAAAAGTAAATGAACATAAATGCTACAAAGTGGATTACTTACAAATATCTGTATTCGTAAGTTATCCGATGTAGGATGAACAAATTCACTAATTTGACAATATTTGCATTCCATTCAATCACAGTACATGCTAATCTTTACGCTTATAGTTGAACTTGAGTCCAATATTATATGGATGTGAATGAATATGTCTGTTATTTTCGTAGCATTTGAGATCAATTATTGAGTTTATGTCAGTAACTCTCATTAATTACTAATTGAATTTCCTCTCGTAGGGCCCAACAATTTCGTTGACGAAACTTCCACGAGCAGAGTGTTGATTCAGGACGATGGCAGCCAATCAATTGGAAGTGAATGTATGGAAGAAGAAAAGTCTTATGCCGATTTGCCAAATGTCTCTCTGCAAGGTAACTTATTTTAACTTTTGGCAAAGAAATGAATGACATGAGTATGTATTGCTTTTAGATTATTCACCTGAAATCTCATCGGACAAGTACTTGCCCAGTAGTTCAGATGGGAGTAGCAGCGATTTTGATGACGAATGCACGCTATGGAATTCTTTACGAAAAAATTCCAAATCAAATATTGGTGAGGCTGAAAATATATGTGCGAGGCGTGAAATGGTTAAGAAAAAACTATTTCAAGGACCTCGGAGCAACGAAGTATGCAGAGAAGTTTATGAAGACATCACTACATAAAATCAGAATGCAGAGAATATTGCCATACATCGAAGTTCAAGGTGTGAAGTTATAAAGGAGAAAATATTTGAACTTTCGGAAAAGGCATCAAAAAGGCGAAAAATCCCGAAAATTGGAAACGACGTAAGGCAGCAAAATTCAGAGAAAAAGGTGAATCTTATGTCGCACAGTCAGGTAAAGTGGTGCCACAAAAGAGACCAGAGTCAGATTCCCTGTGTAAAAAGAGAAGTTGTAAGTTACAGTGCGATAGTAAATTTGATATCAAAAGCAGAGCAGCAATATTTGAGAAATTTTATAATCTTGATGTGAATGCAAAAAATTCACTACTTTTCAAAAGTATTATCATACAACCTGTTCGTCGTCACAGGAAGAACATAACGAGACCGAAGGGCTTTTCGTTCAAATATACAGTCACTTTTGACCAAAAAGTTGTCAGTGTGCAAAACTGCATTATGTTCACTTTATCAAATTACACCAAAAAAAATTCAAATTATACAGCGAAAATTAGAATCAGGTGGTTCTGCACCAACTCCGGATAAAAGAGGTCACCACAACATCCGTCCACATAAAATTCCTGAAGATGTATCTGCTGCTGTTGAAAATCACATTAGGCGATTTCCCGCTGAACAATCTCACTACTCGAAAAATAAGAATATCAATAAGAAATACTTATCTCCCCTTCTTAATTTGAGCAAAATGTATGAACTCTATATCGAGGAATGTCAAGTGCAAAATCTTCCTGTGAAATACAAGATAAAGAAATGTTCTTACAATAACATATTTTCAACTAGATTCAATCTTTCTTTTGGCCAACCACGCAGCGATACTTGCAGCACTTGCGATTCTGGTGCCAATACTGAAGAACATCGAGAGTCATATAAGTTCGCATTCGAGCAACAAAAAAGAGATAGAGAGCATGCACGTTATGAAAATAATGTTTGTTATGCAACAATGGATCTTCAACAGACGATGCCTTTACCGAGGTTAACAACATCCAAGGCTTTTTACCTCCGACAACTTTGGTTCTATAACCAAAGTGTCCATGCTATAACTGCAAGTGGAGAAAAATCATATTTTTTCACATGGACAGAGGATGTTGCAAGCAAAGGCAGTCTTGAGATTGGAAGCTCTTTATTTACATTCGCCCAACTTTTAGTAGACGGTACCACTCCAGCAATTGAACACCTGATCTTATGGTCTGATTCTTGTAGTGGCCAGAATAAAAATTTCAATGTGATTGCCCTATATCAGTACCTGATTTTGAAAGGTATTTATAAGACAATTGACCACAAATTTCCTGTGGTGGGGCATTCTTTCTTGGACTCTGATCGAGACTTTGGAAGGATCAAGAAAACGTTACGAAAAACAGAAACTGTTTACCTTCCAGATCAGTATCGAGATATAATAAAATCTTCAAGTGCGAAAGGCTCTATTGTTATGGATATGAAAGACCACTTTCAAAATTTAGATGAAGTTGCTGTTCATTTAAATTTAATCAACAAAACAAAAAAATACATTGAATGAAAAGGTTAATTTTAGGGATAAAGTGACATGGATTCGTGTTGAAGAATATGGTAGTTACCTTTATAAAACATGTTTAGATGAGAATACACCATTTATGAAGGTAGATATCTTGAAGTCAGGTCACAGAAAAATCCAGCCTGATGACTATAATATGAACCATATTGCAAACAAGACAAACCAATTAACGAATGAGAAAATCTCAAATTTAGAAGAGCAGATAATATTTGTGAAGGACGCATACAAAGTTTTTTATCACAACATTATAGATCAATTCAAAATTCAAAAACCACAAGAACCACGAAAGAAAAGTAGGAAATACAACTAAGAAGTAAAACAGATAAAGCCTTTATCAATCCCATTTTACTTGAGTTATTATTTTTTTTAGTGGATGAATGATCTATGTACAATATTTTTCTTATTTTCTGAGTATTGCTTTAACTTACGTTATGTACACATCATCATTTGAATTTTACTAATAAAGTCATTTGAATTTAAAAAAATGCCATTGATTAGTCCCATACAAATAAAGTACCAGGCAATCAACTTTTAACTCATTTTTCTCCAAATAATCTTTCTGCTACATGAACCCTTTATCCACTTGTGTCTTCAATTGTGATTTGGCAGTTTTTCTGAAGTATCTCTAGTTGTACTCGTATCGCAATAAAAAGAAGCCTCGAAGCCTTTATAAAATTGAGACGAAAGGTAGACAAGTGACTGATACCCTGCCATTCAAATAGTTTATATAGTTTTAAAACCATATTTTAATTTTTTTATTTTACAACTTTAAATATTAAAAAAAAAAGTTTGAGTTGATAAAAATTATGTAGTAGTTTTAATATACAGTGTGTCTCAATTTTCACCACTACACCTCAATATCGTGGCCATTTATTGATCGATTTAGATCAAATTTGGTATACTTCTTGTGTTCCAGATTGTGATTAAAAAGTTATTTAATTTTTTTTTTTTTTTTCGAAATTAAATACACTATGACGGTCGGGAAAAATTGTTGCTGGCACGTTGCCACTTATAAATATTATTAAACGCACAGAATGCACTTAAGCTTAATTTAGATACAGTACCTTTGGCAGAAGAGCTTATTATATCTCGATGTTCACGGAGGCTATGGAGGTATTTCTACTCAAAGTTACCGGCCCAGGCTAGACAGCTTTTCTAGGAAGGCAAGGATTGTAGGTAAGGGTGGTTAAGCCAACAGCTAGAGTACCACTGTTCGGAAAAATAACTTAAAGGTGCTTGGGCGCCAGGGCTATAGTAACCCAGAAAAATAAGAAGAAATAACACACACGAGATAAAATTTGTAAATTTAATCTCATATAAAGAAAATAGAACAATGAAAGCAAGCGCAAGCTTAAAAGGTATACCATACAGTAGATAAAACAATGGGCAAAAGCCTCAACAAAAAATAAACAGATATTAGTAACATCGGTGGTATACGATTAAGTAAATATTCTTCTCAGTGTACTCTTTTGTTTTAGGTGCTAGTTACGAAATAATCATTTACTAGGGACTGGTAGTGCTGCCACTAAATAAAGTTATAACAATTACAAAATTTACCCGATAGTGTCAACACGAAATGCTTCAACAGCAAAATTAATTAATGGTCCACATGGACATCCATAGCCAGCAGTAACTATACAACACGGTTCAATCTTACATAGAAAATACGATAAAACGTTACAAGAACTAAATTTCGAAAAACGAAATTAATCTATGTAGCTAACCCATGCCATCAAAATTAATTACTCGACTACTAAAATACACAAAGATGCTCATTACACTATAAATTAAGATGTCGTCTCACCCAGACTATGATAAAAAAGTTATGCATACGTTATTTACTTGCTACTAAATAAGTAATACCAAACATACAAATAAACAGACAGTATATAAATGACGTTAATGAGCAATTTTCGTTGGGGACCTGGTGCTCATGGAATATATCGTTATACGTTAAAATTCAAGGTAGCTAATAGCTTGCAAACAGTTCATGTAAAATGGTACAAATATAAAGTACTTATCTTAGACAAATAGTGTCCTGTATGTCTACCCTTCAGCAAATAAATATATGGGAACAATTCCTTACGGCTACTCATCCCGATAACTATATTACATCCTCCGAGAGGTATTAAATTTGATGCAGACCAATATCACCAACTTGCCATTTTACGATTCTGCCAGCTGTTATTTGACCTTGACCGGTTCGTTAATAAGAGCTGTCACCTCACTCCTGGTACGGTAGGTAGGGTAACGTGATAAAAACTAAATTCCCAGGGGTAAAAAGTGACTCCACGTGTGAACGATTTCTTCACCCGGCAACGAATCCAAGCAAATTTATCGGCATAAAATTTGTTTAATAATTCCAACCGCCATGCAACCGTCAATGAAATGGTAGATAATAGAAATTCTTAAGCTCAAATTTTAAATTGATAACTCGATTAACTCCACATGTTAAATTAATTTATCACTTAATAAATCAATTTCAAATCAAATTAACTCCCAAATCAAATTTATAATAATAATAATAATTATTATTATTATTATAACAATTATAATTGTAATTGTAACTGTAATTGTAATTGAACCAGAATGTCTAAAATAGAAAGAAACACATACAATAAGAATAACAGCAATAATAAATGAATAAAATTATATTACCTCAGAGACGACCTCTAGTTAAGAGATTGAATTAAAATTTATATGTTGTTAAGATGGTAGACAACCGCTTCGTTCGATGTTCCAACGAAAAAGAACGTTGGATCGCGGTCCAAAATTAAGGTCGGTTAACCGTGCACATGCGTAATACTCATGGGCGGTTTAAATCATAATTATTAAGGTTTACATAAACAATAATTCAGCTAGCTGTTATTCTTATGTATTCGAAGACTAAAATTTTAACCTTAATAACCCTAAACAAAATTAACAAAACTACGAAATCTACAGACAGTCTGTTGACGGCAGCTCGCCACGTACGCACGTAATAACGATAAATTTAGATTGGCCGGACTTTAAAGCATGAAGATTTTAAAATTTGAAAGTTGTAACAAAGAGAACATTATCTCGTTACAACGCCTACTATGATCAAAAGAAATTGGCAAAAATTAGCAATTTATATTAGCGATTGAGATAGGGTTTCCGTTTTTACAGAATATTGTTCGGCATGACCTAAAACCCCTTTATACCAAATTTCGTTAAAAAATATTCACTCTTTTACAAAAAAAAAATCATATCTAAGATTTCAATAACAATCACTCTACTATTCAAGTTATTTATTGTCAGATATTTACATAACTTGGCAGTCGTGTCATAATGACGATTAATTAAACATTTGGACACACTTTTTATCCAAAACACTATTATGAAATGAATACTTGAAAATTGGTAGTTATTTTTTAAAGTAGTTAGAACTCAGCATACTGTAAAAAGGGGCGACTTGAAACTCCGGGGTGAGATGATACGTCGGCTCATTTGTTTAATTAGAGAAATCTTGTGGTTAGTAGCAAACATGCGCACTGGTTAGGGATGCATGTGGAAGGTTTCTATCTATCATATTCAAACATTTATCGTTGTTGAAACACCCACCTGTTGCTGTAGAAGGCGAACAAAAAATGGTAAGAAAATCCACCTTTTTTTAATTATCAAATACTTCCATTTGCATAGATAAGATAGATAAAAGTTAGAGCACTTCAATATTTTTTTTCTCTGATGCCTATTTATCTGGCCACAATATCATTTTGTTAATCTTGAACTCCTTGCGTCAGTGGCGTGCCACTTTTTTTTTGTATTTTAAGGGGCGGCTTGGAATAAAAGGCTGGTGGGCTCCAGACACTACCGAAACTATTCGAACGAAACCCTTAGGAGGGCCCTAAACATATACTGGACCACTGGACGTACCCTTGCTTCCATTGGGGAAGAATATGGAATCCCGATCCCCACTTTATGCCGAAAGATAAACAATAAACACATGAAACGTCCAGACGTGCAAACCGCTTTATCACGAGACGATGAAAGGATTATTTTTCATTGTGTTTCTGTTGCCGCTGATTGGGAATTCCCCTTCGACGTTACTGAACAAAGATATTTTATTATCTAAACCGAAGGGGCTTGCGTGTAGCAGCATTTAAGGACAACACTCTAGGGGCGGATTGGTACCACACATTTATGGCCTGGCATAAGGACATGTTATTGTTAAAGAACACTATAACCCCGATATACTTTTCGACATTGTAACAAAATCCGACTTAGGAAATACTTCGTAAGAAAAGCGTGCTTCACATGAAAACCCCGTGGAAGAGGTTTTTAATTCTTGTAAACATATTTTTGCTCTTCGGAGCATTTTTTATGCCAAATTTTCGCTAACTCTTCAAGGAGCGTTAATTTAGAAAGTGTAGCAAATGTCGCTGCACAGGGACGTAATGTCGCCCCGACCACCTAATTTTAGAAAGTATACTAAAATTAGACTTGAACTTCAAAATTTCCAAGATTAAAAACCCTTTTACGAATCCACGTTGTCAAGCACTGCAACTCTTACGAGGTATTGAATATGAGGACAAGTTAGTCCAACGACTATTCAAAGTATATCGGAAGTTATAGCGAAAATAGCCCTTAGCGACATGGGACCCCCATCATTTCCTAGCAGTCGGATTTGACGGGGAAATGATGTGTTTTGACGGGGTTTGCCCTAAACCGGTTCCTCAGTGATTCGGAGTCAAAAAAGTATCTATACCATGTACTCACACGTGCATGGGATCTGCCTTGCCTGAACGTAAAAAGTTGTTATTGTAAAATACAATCGAAGTAGAGACGCTTCAAGCAATTTTAAGCTCCGAGGAGCAACCAAAATTAATGTGAATTAATAAATACGTTTATAAGACAGGCAAGCAAAAGCCCACCAAAATTTCAGTTACATGAAACTTTTCTTGAATCTTTTTGTGCATCGTTAGCTTATAAAACCGCATATTGGATGGTAGTTGGTACCGTATGAATCGTCCCGTCCCTCACCATGTGTTGTACACGGGTCAGACCATTGTTTGTTAACATTTTCTCTTGAAAAAGTTGTTGTAAAAAACATGATTTTTTAAAGATTTAATATATATATTTTGAACTTTATATTGTCTTTTAGTTGTGTTTTCTAACAAAATTCCTTTTCAGGTTTAATTTTAAGAGAGAGACACTGTTAGATTTATAGTGTTACGACGTCGTCCAATTGATACCATCAGAGCAGCAGTTAAGCATAAACGACAGTAAGTATGATTTTTCCATTATTCTCCGTCTGAAACAGTCGTGTTGAACCCTAAAAATTTTGTGAACGTAATATTTATTATTTAGAATTAAGAAAAGGTTTTAGGCTATTTTTTTAAATTTTTCTAAGTTTTTCGAGCAGAAAATACGTCCTTCAGACATCCATAAAACATGGAATGTTCACATTATCACAGAGGATTTCTTAAGCAATCAAAGAGAGCCAAGCCAAAATTGATACCCAGAGCATCAACAGATATTTCGACAATTTATCCACCGCAATGAAAAAAGTTCCCCCAGAAGCCATCGTTAACTATGATGAAGCCAATTTCTCAAACGACCCGGGACGTGTTAAGGTCGTCGTTCGCCGCACATCGAAGGGAGTAGAGAAAGTAATGGACACGTCGAAAACAGCAACGTCCGTTATGTTTAGCTGCTCAGCATCGGGCCAAATGCTCCCAATCTACATTGTTTATAAGGCGGAACATCTGTGGGCAAATTGGAAGGAAAAAGGACCATCTAAGGCAAGATACAACAGAATGATTCAATACAGCACTTTTCGAGGAATGGTTTTCTACTATTCCACTACAATTTTTTCAGTCGCTTTCACCAAAAATACTTGTTGGAGACAACTTAGCGAGCCATATTTCCACTAAAGTGATCTCGGTCTGCAAGGAAAATAATATAAGTAAGATTTATTTTGCTGACGCCCAACAGTACCCACATGACCCAACCCCTCAATGCCCATAAAAAATGCTTGGCGTAAAATATTGCGTGTTTGGAAAAAGAGCAACAAAGGTGTGATTCTAAAAGATGTTTTCCCACGCCTTTTGAAACAAGCTCTGACCGAAATCGACTTTAACTAGTTCGGCAAATACTCCGAAAAAGTATATGTCTGGTGTGGAATTTTAAATGAGACCTTGATTTTCTTAGATGATACTTTAACTTGAGATTCCTACACATGAATTTTAAGATGCTGTTCAAAATTTACCTTTAGCCGTACAACAAACCTCTATTTCCAACTAGATAGGACTTCCATTCATAATGTAGTAATAGTTAAAAATTGGCTGATTAACAATTTCCCTATGCATTGGATTGGAAGAAATACTTCTTTAATTGCGTGGCCACCTAGATCACCAGACGTCACCCCTATGGATTTTTATTTTTGGGGTACCATAAAAAATAAAGTCTACACAAATAGGCCCTGAAATAGAGCGGAACTATGTGGCAGAATTAGAGAAGGATGTAATGAAGTGACAGTTGAAGAATTAAGAAAAGTTGTTAAAAATAATAAGAGTTTTGGAAAATGTATCAGAATTGATGGAGGACTAGTGGAGAAAGATTATATTTAATACTTACTTTTTAAAACTATATTTTTGCTTAAGTAATAATTTTAAGCGTTGTTAAAGTTACAATGATTTTACAAAAATAAAAGTTTACTTATTTGATATTATCTTTAATGAAAAAAATGTGTCCTAATGCTTTTATTAGCATCATTATTATGCGACTACCAAGTTACGTAAATATCCGACAATAAATAACTCGAATAGTAGGGTGACTTCTTGAAATCTTAGATATGATTTTTTTTCTAAAGGAATAAATATTTTTTAACGAAATTTGATATACAACGGTTTTAGGGCATGCAATCACTAATATAAATTCCTAATTTTTGCCAATTTCTTTTGATCATAGTATTTAATTTAAAAAAAAATTTAAATAACTTTTTAATCACGATCTGAAATATAAGAAGTAAGTATACCAAATGTGATCTAAAACGATCAACAAATGGCCGAGACATTGGGGTGTATTAGTAAAAAGTAAGACATACTGTATATAGTTGGATAATATATATTTTTTAATGTTAAAAACTCATATTTTGTTTATTTCTTTAATAAAAATAATATTAAACTAACCACTTCTTCTTGATTTATTACATAATGTAAATCTCGTATGTCCCAATAATTGATGTAAAAATATAGGAAAATTTCGTAAGTAGGTACATTTCAATATACAATGAGAATGATTTGTTTAAATTTAGCGGCTAAATAATATAACATTTGTTATGTGGTTATACTTTTAAACAAAAAAAAAAAAAAAAATTTAGTGTATCGTTGTTTAACTTTCAAATAGTTTCTATCTTTCCTGTGCAATTCCACTTTTTGGACTTGCGGGTTTTGCAGATTAAGCCAGCGATATGAAATAAGAAAGAAATACGAATACCGCTGCCTAGTGTCTAAGTTTACCTCACCATTACTTCAAATGTATAAATTGCACCACTAAGAAATAGGAATCAGCAGATCTTTTCTACAGCATAAGTACTTTTCGCCCTGTCAGTATATACGTGTAATGTGTATTGTATACATTCGGTAGTAGAACTGGTACGAATGCGAAACCGTATCGGTTGCAAAGCTTCATACCATGCGATTAATCTAAATGATCCATATTATACAATTCATACGGATATGACACGCCACTATGTTTGTGGTATTATCAGGCAAAACTTTTAGATAATGCCATTTTTTTATAGTTCTTTAATTTTTTTTTTTAACAAATGCAACTTTCTACCAAAATTCTATTTGAAAATAAAAATAATTAATATATATATATATATAAAATGGTTTGTTAATACCACTGAAAAGTACATGGGAAATATATTCTATATTCACTGGACTTTAATGTTAGGGAAGTATTTGATTGTACTGTTCTTACCCCAGGATAAGTTACAACATGATGCTGATGCTGCTCTTCCGTGATTTATCATCCATAGAGACCATAGACACATATTCACCTGCAGTATTCTCGTGAACTGCTAATCCTAGACAAAAAAGTTTAAAATAAAAAAGCTACCTTTATCTTTGTTTCTTCTTGCTACATTTCTTATCTATTCCTAAAGTTAAAAAAAATCTCCACTTGCTACAATAACATGTAGGTACTTAAAGCATAAAAATTTTCAAATTTTATCAAAAACGTTTAAACCTTCAATAAAAAGATTAATAAGTAGGTGGGTAGGTACATAAAAGAGATTTATTTTAAATATATGAGACCAAAGAAACAAGTTTCTTTCCACCCTGGGCAATTACAAAACAGGAATTCTTAAAGAAATATAATTTTAAATATCGATTGAAATAAGCTGTTTTGTAGTAAAAGAGCTCTAAAGCCGAGGCAAGAATTCAAGCGATGCACGTCACGAGTGATCTCATTAAAGAAATTTTAATACTAACATAATTTTTAATCATTAATTACGTTGAAAAGAGTAATTCTTGACACCCAGTTATTAAGCTTTTTTCAGAAATAGGTACAGTTAATTGGAGCTTCATGATTCTTAGCAGTATTGTCTTATTTATGGAATCGATCTGTGACATGCATCGCTTGAATTCTTGCCTCGACTATATATACCTACGAGCTTTCACAGCTAAGACCCCACGAAAATGATGTTCCCAAAAAAATGTAACGTACCTATTGCAGTTATGTCCATTAAGTTTAAGCTGACAAGAGGAGAGGTCCAACAGCCTTTCTATGAGTTTCCAAGAACAAAAATATAAACACCCTTCAGAGGTTGGTGTACGGGTTATAGAATTATCAATCATCTGGTAGCGTTTCTGTGATGTCTGGCACTTAGTCAATTCTGCAAAGGCAGTGTGATTTTAAAAATAGTTTTTAAAGCAATTTAACGTGCTTGCAATGGTGCACCAAAAAAGTTACAATCTGGAATAAATTATTTTCTAGTCTACATTTGTTCAAGTGAGTACAAATACACAATTTAATAAACTCACCCAAGAATCGGCCTAGATCTTATTAAATCTACACTTCACAAATTAGGAGCCAAAAATGCTAACTTTCAAGATGGTTATAATCTGTTTTTTTTGCTTTAATTCCCCACTTTTTTAACTTCCTTAAAAATTTAATCGTTTTTAGTCAGAATTTTAAAATCCATAACGTCAAAAATTCCTAATATTAACTGTCAGAAAACACAACAAAACAAAATGCATAATAAATCTTTAAATTTGAACTTGTTTGCAACCTACAACAAATACTTTATTAAGCCTTTACTTACTACTTTTATATTGTACCACAGAAAGTAATCTGTAATTGTACTAACGTTATTTCCATTGTTTGTAATCCAACTCATAACCTTAATTTTCTTTCTGCTTCAGACTTTTCAGCGACAAGACATTAAACATAACAGCATTCATTACTAAGGATGGTTAGTTTACAAGTTTACTATTCTTGCATTAAGCCCACAGCACAGAACACGGACATTAAGCCGCATTTACACTATGCAACATGTTTTATAAACTTCTGTTCTACAACAGAATTTCTACCCATATGCAACAAGTTTAAGAATGCAAAAAGAGTTGCACAATGTTGTACAACAAGCGTGTTTTACAAAAGAAAATCGTGTTCTGCAACAGGTTTCAGTGTCCCGACCCGTGTCGGTAAGATCAAAGGGAATCTGTGTATCATGAACTTTTGTTTATAAAACTTGTTTAAAAACCTATTTGCACCATGCAATTTGTTCACGAAAATTGGAAAATCAGGTCAGTGCGTTTGCGTTTTCGGCTGCCGTCCAGTAAACATTGTTAGTAGTGTGCTGAGTTTAGTTTGTTTTCTGTGGAGTGGCGTCAGGCAGACGTTTACAAGTTGATTGAGGGATACATGTTGAGTAATAAAGAATTTCAGGTTGGATCTGCCCTTTATGGGTTACTGTACCAAATGTATAGTTTTAAGTTTTCTGAATATGTTTCTATGCTTGTTTTATGTTTAGTTTGTTTTGTGTCACCTAGATGGCTGAGCTAATATATAAAGTAGTGTAGTTGATGTATGTTGTAAACAATAAAACACGGTTACGTTTATCCACAGAATAAGTGTTTAATTAGTAGTAAAACAGAATATAACAAGTAAAAGTAAAAACAATTGAACAGGTTATGGTCCCCAGTGTTGCCAGGTGGGTGGGAAATTCCCGTTTTGGTGGGATTTTTCGACACTGATGGGAAAACGGGAAAAGTACCTGAAATGGTGGGAATTATGATGCACACTTAGTAACTTTCAACTTTCCTAAAAGAAATTCACAAGAAATCTATAACCAAAATTGTTAAACAGAAGAAATTAGATGATGTATTTACACAAACAAAATCAGAGTATGCTAAGCAACAGGAGCATGAGCGCAATGTTAAGAAAGCTGAGCTGCAGTTATGTGCCTTTTTTGCTGAGCACAATGTGGCATTTATGGTTATTGACCATTTGATTGATATGTTAAAATTTGCTTTACCAGACTCAAATATTCTAAAAGATCTACAATTAAAACGTACAAAATGCACATCTTTGACTAAAAATGTTCTAGGTCAATATGAATTTCAATTGCTGCTGAATGATTTAAAAGAGGTATCTATTTACAATTTATTAATTATGCTATAAAATATTAATAAATCACTATTGCCATTTTTAAGGTACATTTTTCTGTGTTATGTGATGAAACAACCGATATTACAACCAGTAAATTTTTGTGTGTTCTGGTGCAGTATGTCTCGCCAATTTCAGGCCAGGTTATAGTAAAATTACTTGAATTGATCGCATTGAATGCAACAGATACAACAACCACTACTGTATTTAACATATTTAAAGATGGTTTACAAAAGAATGGAATTTCTATAAACAACATTTTAGGAGTAGCATCTGAAGGAGCTAATGTAATGGTCGGACGAAATAATTCCTTTTTTTCGCATCTTCAAGAAGAAATTCCTCATGCTATCCTATTTAAGTGCATATGCCATTCAGCTGCGCTTATTGCCAGTAAAGCATGTGCGAAGTTGCCACAAGATGCAGGAAATCTAGTTAGATTAGTGTATACATATGTATCTGGTAGCGCTAAACATTGTAGCGAATTGAAAGAAATTCAATTGCATTTTCATATGAAGCACCTTAAAATTTTAAAATTATCAGGGACTAGATGGCTTTCTGCTCATCAGTGTGTAGAACAACTGTTAATTAATTGGGATGCACTGCTTTCATATTTTAGAGTTGCTGTGTTTGAAGACAATTTAGCCGCAGCCAACACAATATTGGATCTTCTACAGAATAATGTAGTTAAAAGTTACTTGATTTTTTTAAAATACGCCCTAAACTATATGAATATGTTTAATGCTTTATTCCAATCGAAGAGCATATTGGTGCATTCATTACATAAACATTCAAAAAAACTATTTAATCAGTTCTCCCAAAATTTTATTAAACCTGCACTATTAACACCAAAGAAGCCAAAGGAAGATATTGATTTGTCTACCTTACTGCATCCACATAACTATTTAGAATTGGAACATATATTTGTTGGTATTGAATGTGAAACATACATGAACGCTAATTTGTCTCAGGTAGATCAATATGCTGTCCGTATAAAAATTCTTGATTTTTACATAACAATAGCAAGGGAAATGATAGATAGATTACCTTTACAGAATAAAGAATTTATGGAATTTGAATTTATATTACCTTGCCATGTTTTTAATAAAAATAGAACTATCTTGGTTGATTTAACACAATTGTGCAAGCGTTATAAACATCTATTAAATGTACAAGACGCTATAAATGAGTGGCGCAACCTGCCTTTTCATTTTGACGATGATGAGATAGAAATGTTAAGTAAATTTCCAGTAGACATTATGTGGAAAAAAATATCTGAATTTAAAGATTTTACTGATACATATAAATTTAAAAATATATACGAACTAGCTAAAATTGTTTTGTCACTACCCCATAGCAATGCTGAGGCTGAAAGAATTTTTTCGATCCTCAATGATATCAAAACAAAAAAACGAAATAGGATTGGGGATGATACCTTAAATTCTATGTGTGTTATTCGTTCTACATTTGCTGCTAGCGATACAAATTGCACAAATTTTACTCCTAAAGAGGAACATTTTAAATTATTTAATGAAGAAATATATAAATCATAAAGCATTTGATTTCTTAGTACCTAATTATAGTTTCTTAATGTTCATGTTGATAGTAATGTATAAATAATTTTATATAGATATAATATATTATTGTGATTCTCGTGATCTCAAGTTGTTTTGCTTTTTGTAAAGAATTTTATTTTGAGTTTATGACAGGTTTATGAGGTTATGTTTTTTAATTACCTGTTAATAAAAAAATTTCTATAAAATCTGTTTTTTTTTCATATTTGTTTATTATTAAAAAAGACAGAGAAATTTGCCTTTCATTGTGAGAAATTTGGTGGGAAATTAGCCCTAAAAACGGGAATTTTTAGAATGTAATGTGGGATATTTTTCTTTACCAACCTGGCAACACTGATGGTCCCAGGCTTGCTCTGGCTACAAATTTAAAACCAAACAAGTAAAAACTAAAACAGTGAGAAGTAAAACGTCGAAGTGTATACAGACGGCAAAGAAAGAAAAATGGCGATGTCCTCAGAGCCGTTTTATCATATCGAAAAATTAACAGATGAAACTTCCTACCAGATTTGGAAATTCCAAGTAACAGTTACATTTAAGTCACATGGATTATTTGAAATTGTGAACGGCGACATACTGTGCAATACCTTAACTAAGGATGATAAGAAAGCTGACTGGAGTAAAAAGGATGCTAAAGCACAAAATATAATTGTGACAACAATAGATAAAAAGTTAATGATGCATATAATAAACTGTAACAGCTAGTTTTTCAATCTCGAGTTAACTCTGTATTAAGCGAACCATTGTGTATTTCAAATGCGAGTTAACTTGAAACCTCGAGTTAAATCGAGATCAAGATAACCCTAGATGAAGTATGAGTTAACTACAAATTTCGGCTTAAAACTAACCTAAAATTGTTTTATGGTGTAAATAAATTGTGATATTTTTCAAATACATCATGGATTATGATTTTAATGTAAATGTTTATAGCAGTGATGAGGAAGCTAGAAGACCCAAGGTAATCAGATATAGGCCAAACCACTTGCAAGAATGGGATCGACACGATTTTTTTGCGCGTTTTCGTTTGCAACCGAGAACTGTAGAAAATATATTAGAAGAAGTACAAGATATTATTTCGTATCCTACGAACAGGTATTTGTTAATTATTATGTTGTGTTGTATAAATATTAACAAGCAGTTATTTCTTTTATTTCCAGAAATGACTGCCTTTCGTGAGAAAACCAGTTGCTACTGGGATTACGTTATTATGCCACCGGTTCATTTCTTAGCGTGGCCGGAGATTTTTGTGGGGTGCATAAATCCACAGCAACTAAATGCATACGGCGTGTAAGTCGAGCAATTGCAAGTTTAAGGCCCGATTACATAAAAATGCCTGAAACAGAAGAAGAGATACTGCAATGCAAGCAAATTTTTTTTAATATCGCACGATTCCCGAGGGTCATTGGAGCTATTGATTGTAGTCATATCAGGTTTCAGTCGCCTGGTGGAGACAATGCTGAATTATTCAGAAATAGAAAGCAGTTTTTCTCTTTAAATGTTCAAACGACAGCAGATGCAAATTTAAAAATTCAGGATATTGTTGTCAGGTGGCCAGGATCTTCGCATGATGCTCATATTTTGAGAAATTCTGCAATATACAATTTATTTGAACGAGGTCATTTTAATGATGGCCTGTTGATAGGCGATAGTGGCTATCCTGTGAAACCGTACCTTATGATGCCTCTTGTGCGGACCAGAAATAATGCTGAGAATTTATTTAACGAACCCCACATCAGAACGAGAAACACAGTGGAGAGGAGCTATGGAGTCTGGAAGAGGAGGTTTCCAGCATTAGCACTAGGGCTGCGCCTTAAAATGGATACTCTACAGGCAGGTACTCTACACACCTTTATAACGGCTAAGTAGACTCCCTTGAGGCCCAAAACTTGGTTTCTTGTAACCAACAAAGTTTGTACAAAAATAAGCATTTTATGTTTTTTTGCAAGCAAGCTTTTTATTATTTCATTTTGTATTAGGATATGAAAAAAATGGCCCCATTGTTAAATAAAAGTATATAATTATATCAACCTTGGTTTTAATAATACCTAATGAACACAAAAATAAACTTCAAAATGAACACATTTTATAAATAACACATAATACGTAAGTAATCCACATAAATAAACCTAATATATTCCCACACCTATTTAATACATAACAACTAGGGGGGAAATATATGAAATACTTTGGTTTCAATACAGGGTGTGCTCACATTTCAACTACAGACTTATGTTTTTCAAGTCGTGGAGAATAAAATATTGTATAACCCAATGAAAATATTCAACATATTATAAATAATCACATATAGGTACATCAGAAAAGAAAATTTATCTACTAAATAACGGGATAATATACTTAACATTTATAAACAATATGAAATGAAAACAAAACGTAATATACAAGTAACGTTATTTATAAAATATCATTTACCTTTTTTTCTTGAAGGGCAATCCTCTTCCTCAAGAGGTCCATTTTTAGTGCATGCTCTTCTAAAAATTTCTCCCTTTGAAGCCTGACAAAATTTAATTTCTCTTCTACCAGCTTGTGGTTAATACCAATATATTTTCGTGTCTTCTTGGCTTTTCCAGTTACAATTGTTTTGCCTAAAATCACACAGAATTTCAATTGAATAATTATAAACAGGCTTGCAGATTTAGAGTAACAATTTTAACTACAATATCTCATTGACAAACTAATAAAACTACTATAGATATTTTCAACTGTAAAGTTAATTTTTTCTGTTTTACTTTTTAAACAGAAAAAATTAAGAAAATGGCATAAATAACATTTAAACATTATTTGTAAAGTTAATGTAATATTTACCGCTTGCTATCTTCGATATATTTAGTTTTGCCGAGACAGGTTTCTTTAGTTTCTGTGTCGAATAAGTGGACCAATTATTTTCTGTAGTAGCATTTTCATTCAGGTTCAATGTACAAGAATCATCTATATTTTGATCTTCAATTTGAGGTTCACAGTCTGTGAAATAAAGTATTTAGTAAATAATTAGTCCCAATTACTGCTTAAAAAAAACTGCTTTTTTATGTTTCAAATAATGATAATAGTATATTGAGAATACTCTACTATGTTTCAGTTTATTAGGCCTTTGTCAACAGTAAATACAAAGTTGAAAAATTTTTACAAAAATGTACTCTTTACAAAAGTCTAATAAGCAGAAACGTATGTAGAGTATTCTCAATATATACTATTATTTGAAACATTAAAAAACAGTTTTTTTGGTGTAATTAGAACTAATTACTTACAAGATGTATCACAAGGAACCGACCACAAATTCAGTTCAATGTATTAAAATATTTAGAATTTTTTTTTCAAAACTACTTTTACTTTTACCTTCATATTGTATTATTATATTCTCTTCTTCATCAACATTTGTGCTTTCCTCAATCTCGTCTCTTTGCATATAATTACATATACTGTTTTCTGATTCGTTGTTGGCTACAATTATAAATATATCTATTTATTAGATATTAAAACAGTAATTGATAAAAAAATAAATAACGTAATTAAAGCTAAATAGTTACCGCACAGTATCTGCGTATGTAATGTTAAATTAAATCATAAAAGAATCATATATAAGCTGATAATTATCAGAGACAACTTACTTACATTTTAGTATAATGTCACTATCATAGTTACACGACATTCCAACAATTTGATCATCTCCTATCTTCTTTTATTGTTTCATCTATATCATTGGTGGCATTCAGCAGGACGCATCGATTACTAATCGATGAGTTTTTGTTTGCTGAACGCACGCGAATGAAACTCTTCGATGAGTAATCGGACGCCATATTTTTCATCACATTTAGAAACTGATTAGTAATCGCCTAATCGATTAGTTTTAATTCAAATTTGTATATTGAAATTGAAAAATAAGACAAATATGTCTATGGAAATTATATACCACTATAAAAATATGTCTTATTATATCGTTGCCGATGAGGATACGCATGCTAAATTTAGAAATGGTAAGTTAATGAGACTTAAAAATTAGAGGTTAAGAAGAAAAACTCAAATATTCTTTCATGTAATAAAATTAAATTTGATATTTTATGTCTTTCCCTAATTTTATGTCGCTTTTGCAGATCAAAATTATCTTGCAAACTTTATAGAAACGAACATGAACAGTCTAGAAATGCAGGTTCCATCAGAGTCGGAGGATCCTCAAGGTATGTGACTCAATGAGCATATTCGGCAGTTAAATTATTATTATTTGTGTGAAATAAATATGCTAATGTATGCAATAATTTTTATTTTAGAAGCAGAAGAAACAGTAAAATGGACCAAAAAAAGTACAATGCTGCTTTTGGCTTGTGTGGCTGAAAAAAAAGATGACTTAAGGAATTCAAAGATAAAAAAAAAAGATATATGGCGATACATAAAAAATGAAATGGTGAAACATGATATAATAGGTTTCGATGAAAACATGATAGAAAGAAAGTATAGAAATATGAAAAGTACCTATAAGAAAATAGTGGACAATAAAAAAAAAGTACTACTGGGAGAGGTAATGTAAAATGGGAATATTTCCAGGCAATGGAAGAGATTTTTGCAGATGATAAGAGTATTAATATGGGCCATACTATTTCATCTTTGGAATCAACTGCTAACTCATTATCTACAGGTACATCACTTCCATCGACATCAAATAATATTATAGGAGAAGTTGAAGATACAGAACAATATGAAGGAACTGATGGCTTGGGACCTTCAGATACTCTGTTAACTTCTGCCTGCCAAAACAGCAATGAGTATGCTTTATCCACATTTGCATCATCACAGAGAATGTCAAATGTACCTTGTAGTTCACTTACATTTTCTCCATTACCAGACATATCACAAATGACACCTTCGAGATACTTACAAATCTCAAAGAATTCACCGAGCAGTCCAAGCACACCTTCTAATTCTTCACGTGGTGCAGGCGGTTCATCTTTGATTAAAAAAAAAGAGAAAGCCCAAAGAGGACAACAACTATACGGCTTAAGAAAAAAGCAGTTGGAAGTAGAAGAGAGCAGACTACAAGAGATACGACTTTTGCGTGAAGCTGCGGAGGAAAATAATAGGACACAAAAAGAGAGGAATGAGTTATTAAAACGTTTGTTAGAAAGACAGTTGTAAAGTGTAAATTTTAAATAATACATTTTTGTACTTTTAATAAAACTCTCATTTTACTTGAACCTTCTTTTTAATTCAATAGCACATCAAGACGTGTTTTTATACAAGGTGTCCCGTATTTCTAATTTTGGGAGCATAAAGTAGACTGTATTGTAAGACTAGAAGGCACAAAAGTGGTAGGTCGATTTTTGTTTTAAATTTTTTCCTATCAATTTAATTATGTTTATTTACTGTTGAAATTAGAAAGTTTACCGTATAACTTTCAAGCAAGCAAAGATAGACCCTAGCATTTTACTTTTTTAGCCGTACAATTAAGTATACTCTCCCAAAAGTTTAACAGCACGATATGAGACACCTTGTATGTGGCATATTAATTAATAATTTATAGTGTATACATATGTATGTACAAGATGTTCCACATACAACTCTCGGGCCATTTTCTCAATAACTAAACAAGAAATTTGAATTCTGTCATTTAGGTATATATTCTAATGAACAGAAAATGGCCCCGGAAGTTTTAAGTGGGACAACTTATTTATTAAAATAAAATAGTTTTTATTCAAACAGTGCAGCAATATTATTACGTTTTACCACAGCACCTGGCAGTTCAATGTCATCTTCATTCTGCTGTGGTATTGCATTGTCTCTTAGATCTACATTGACCTCTTCTTCATCTTGATGTGATACTGCATCGTCTGTAAGATCGTGGTGGTCCAAAATAAAATTATGCAGAACACAAGCTGCTGAAATCATCTGATTGCCAAACTGAAAGTCGTTTATATCTAAATATTTTAGTCTTCTAAACTTTGCTCTCAGCAGACCAAAGGTTCTTTCAATTACTGAGCGGCCACTGCTTAACGCTGTGTTATAAGTGACTTGTGCTGCAGTCAAGTGTCCTGTATCACGAAATCGTGTCATTACATATTCCATTAATGGATAAGCCGCATCGGCCAAGAGATGGTAATCTGTTTGAATAAGGGCATTGTCTGCAGTGATTCTTTCAAAGAGAGGACTCGTGCGGAAAACCCTACTGTCATGCATTCTTCCTGGACAACCGATATACACATCAATGAATTTACAGTTATGGTCACATGTACCTGCAATAAATGAAAAGAAATTAATTTAACCGATTTATTTCTAAATAATGATTAAGATATATCATACCTTGCAGTATTATTGAATGAGTCCCTTTCCGATTGTAATAGTCGACTTCATTTCCAAATGGCTGCTTGCATTGGATGTGGCAACCATCTACGGCACCAATTATGCCTGGGAAACGTGTACGACGCGAGAAAGCCTATATAAAAAAGAAAGGTATTGCTACTTTTTCTTTTAGTAAATGCTGACATATAATAATTATCACAATATCAAAATCTATGCCTATCATATACTAGTGTAAAAACTTACAGCTGCAATAGTCATATAATTATTCTGATTAGGCCAGGTAATAAATTGTGGCAACAAATTTGAAATAGTACTTATTATACTCTTGAATAGTGTGTGGCCTGTACGTGTTGGAAGTCCAAAACGGTCACTTGTTGCCAAAAAACTCTCTTGTTTGCTGAGGACCCACACACTAAACAACACTTTTTTATCCAAAGAAGCCAATTCGTTAGGGTTTTCCAGATTATGACCAACAATGTTTACTAGTTCCTAAAGAAATATAGAATATAATTCAAATTTTCAAACAAATAGGCTAAAAAATTTATTTATTGTGACTCACTTACTTCAGCGGTTTCTCTGGACATCCGAAATAGTTCATAAAACTGAATATCAGTGTAATTCGGAATAATTATCTTAAAATAATTTTTATTTCTACATTTTCGCTTACGTTTTTCAATTTTTAAAAAAGGTAATGGATTTGTTAAATTATTAACCATGTGCGTAACAACACTCATGTCTAATTCGTCATCGAACAAAACATTTGCAATTATATTTTCCATTTTTATAACATAAATAACACAGACCAGACGTCCTCATAAATAACCAGAAACTAACCTAACTAAACAAACATGGAATGTGTTATGGTAGAGAACTGTCAAATCGTCAAATACGTATTCAGAAGAATTACTCATCGATAGGTGATCGATTACTAATCATTTGCCAGCGATTAGTTGTCACTTTTTATCAGATGAATGCAACCATTAATATAGATAACGTTCCCCTGTCCACCCCCTGTCAAACACATATTTTGTTTATTTTGGGAATATTTTTTTTTAAATTCTTATATCTGTTTTTCAGACACTTCTTGTCCCTGAATACAGTGCAGTTACATGATACAATAAACATAAGATATGATCCTTAGCGTGCTTAAAACGGTCCGCCACGAGCATAACGTCACATGGTGCGTGTAATTTGAATTTACAGCATTGTAGCTTATGGCGCTTATAATATTTAAATACAATTATCGTCAAATTATATAAGTTAAAAACTAAATTAATAATAATACAACCTTCTAGTTGAAATAATGTTTTATTACAAAGGCCATAGACATCGTATTAATTATAAATATCGCTTTAATATTATCTGATACAATAATACTGTTTATTACTTCTTGATGTTATACATCCCTACTTAATAAATAAATGCGAAAGTATGTATGTTTGTTACTCAATAACGACTGAACAGATTTGGATGAAGTTCGTTATACAGCTAGGGTATATCCTGGGATTATCACATAGGCTACTTTTTATCCCGAATTTTCTACAGGGTGGGCAAAAAATCAGTCAAATTTAAAAATCTTCCTTTTATATTTTTTTGAACGAAACTAACTACGGGATGTTGTAGAGGATGAGAAATTATTTAAAAAGAATTATACAGAGTGGAAAAAAAATCGATCTACCTTAAAAGTTTTCCTATTTGATTTTTTTACGTTTTCATACGGGGGAGGTGCATGAGAACGAAAAAATATAAAAAAATAAATAAAAAATATACAGGATGTCCCAAGTTTGATTTTATAAAAATGAAGGGTCGTATAGCGCATGAAAAAAAAAAATTCGTCAAGGAAAATTTTATACAGGGTGGACAAAAAATCAGTCCACCTTAAAAATCTTCCATTTAGAATCTTCCTTCTCATGGTTCCTTAGGAAACAACCATATAGATTAAAAACATTCTAAATTATGGAAAAAAAAATTAAGTAATAATTTTATTTAATTTACGTTTTTTTGATAAAGATTTATCTACAAAATCTTTATTTAATTTTCTCATGCGAAAGTACATACGTGACCTAAAAAATAAATGTTTCACTTTGTCGATACATTCAATTTGCGACGCCTCTGCCAACAAATTTTGTAAGTAACCCTTACAAATAATAACAGAATCAGAATTTACTCGATCAAAAATTGCTTCGAGGTGTTCTATTTTTGTCATGAATTGTTCAGAAGGTTTAGCTAAACCTCCTTCTGAGAGGTGATCAATCCATGAGAATAAATTTTCATTTGTATTCAAGATGGTTGGTTCCTCTGCTTTTAATTTGTGGCACATGAAGCCAGCTAAATTTTCTAGGCCATCGTATTGTAAATCGTCGAGATCTTTGAGGATGGGATCAGAAAAATTATTAGCAACATTTTCATTATTAGCAACAAGACGAGAAAAATATTGCTTACTAAGCAACTTTTCACAGGGTTCTAAATTCGGCGTATTATCCTCTTCAGTGTTACCACATTCAGAAAAAGAATCCTCATTTTTGCCTAAGACGTATGCCCTTAAACGGTATTTAAACTCTAGGGGATTAGGATGATCATGGAGTCCTCCTTTAGCTCTAATCGCGCCAAAAAAATTTTCTAATACGTCTTGATTTAGCCTATGTGTTAGAATATACTTAATATTGGTTCGTGTTTTTAAATCTTCAAAAAGTAATTTTAGCGACGTATTCCCTTTTGAAATGGTAGTAAACTTTTTCTACCCCTGACTCTTAAATTAAACATGGTAGAAGTCATTTTATCTAAAATTGAATTTTGTAGTTCCAACGACATGCCATACGCCTTTTTTCTGTCTCTACTATCTTCTATTGGCACTCTAATATTTAGACAGTCGAACCAATCATTAACCTAAAATAATTAAGGGGTTAATTAAGCCTACTATAAAAATCTGTTAATTAATAATATAAAAATTTTTTTTTTGGACTGATTAATAATATTACTTAATTGTTTATATTTTTTATTTATATATATAATCTTTTAAAATTTATACGTACATCTTTAAAAAATTCGGATAACTCCAACCATGCTCCAGAAGTAAACTTTCCAAGGACTCCACATCTACTAATTGCCCGAGAAACTGTATGTGAAAACAATTTTGCGGCGTGTTTGACTTTTTGCCTACCAGCTCCTTTCACGTGCAATGTTTCCATTGTTACTTTGTGAGCAATATTAAGGTCTGTTGCACTAGTAAGTCTGATTAACTCTTCTATGATACCTTTGTGTAGTTCAACCCCATTTAAATGAAACCCTTGGTCGACAAAATGATTTCTAACAAGTTTGATAAGGTGTGGCACATCCGCGAAAACATATATTTTGGAATTACTACTGGGATTAAGAAACCATGTTTGTGTAGTGCTAATGCCTAACTCTGTGTGCAAACCTCTATTTCCTCCACCAAGATCACATACCATCCCAACCACTGGAAAGTCCGATTCTTCAACAAACCTGATAATTTCAAACAGTTTTTCTTTGGTCATTTGACAGTCGAACTCATAGAAAATTGGCTGCTTCCAATTGCCGTATAAGCCTCTTAGCATGGCCACTTGGACATAATTATGGGGTTTCATAGTTTCATCGTTTGGCTTATTGTAAAGGTACTGGCTTTTTACTTTAATCTCGTCAAAGGAAATAACACACAGTTTTTGGAGATCCGTAAGTTCCGCTTTTTTTACAATCATCATGACCTAAAACAGTAGAAAAAATGATTGAAAGAGATACCCTAATGAACTAAAAAGTTATTCTAACCTGTTTTAAAATTCCAGGCTCCAACTTGACTTTTGCACACCATTTCCTTAGAGTTGATATAGCAGGCAGAGGATATCCCTTCTTTAACAGCATTCGATAGGCCCTAGCACCAGCAGAATGAATAACTATGGCCTTCGAAATGTCTTCAATTGTCCACTTTATTCGCTTTTTGGGATTTTTCAGTTTTTCAATTTGGTTACTGGTAAATATATTCTGAAAAACCTTATTTTCTCTTTTTAAAGTCTCAATTTCTTCTTTCAATTTAGAAATTGTTTCTTCATCATTATTCTCAGTATTAGTTCTAAAATTATAAATAATAATACATAGTGCCTACGATATAAAAATACATGGTTTACAATCCAATCAGTAATTATTTTGTTAAACAAACTTACCCAGTGTCTCGGGTAGCAGATGAATCGGGTAGGTTATTGATGTTTTCAATGTTAGGGTCTTCATTATGACTTAAAGACTCAGTAGAGGATGTCTGATTAGGATTAGGATCGCCAACACCACCAACACCATAACCATTACTATTATCAAATCTACAATAGAGTTTTTTGTAATAATAATAACCAGTTTTCATGGAAGTTTAGTATAAAAACTACAGGAACTATATTAAAATATTTATTACTAGCTGTAATCAGTTTTCATGCAAGATTTAGTACAGAAACTACAGGAACTATATTAAAATATTTATTACTAGCTGAATACCCGCGGCTTCACTCGCGTAGAATTTTGAGAGAAATTTTTAAGGTGGACCGATGTTTTACCTACCCTGTATAATATTTTAATCGACGGAATCATTATTTTTTTATTCTCTATCCCACTCTCTATTTTTTAAATTTTAAATAAAAAAAAAAACCTTTTTTTGATCACCCAGTATAATTTTTGTTTATTAATTTCTCATCCTCTACAACATCCCGTAGTTAGTTCCGTAAAAAAAATCTTTAAGGAAATATTTTTAAAGTTTACCAATTTTTCGCCCACCCTGTATACAATTCCGCATTTCGGAATAAAAAGTAGCCTATGTGTTAATCTACGATATAGACTATCTGCATAGCAAATTTTATCCAAATCCGTTTAGTCGTTAAAGCGTGATTGAGTAACAAATATACAAACACACAAACTTTCGCATTTATAATATATTAGTAGGGACAAGTTATTTTTTTGTAAAATGGAATCGAAAAGCTCTGGAATTTTTGTAACAAAAAAAATTATACTTACCCAGTGTTAATAAGCATGTTTTTAGCCAATTTAGCACCTTGTCTTTTCATTATGCGCTTATTTCTTTCATTTGTGGCTTTTGAAGCTTGCTTTGACTGTGGGAGATTTAATGTCGGAATAGCGTCTGACTTTAAAAGTCTTCGACACTTATACGGATTTAATCCCAACAGTTCATACTTGAGATTTCTCTCATATTGTTCTTCACTAAAATGCACCGAACAAATTCTGGCGTATTTTACATTTACTTTGTCGCCCCGTCTGCAGGCATGTAGCCATTGTTTTTGTAATCCTTCATTGACGGGAAATCGAAAAAACTTTATGTTCTTATTAAAATTTCGTGACTGATTGTCCACCTTACACGTAGCCACCGCACAACGCATTTTTTTTTAAAGAAAAACACTTAATAAACAAAAATATACAGCAAATAATAAAACACCGCTATAAACCATGTGTTAAATGGTAGAATACATGGCAAAATTTCTCACCATATGACGTAGGCCAAGGGAACTAAGCTCCGCCCAACATGCGCAATATCATATCTTCTGTTTATTGTATCCTGGTGCAGTTAGTATTAAATTGGTTTTCAATTTCTTTCCATGTGTTTTCTTTTTCCTTCCAACTTATTACGTTAGTTTTTTTACACTCAATAACCTGTTTCTTTTCTTGCACTAAACCCACTAGTAGCTGGTCTTCTTCATGGGTGAAATTGGGAGAACGTTTCTTATCCATAGTAGCTAAAGCATAAATGATATAATTAGGATACAAAGTCACAACCCAGCACGCGCCAATATCCATTGGCTGGATGTCGGTCTCGATAACTAGGGCCGAGTAGGACTATTACTCTTTGCACCTAGATTATCTCTGTAGACCTGGACCGGCCTTCGTGATAGGTGGGCCCGCGTACTTCTACCAGACCCAGCTCACAAATGTGAGATGTGTCGTGGTATTTTCTGCGGACCTCCCCTGGTCCTGGCTGTTGAACCTCGCTGGCTGAGGTCTCTTCTGGCGCTCTTCTTGTCTTGATGTTTTCTTTCTTCGCCAGCTTGTCACCCCCGGGGGTAGTCATCGGTCGAGTTGGGTTTAGGAAGTTTTGGCTGGGACTGACTGCCGGTACGTAGGACATCAATTGATATCCTACCCCGGATCGTCGGAAAGGTAAGGATGAGCTGTGTAGCTCGGGAGTGTGGAGACCTAAGTGCTTCTTTTAGCACTTTCGGTCTCCACGGAGCAGGTAGGACAACGGGTGTCGGACGGTATGTTGTCCGACGCCCGCAAGGAGGTTGGGTTAGGGTTGAAAACGTCATGTCTCTGGTAGTGGTGGTCCGTCCTGGCGTATCTGAAACAGATCTGTTAGTGGGAAATAAAGGTTATACTTACCCGTTGTCCAGTAGTTGAACCCTCGGTCGCTTGTGCCTCGGGGCGTCGGCGGGGTCGTAATCAGTGGCCTGTCTGATCAGCGGGTTCCCATGCTCCTCGGCTTGGGCGTACAGCTTCTTCGCTCGTTCCCGGATGACTTCAGTGACCGTGGTGTACTCCAGGTCTCTGACGATGTCTGCGGTTCTCACGTACCATGGGGCGTCAACTACCGTCCTGAGGGCGATGTTCTCCACTGCCTGGATTCTCTTCATGTAGGACTTCGCCTGGTAGCCCCACGCTACCGAGGCGTACGTCAGCTGCGGCCTGATGAGGGTCTTGATAAGCGTGAGCTTATTCCTCAAGTTAAGTCGGCTCCCATTTCCCGTCATTGGGTAGATGAGGGCTCTCGTACGTCGGGCCTTGGCTGTGATGGCGTCCGTGTTTTGTCTCCATGTTAGGCTTCTGTCCATGACCACGCCAAGGTATTTGACGGTGTCGTGCCATTGGATGTCAAGATGACCCGTTCTGCAACTTTGCTCATGGCTGGGAGGAGGCTGATGGGCCTGTAAGAAGACGGGAAAATTAGTTCTTTCCCTGGTTTAGGGATCATAATGACGTCGGCCTTTTTCCACCTGGCTGGAAAGTGCCGTAACCTTAACATCGCGTTTACGATGTTGACTAGCGCCGCTACTCCTTTCCTGGGCAGCTTTTTGAGAACGATGTTTCCTATCTTGTCACATCCCGGAGCTTTTCTCGGCTTTAGGCTCCTCAGGATTTCCTTGACTTCCTCGGGGGTAGTCGGACGGATGTGGTCGTCATCTGGCAGGCGGCGGATCCTTCGTACTCTGCGTTCGACGTCGTCCACCCAGTCCTCGTCCTCGTCCTCGTCATCGAGCTCGTTCTCTCTGCACTGCAGTTCTAAGCTGTCGGTGAACGCCTCGGCTTTTTCCTGGTTAGTGTAGACGATCCCTCGCTCTCCGTGAATCGGGCGCATAGGCTTTCTTCGGTTTCGCAGGGCACGTTATGTGTTCCACATGCTTCTGTCCTGTGGATCCAGTGACTCAAGGTGGCGTTGCCACCCCTCCTGACGGTGTTCCTGGAGGGCGGCTTTCACTCTTCGGCTGAGGACATTGTACTCCCTTCTATCGGCGGGGAGCCTGGTCCTCTGAGCCCGTCTCTTGGCGCTCCTTCTGTCCCTTATCAGCTGCCTGGTGACCTCTGGGAGGTTTGCCATCGGTGCTGGGTGCCTTCTTACTTCTATTTCCGTCGTGCTGGCCCTTATCGCTTCCAGGATCTGCTCCTCTAGGGTAATGATGGCCCTCTCAACGTCCTCCATGGTTTCTAGCCTGGGAATTTGTGCGATGTACTGCTGCAGGTGCTGCCGGTACGATTCCCAGTCCGTTCGTCTCTTCGTGAAGGTGGCGTTGTCCTCACTCGCCTGTCCTCCTAGGGTTAGGAAGATCGGGTTGTGCTCGGTAGATCCCTCCGTTCTGGTGGTGATCTCTGCCTCGAAGGTCATCTCCTTTAGGATTGCGATGTCCAGTACATCTGGCCTGTGTCTGCCGTTGTCGAAGGTGGGCTGGTCCGGTCCTACCACCATCAGTTCGCCGGCGTGCTGTCCCAGGAACCTCAGCAGCTCTCGTCCTCGAGTGTTGGTTATGCCGCTGTTCCATTCCTGGGATTTGGCGTTGAAATCGCCAATTGCGACGACCTGTGTCCTGGCGGGCAAGATTGCGTCCAGATCCCCCTCGGTAAGCGTGCTGCGGGGTGGCTGGTAGCATGAGACCACTTGTATGTCGCCATTTCGCGCTGTGGCCACTACTACGGCGGTGGCGTTCATGTTTTCTAGCTCAGGCAGTACTGTCGGATGGTGGGCTATGGTTTTCTTCACCAATAGGGCCACTCCTCTCGCGGGTCGCTGAGGATTGTTTACCCAGTCCATCCTGTAGGTGTGGTATCCTGGGAAGTTGATCTCCTTGGCCGGGGTCATCTTGGTTTCCTGCAGTGCCATGACGTCTATGTCGTACCTGGTCAGGAGCTCTTCGACTTCAAGTCTCCTTTCTCGCAGGCCGTTGACATTCCAGGCCGCCATCTGCAGGACTTCCGGTTTAACCTGTAACAACCCAGCAAACAATGCTGTTCTTTCTATGTATCAAATACGTGACACGTGTACTCTAGGCAACACGACATTTACGTTACGTATATACTATGTAACTGTAGACTACTTTGTTCCTTGTAGGTATGAAATAAATGTACAACATACATATTTATTACAATATTTGTGTTACATGGATCCCACGTAACTCTTAGGTATTTTGTTATTTATATGTATGAGATTCATATATAAAAGTACCTATCAGGTACGAGATTTTTGTTGCGTAAATCCTACAGTAACATAAACAAGCATTATCACCATTTTTATGACGTAATTAGTTGATGTTCGTAAAATTTACCTAATCAAAGCATAGTGCTGATATATTTCGGTCGATCGGCGATCACTCGCCTGCTGCTGGACTTGTGTTTTGTCTAAATCATAGAACAATAATAGTCAAGAGTCGTAATATATTATTTGTTCTGTGGACTACATTCTATATTTCTGTGTTTCTACTACTGGCGGGAGTATTATCTCTCAATTCTGTGTTCTATGACTGTAATGTGACACGTGACTGAATGTTGAAGGATTATTTTAGGAAAATTTTCCTGATTTATATGCGAAAAAAGAAAATATACTAAGCTGTAAACGGTGAAAAGTGAATACTTGTTTTGTGGTGAGTATTTATATATTTATTACCGTTAGCGTAAACTACCAATTTATTACTTTCTTTAAAGTTTAATTCTGTTGGCTTCATAACCTAACATATTGTCTACGAACGGCGGCGGCTGCGGCTTGTTGGAGTGCCGGGCCCGTTTCCGCCCCGTACGATGCCGGCTGTGGTTGTGTGAGTGGTGCTTCATGTTGAAGTTCCAATTCCGGAAGTGGCTGTGAGGTTGGTTGCATAGGGCCCGAAGTGGCCCGGGGCGAAGCCGGGCGGTCGTGGCTTGTCCTCGTCTGTAGGGCTAGGTGCTGCAGGAGTATTTCGGTGGTGTTCGTTAGTCGTTGCACCGCTTCTGTGAGTGCCTGTGTTAGCTGTTGCACCGCTTTCGTGAGTGCATGTGTTAATGCATCACTGTGGCTTGTGTTCCCCCCACTTGGTGTGAGAGCAGGGGTAGCAGGCATTGTTAAAGGTAGTGGCTGTGCTCCTTGAAGGCTTCCGGTTGTGGAGTCCGTGGTTGCAGTAGGTAGGCGTTGGCTAGTGGATGGTGTGAGGAAGGGCTGTGCTTCTTGTCCTCTTCCTAGGTTTGTATATGTACTATGGCTAGGGGCAGCCCCCTGGCTGGCCGGGGCTGAATCCCATTGACCGGTGAAAAATCGTCGGGCCGCGACGTTGGGCGACAAGGGGTCCACCGTTTCCCTTACCAGACCTGAATCCTCTTGACCAGTGAGAAATTGACGGGCCGCGACGTTAGGCGACAAGGGGTTCACCGTTTCCCTTACCAGACCTGAATCCTCTTGACCAGTGAGAAATTGACGGGCCGCGACGTTGGGCGACAAGGGGTTCACCGTTTCCCTTACCAGACCTGAATCCTCTTGACCAGTGAGAAATTGACGGGCCACGACGTTGGGCGACAAGGGGTTCACCGTTTCCCTTACCAGACCTGAGTCCTCTTGATTAGTAAAGAGAGCGTCCGGGACCTGGGGCGAACGGCTCTGTGTTGGTTCTGAATCTACCTGGCTAGATGGGACGCCGTCCCTCTGCCTAGATCGACTCCTGGTGTTCATAACGATTTCTTTTATAGTACACTAACACCCACTTCACTTTTCACCACTACTGTGCACTCCAAACTACTAATTAGGCAGGTTGTGGAATAAAATAAATATTTACTATAATATAATACAGTCTTCAGGTAGACGGTGTCAAAGGCAGGCGCTGATGTGTGTAGGTCGCGAACTAACTGATCGATGTGTAGCGGACGATGGTTGCGAGCGGACTGATGATGTTTACTCGATGCTGGCTGCGAACGGACTGATGATGTGTACTCGAGGATGGTTGCGGACGAACTTCCAGGGCTAGCGGGCTTGCGCATATTTATAGTTTCCCGGCGGTGTGACGTAGCGCGGGCTTTGCCGGTCGCGAGCTGTTGCGCTGCAGGGCCTCGCCGCGTGGCTATTTTGTGCTATGTGTTGGGGCTTTTTTGCCCTATATCTTTTTTGGTGTTTTTCGTACCGAGCTGTACGATACGTCAAATTAAAGGTCTTTTCCTGTAGTTTCTGAAAATGACTTTGTGAATGCGCGTACTTTAATGTTTATGAAGTTATAGTGAGTTTTATGTGGAAAAAATAATTTTGGTCCCGATTTTTCGCGGTTTTTTCACTCATCTGCCGATGACACCACCCCCCTAAATTGTGACTTTTATTTATAAAAGGCATGGATATGAATAATAGATAATGTACAAGATAAGATAGGATTAAGATATTTCAACTTAAACTAATGTATTTCATTTTACAAAAATAAATGTGTTTGATTGGTTCGCTTACAAAATCGCGAGGATGTCGCGAGTGAGGTCTTGGTTCCGGGATGGGCCTGGTTCTGGCTGCCTTTCATCTGAGGGTCCCTTTCCCTCAGGGTTGGGTTGAAATCCGTCTTCTGGGGGTTGCCCCCCAGGGTCATGTTGCGCCTCGTCCTGGTCGGACTCGGCGTTTCCTTCCTCGGGTTGGAAAAGCTGCTGCACCTCGGGAGGCACCTGGACTCGTTGCTGTGGTCTGGGCATCGGCCTGAGGTCATCGATATGAATTGGGGCCTGGATTCCGTTGCGATCTACTTCGTAAGTGTTATCTCCCAACACTTTTACGACTGGGTATGGACCTTCCCATGTTGAGCCGAAGGCTGGCCGAGCTTCCTTGAATCCTCTCGTAATTATCATATTTCCTACTTCGAAATGGACTTTGGCTTGTCTGGGCCTGGGGTAGAGGTTCCTCTGGAAGATTATCTGGCGTCGTTTGGCTTGCTTCCTTCTTTCCTCGGCTGCTTGTTTGGGCTCTGGTAACGGCTGGCGTGCTGAGGATGCTGCCATTCGCCGGGCCTGGATAATGACGTTCCCAACAACATTTCGCTTGGCGAGTATCCAGTGGCGGCATTTTGTCTGTTCCGGAGGGTAAAGAGGATTTGATTGATGACTGCGTCCCATTTTTTGGCGTCTTTGTTGCGGAGCTTTTCCCTAAGGGCCTTCTTGATTTCTTGGCAGCGACGTTCGACCGGGTTGGCTCTTTGGTGGTATACTGGGGACGTATACTGCTGGATACCATGGTCCGTCAGAAATTTGGAAAATGCTCTGGCGAGGAAGGCGGTGGCGTTGTCCGAAATGACTGCTTCTGGGTATCCCCATCTTTGACAGACTTCCTCCAGGAAATTGCGGATGGTAGTTGCAGTGGCATTTGGAACGGCTTTGGCCTCGACCCATTTCGAGCAGGTATCTGTAACAACAATAAGAAAGCGATTTTTAGCAACAGTAGGCACATAAGGGCCCATGACGTCGATGCTGAGGACTTGCCACGGCCTGGTTGGTGGCCTGGGACGCAGTGGGGCGGCTTCTTGGAGTGGGCCTCTTTTGGTTGCCGTGCATACCATGCACAGGCGGACGTGGGATCGTACGTGGCGGCGAATTCCTGTCCAGTGGTAGAGTTTGTCAATGGCTCGGAAGGTTTCATCACGACCTGGGTGTCCTGCGAAGACGGAGTCGTGGTAAGTGTGGATAACTCTTGCCCATAGGTTTTCTGGTACTACGAGCTGCCTTCGATCGTCCGTTGTTTTGTGCCAGAGGTGGCCGTCTTCTACGATGAAGTCGTCTCGCAGTCGTCTCTCCCATGGTTCTACTGGTACGTCTGGGTCCTGCTGCTGGAAGACTCGCCAGAAATGGATAGCGGCTGAGATGGTCTCGTCACGGAGTTGTTCCTGCTGGACTTGTTGGAAGAGATTTGCTGGCCTATCGTCGTTGTTCTCCTCGTCGTTGACCTCGTCGTTGTCCTCGTCGTTGCGCTCCTCGACCTGGTTCAGCGCTGCTTCCTGCAGCGGAGCGTGTTCGCCAGTTGGCCTTGGAGCTGGGGGCTGAGGTGGGCTGTGATTAGGTAGGTCCTCCTCGTCGTCTTCCTCTGAGTTGGTTTCGGTGTCCGTGGTGGAGTACGATCGCTTCTCGTCTTCTTCGTCGTCCGAATCGAAGATTACCTCGAGAACATCGGGGGGTTCTCGGCGAGCGGCGTTAATTTTCCCTGGGATCGTGTGGCTGTTGACATCGGGGATGACCTCCGCCATGGTGGTTGGGACGTCGCGGTGGTCCTCGGGAGGTATCAGGCGGTCATCGTCGCCGATGGTGCTTGGCATGGGCTCCCTGGGGTGTCTTGATAGGAAGTCTGGGAGTTGATTTTGTTTACCAGGGCAGTGTTCCACAGTGAAGTTGTACTCTTGGTGTTGGAGCGCCCATCTGGTTAGCTTCGCACGTTCATCCTTGAATTGGTTGAGCCAGGTGAGTGCTCGACTATCGGTGACCAGTGTGAATGTCTGGCCTTCCAGCCAGTGGCGGTACCTCCGGCACGCCCACACTACTGCCAATGTCTCTTGTTCGTTTACATGATATCGTTTTTCTGGTCCTGTGAATTTGGCACTGGAGCACGAGATGATTCTCCTTTCGCCTTGCGGAGTACGCTGGAACAGGACTGCGCCCATCCCCATGGTGCTGGCGTCCGTCTGGAGGACGTAGGGGAGCCCTGGTTCTGGTCTGAAGAGCGAAAGTGGTTTGGAGAGGACTTCCTTCACCTTCTGGAATGCTGCGTCTGCCTCCGGTGTCCACTGGAAGCGCTGTTTTCCGGTGAGGGTTGTCATGGGTGCTGTGATTTCGGTGAATTCCGGGACGAATTCACGGAGCCAGTTTGCAGTTCCTAGGAAGGCCTGCAGTTCCTTCTTAGTCTTGGGTGTGGGGAATTCCTGGATCTGGATAACATGCTTCTCTTGAGGTGTGTTCTTTGTTGCGGTGATTCGATACCCTAAGTATTCCAGTTCTTCTGCCCCGAAGCGACATTTCTGAATTCCGCAGTGCAGCTCGTGGATCTGGAGCCTCTCCAGGACTAACGTCAAATGTCTGATGTGGTCTTCATGGGTCTCAGAATAGACAATTATATCATCAAGATATACCTTGACGAACACATCCACGTAGTCGGCGAGTACTTCCGTCATCAGCTTCTGAAATGTTGAGGGTGCGTTACGGAGTCCAAATGGCATCACCAAGAATTCGTACGTTGCCCCGTCCGGGGTACTGAATGCGGTGAGGGGTATACTGGCTTCGGCCATGGGTACCTGCCAGTACCCGCTCTTGAGGTCGAGGGAGGTGAATATCTTCGCAGCTCCAAGTTCCCTTATCGTTTCTCGAATGGGCGGCAGCTGACTCACTTCCTCATAGGTCTGGGAGTTCAGTTTACGGTAGTCCACGCAGAACCTTGGTTGGCCGTTTTTCTTGTTGACGATGACTATTGGTGAACAATACCTGCTGTGGCTTCGTCGGATGACCCCAGCGGCTAACATTTTCTTCACTTCTTCCGTGATGATAGCTTTGTTGTTGGCGGAGTATTGGTATCGCCGAATCTTGAAAGGAGCGTCTTCCTTCAGGCGGATCTCGTGCATGGCCAACTTCGTTGTGGGTTGATGAAGCGCCTCGTCAAAGACCTCCTGGAAGTTGTGGATCAGGCGAATGTATTTTTCCTGGTGGGTGGTGGGTAGCTGATCAGGGCTGACGTCGAACTCGCTAGCTTGGGTTGGTGCTTGACGGTCCATGAGCCAAAATAGTGTGTGCCTCTGGTGCAGGCCCACATGAACGCAACCTCGCTGGAAATCCATGATCGCCTGGTGTTGACGTAGCCAGTCTTGTCCTAGAATGGCGTCCTCGGTGATGGCATCTAGGAGGTGAAATTTTGTGGTTGCTGTGTACTCTTCAGCTACCAGGTTAACTTGGATGCTTCCCCTGGAGTAGTAAACGTGGTCAGTGGCAGCTAATCGTACGCGCATCTGGGTTGGCTGGATTGCTTCGGATTGCACGTACTCTTTTTTGATGAAGCTATGGGTGGCACCACTGTCCAGTAGTGCCAGTAGTCTACGTCCATTGACTTCCGTCCATATTCGTGATGAAGGGCCAATGGCGGATGTGGTGCTGATGGTGGCGTCTATGATTGTTGGGGTCGCGCGCCCTGGCTTGCGCCGACCCTGTTCGCGTTTCCCTGATTTCTTGCTGCTTCGTTGGAGGGCCCAGGTTGTGGTCCTTGCTGCTGCTGCTGTGGCGGCCTTGATGGCTGTTGTTGTTGCTGAGGTGGCTGTTGCTGACGTTGCCTTATTTGTTCCTTTAGTACTGGGCAATCACGGTGAAAGTGCCATCCACCGCATCCTCGGCATGGACTGGGTGGCTCCTGGGGTAGTTCAGATTGACGATTGACGGGTGGTCGAGTTATAGGTGGTGCTGGCCTTGGTATTGGTCGCAGGTGGCGTTGGAGCTCTTGGAAATCAACCTCGGCCCAGTCGGCGGCTCGACCTAAGTCCTCTAGGGTTTTGATTGTCATGGTCCTGGTAGCGTATCGGATTTCTGGTCGAAGCAGTTCCCGTACCTCGCATGTGATTTGTTCTTCAGAAGTGTACGGCTCTACTCTTCTGTACAGTCCCATCTTGCGTTGAATGAATACTGCAGCTAACTCGTCTTCTTTTTGTCGTTCGCCGTGTAGGCGGGACCTCAAACTTCCCAAGAGCGAGGGGTCGTTGTATTTGAGGATCAAGCGGTGCCTCAAAGTTTCGAAGTCCAGGTTGAGGGGCTGGAACACCTCAAACATCCCTTTGGCATGGCCTTCTAGTTGTCCAAGAGTGATTCTCACCCTGTCTCTTGCTTGGATTTGATTTCTGTCCATTACTTCCTCTAATGTGTTTAGGAATTTTTCTGGATCTTCCCATTCCCTTCCTGCGAATGTGGGTAGGGTCCTTACGTCTAGCTGTCCAGTCCTAGCTTCCGTGGCCGCTTGAACTGCTGCTTTCGTTGCTGTGGCCACGACTTCCATAAGTTGCTTGTGCATGGCCTGTTGTAGCACCGTTTGCTCTGTTGGTCCCGACTCCACTGTTGGCATCATCAGGGGAGCTGGTTGTGTTGTTTGCTCTGCTTGAGGTTCGGCCGAGACTGGCTGCATCGTTGGTTGTTGTTGGTTGGTGGTGTCTTGTTGTTGTACTGGCTGCACCGTTGGTTGATGTTGGTTTGTGGTGTTTTGTTGTTGTACTGGCTGCATCGTTGGTTGTTGTTGGTTTGTGGTATCCTGTCGTTGTACTGCCTGCATTGCTGGTTGTTGTTGGTTTGTGGGACCTTGTTGTTGTTCAGTTGGGCGCCACTGGGCTTGTTCTCCCAGAATTCTGTTCTATAGGTTTGATTTGTGCTCAGGGTCATGAACATCCCCATCCAGAGATCCTTCCATTGCGTGTGTGGAAGCTCTTGAAGCCCCACGTTGCTGGGAGCCATGTCTACGAACGGCGGTGGCGGCGGCTTGTTGGAGTGCCGGGCCCGTTTCCGCCCCGTACGATGCCGGCTGTGGTTGTGTGAGTGGTGCTTCATGTTGAAGTTCCAATTCCGGAAGTGGCTGTGAGGTTGGTTGCATAGGGCCCGAAGTGGCCCGGGGCGAAGCCGGGGGGTCGTGGCTTGTCCTCGTCTGTAGGGCTAGGTGCTGCAGGAGTATTTCGGTGGTGTTCGTTAGTCGTTGCACCGCTTCTGTGAGTGCCTGTGTTAGCTGTTGCACCGCTTTCGTGAGTGCATGTGTTAATGCATCACTGTGGCTTGTGTTCCCCCCACTTGGTGTGAGAGCAGGGGTAGCAGGCATTGTTAAAGGTAGTGGCTGTGCTCCTTGAAGGCTTCCGGTTGTGGAGTCCGTGGTTGCAGTAGGTAGGCGTTGGCTAGTGGATGGTGTGAGGAAGGGCTGTGCTTCTTGTCCCCTTCCTAGGTTTGTATATGTACTATGGCTAGGGGCAGCCCCCTGGCTGGCCGGGGCTGAATCCCATTGACCGGTGAAAAATCGTCGGGCCGCGACGTTGGGCGACAAGGGGTCCACCGTTTCCCTTACCAGACCTGAATCCTCTTGACCAGTGAGAAATTGACGGGCCGCGACGTTAGGCGACAAGGGGTTCACCGTTTCCCTTACCAGACCTGAATCCTCTTGACCAGTGAGAAATTGACGGGCCGCGACGTTGGGCGACAAGGGGTTCACCGTTTCCCTTACCAGACCTGAATCCTCTTGACCAGTGAGAAATTGACGGGCCACGACGTTGGGCGACAAGGGGTTCACCGTTTCCCTTACCAGACCTGAGTCCTCTTGATTAGTAAAGAGAGCGTCCGGGACCTGGGGCGAACGGCTCTGTATTGGTTCTGAATCTACCTGGCTAGATGGGACGCCGTCCCTCTGCCTAGATCGACTCCTGGTGTTCATAACGATTTCTTTTATAGTACACTAACACCCACTTCACTTTTCACCACTACTGTGCACTCCAAACTACTAATTAGGCAGGTTGTGGAATAAAATAAATATTTACTATAATATAATACAGTCTTCAGGTAGACGGTGTCAAAGGCAGGCGCTGATGTGTGTAGGTCGCGAACTAACTGATCGATGTGTAGCGGACGATGGTTGCGAGCGGACTGATGATGTTTACTCGATGCTGGCTGCGAACGGACTGATGATGTGTACTCGAGGATGGTTGCGGACGAACTAATCCAGGGCTAGCGGGCTTGCGCATATTTATAGTTTCCCGGCGGTGTGACGTAGCACGGGCTTTGCCGGTCGCGAGCTGTTGCGCTGCAGGGCCTCGCCGCGTGGCTATTTTGTGCTATGTGTTGGGGCTGTTTTGCCCTATATCTTTTTTGGTGTTTTTCGTACCGAGCTGTACGGTACGTCAAATTAAAGGTCTTTTCCTGTAGTTTCTGAAAATGACTTTGTGAATGCGCGTACTTTAATGTTTATGAAGTTATAGTGAGTTTTATGTGGAAAAAATAATTTTGGTCCCGATTTTTCGCGGTTTTTTCACTCATCTGCCGATGACAATATATACACGTTTGACAATCGTTTCTTTAATGTATCAACTTTTCTTGACTTATATCGCTAGAAGTCCTTCCATGATTTAGTTTTTAGTTTAATATTATATTATTATTAGCTCTAGATAAGATGCCTAACAAAAATTTCTCTGCTCTGTCTTACCGGCAGCAACGCCGACGAATCGTTAGAGAAATTGGAGCATTTCAAAGAGTTGCTGTAACTATTAATGCCGATAACTGTGAAACAAATAAAAGCTGTGATGATATTAACATCATATCACACAAAAAAGGTTCGGATGCACATCAGTTATTGAAAATTGCAGAACATATAATGTCAATTCACTGCCTATATCATTTTCAGACATGGACGATAATAATGTGATGCAAATAAGTGAACCATTAGATACTGATAATTTATGTTCCCTAAGTAAAAACAAAGAAGTTTCAAATGTTTATAGTAAGTCATCTGTCCCTGACTATGTTTTATCAGCAAATCAAGAAGTACCAGTAGATCTTTTAATAACATTTAGGGACAATTTGTGTTTATGGGCAATTCAGCATAATATTTCACAGTCAGCCATTAATGATTTACTAGTCGTTTTAAAAAGTATAGAAGAATTAAAGGAACTCCCAAGTGATGCTCGAACTTTAATGAAAACACCAAAGGCTAATAATATAATTTGTAATAACAATGGAGAATTTGTACATTTTGGGTTAGAAAAAATGTTAAAAAGGTCTATAGATATGCATTACAGTATTGCTCCTGACGTCGTTAATATAAATTTAAATGTAGACGGGCTACCTTTAGCGAAAAGTTCGGGTAGTCAATTTTGGCCCATTTTGGGCTCGATCGTAGATGACAAGAAAAATACAAAACCATTTATTATAAGTTTATATCATGGACTTACGAAACCTATTTGCAAAAATGATTTTCTTAGATGTTTTATTGAAGAAGCTAAAGTACTATTGAAAGATGGCATATTTTTAAAGGATACAAAAGTAACAATTAATTTTAATGCTGTTATATGTGATTCTCCTGCTCGAGCATTTATTTCAGGTACAAAAAGTCATAATGCTTATTTTGCCTGTTCTAAATGTATACAGGAAGGCGAGTACATTGATAATAGAATGACATTTCCAGAAATAAATTCAACATTACGAACAGATGAAACGTTTAAACTTAAAACACACCCGGAACATCATAAATCAGAATCGCTACTTCAGGAACTAAATATTGGAATGGTGTCGCAGATACCTCTAGATTATATGCATCTAGTGTGTCTTGGAGTTATGAAACGACTAATTCATTTTTGGACTAATGGTAAAAGGGATATAAGGTTAAAACCTGCTGAACTAAGCGCAATAACAAAACATTTATTGATGATTAAAGGAAGCATTACTGAAGAGTTCTGTAGAAAGCCAAGAAGTATAATGGATATTGATGGATGGAAGGCATCTGAACTGAGGCAATTTTCATTATATACGGGACCTGTTGTTTTAAAGGATATTTTATCACAGAACTTATACGATCAGTTTCTTGTTCTAAGTATAGCGATTAGAATCTTCGTTGATAAAAAATTATGTTTAATCTTAAACAATTATGCTGAATCCTTACTAAAATGGTTTGTACAAAATTTCTGTATTTTGTATGGAGAACAATATTGTGGATTTAATATCCATAATTTAATTCATTTACCAAAGGACGTAAAAAAAATCGGTCCGTTAGATCAGTTTAGTGCATTTAAATATGAAAATTATATGCAATATATAAAAAAAAAAATTAAATTGTCAGGAAAACCATTACAACAGTTTTGCAACAGGTTAAGTGAAGAGTGTATGCAGCCTGTTTCATGTGTGAATAAAATTTTTCCAATATTGCATTATACCTCATTAAATGAAGTAAAGACAGTTGAGTTTCAAGATTACGTTATGACAAACAAACAGTTTAAAAACTGTTTTGAATGTGTGGATGGTTCAATTATTGAAGTGGCAAATATATATAGTAATAATGATAATATTCTTATAAGGGCCCTTAAATATAAATTTTCTAGCCCTTTTTTTGATTTTCCATTCAATTCGGAACAATTAGGGATTTTAACTGTAAAAGAATTTGACCTACACAATGACATCGATACTTTTTCTTTATCAGATATTAGAAGAAAGTATATTAAAATAGTTGAACAAAATTCAGAAAAATATATTGTTTTCCCAATAATTCATTCAGATAATGTTTAGTTTATTATTTATTTACTTAATATTTATATGGTGTTAGAAATATGTCGCAGAAGAAGCAGTTGACTTATGCAGTAGTAAGATTTGAGGATGTCGATATTTATCAACAAATCGTTAGAGCCGGACCATAACTTATGGCTAAAATATCCGGCAGAAGTGGAAATATTTTGTGGTAAGTTTTTGTATATTTTAATTTCTTCTTCACTATAGTAAACTGACCTTTATTTTTGGAAACTAAAACATTTTACTGTCAATAATTAAACCACACGTCTTACGTATACACTTAATCGAATGTACAATAATTTTATCTTTTTATTTTTCAGAAACTCTTAAATTAGCGAGGAAAAAATCTGAAGATATTAATTACAGTGAGTCAGAGGAACTTCAAAGAGGCAGAGGTAGAAGATTTGTAAAAAAAAATAGATTATATGATTTGGACGAAGAAAATGATGTCTTTACTTCCTCTGAAGAAGAATATAGGACTAAAAGTAAGTACATTTAGGTACAAGTTTCTATAAAGGAGGAATTAATATTTATTTATGTTTAATTGGTTTAACTTTAGTCAACTTTATTTATGTAACATTAATTCTTACAATAATAAATAATTCATTATAATTTTTGTTACAGTAACAGAATTATTAAAAATATTACAATATAACTCTGTTTCTGCAGCAGTCTGAAATGGTTTGAAAACTCAGAAACAGTCAATCAGCTGTATTAATACATGCTTTACTAGCTTGGAACTTATAATAATTCAATTGGTCGACTCTTTCTGATAGTTTGCAAATTGTTTTAAAACTTGCAGAAGCAAACCTATACTTGGATTGATTTACTCTGTTATTATACCTATTTGACATAAATCAAATAGGGATATTATAACCGGACAAACATTTTTAATAATCATCGTAGAAAAAAATTTTTGGACAGAAATCCGTTTCAGAACACACTGAATTCAAATATCAAAAAAAAGTTAGTGTGTGTGTGTGTAGACCATTTTTTGTAAACACGATAACTTCTTTTAAAATTAAAATTTTTAGTTAGAACTTGGTATGTGTGTAAAATAGCTTGGTGGAATATTCCCTATTGAAATTTGGCCATATCTATACAGGGTGGTCGCCAAAGGCGTGTAAACTGTCACGATCTGCCTTTTGTTATAATTTTAAAGCAAAATGTTACTAAAGTTTTCAATTAGACACAAAAAAATATGAAGATATACAAAATATCGAAACTAATATACTGTGTGTGTCACAGGTTCAAACTAACTTTATGTACATTTGATGATATATATATCAGTTTTATTTTAATGTTTCATTAAATAATTGAGACTATTATGAATGTAGTGAAAGTTGCAGCCAAGCGTTGCCAACTGCGAATACCTATTTGAAGACTAAAAATTAAAAAGATATTGACTTTGTGCCTAGTTAAATACAATGGTGCCATGTAAAAATAAATTGTGCTGTAATCGAGTAAAATGTTTATCAAATAGGTATTGGTAACTTTCTCAATTTTTTATATATTCATTTACTTCTAATAATGATATTATTTAAACCTGTTTACTGTTAGTATGATCATTTTTAATATCCGACCATTTTTTATGTATTTTGTTTTAAGGAACCCTAAAGCCGCCACCGCCCATGCCAATGACACAAGAGCAACTTAATTCTAAAATGTCTGTTTGTAGTAAGATGTCAAAAAATAAGGAAAGTACGTCATCTTCCAGTTGTAGTAGAGAACCAAATAATAATGAATTGGATATTCATTCTTTACCAGTTGTGTTCGAACTTTCTGGTAGTTATTTTATTCTCATATAGCATCTGTAGATTTTTTTATCGTAAACATTTTAGAAACTGATGAAAGAAACCATAATGAGAGTAATGCATGTCAACCCCTTATTTGGTCAATTGATCAAAATTCAGACCATACTGATCAACAGCTCTTAATTTAAATTGTACAGGCTGAGGGAAAAGGTAAGCTAAAAATTGAGGAAAACACATATATGTATTAAATTGTTTTTTTTTTAGATAATGAAATAAAAGATAAAATGCTAAAAAAGATTTTAGATGCAGTTGTTCAACTTACATTAGAAGTTAAGGAATTAAAACGTGCCTTGCTAAATAATGCCTCTGTTGTAAAAGGAGAAGATTTTTCATTGATTACTGATAAATTACCACTTGTGAATCTAAATGCTTTGGATGAATTTGAAAATATGCTGAAACAGGATGAAGTGAAGGTTTTACTTACTGTAATTAGTATTTTTACTGTAAATATTCTGTTCAATATTAAATTTAATGAAAGTAAGAAAAAATCGTAGTAGCACTTGTCGAAAAGAAATACAATAAAAATGTGAATTTGAATAATATAAACACACATTACAGGAATCTATATGGAACAAGATTCACAATTACAAATTTCGTATTGGAATTTTTTATGTTTTTGTTAATATATATTTATTACCTTTACATATTAACATAAAGTTAGTCACCCATTAAATTAAAAAACGTAGTATCGTGTATTTTATATTATCTGATATTAAAATATATCTTCTATTTTTTTTTTTAGAAACAATTTTTTCGCACTATAGGTGGTAATGGATATAAAGAAGATATTTATCGCTTACACAAACGAATATTTACAAATGAGCTGGGAGTTAAATGTTCATGGCTGGGACAAAGAAACAATTTTAGAATGGTAGACACACGATGTATTGATATAGCAAAAGGTAAGTTTTTACAGAAATGTAACTAAGGTTTTAATAATCGATATTTTGTTTTCAGCTGTCATATTGGAATCACATAGTATTCAAGAAAAAGAATTTGAAAATACTTCATCTGAATGGTTCAGGCAGGCCAATCAGAGGCTCCATCGCCAGAAATAAAATAAGCAGTGTTGGACATTACCCAGTTAATTATTTTTATATTACTAAAATAAGTATTGTGAATTTATTTTTATCAATAAACAAAGGGAAATGCAAAATTAGAGATTTATATAAATATGATTTTTATTTTCTTTATTTTTCATTAGAAGTTTGTAATTTATTAACATTAATGGCACTTATTGGTATATGACGTGTAGTAAATCGCTTCATAATAATATTTCAAAACGCAAAGCCTAAATTTGCCTGTAAATTTTCTGAAAATTGTATTCGGTAATTTGCGGATTGTTTTTTTGTAGTTTTAATATAAAACTATTTATTATATGTATCTATGCACCATATACACTGTGTCCCCGGATTAACTGCGTTAGGTGTAATATATCAAAGAAAAATATAGTACGGTTTTCAAGTTCTGCAGTCTCGGTCTACTTGAACTAAAATGCATTTTAACCAAATTATGGTTCAAATGGGATCTAACTTGTGCAGTTAACCTAAGAAGAAAATAAACCATTGTATGTAAACTAGTATTTCTGTTAATTTTACGGAAAAATTCTATTTCAATAAAATATTTTGCATTGACAGTTAGAGCCATATGTCATCTTTCGTTGCATTTGAACAGAAAAAAAAATGTTATTTTATTCAAATAGAACTTTATGGTAAAATTAACAGAAATACCAGAGTTAACTACAATAATAATTTATTTTCTTCTTAGGTTCTCCGCGAGTTAGATCCCATTTGAACTGTAATTTGGTAAAAATCCATTTTAGGTCAAGCAGACCGAGACTGCAGAATATGAAAGCCGTACTAGTTTTTTTTGGTATATTTCACCTATCGCAAAGGTCAATCCGGGGACACATTGTACATCACGTCAATTATTTTACATATTTAATACATTCAAAGCTTTATATAACTGTAACATAAATCGAAAGGCATATAGTGGGAACATTGTACGAACTTATTACATATTCGTTACGTACAGAACACGTATTCGATATATTGTGGAGAAGGAACTTGTTGCATAATGAATACATCATGAAATAGTTATAAAATTCTGACATCATAAAGACCTGCATCTTTACTTGTAACAAGTTAATTACGTAACTTGTTCTATGATTGTTGTTCTTGTTACGAATTTGTTAAGTACCAGAAATGTAATAATGTTTGCTGGGAGATTATAGTACCCCCTGAAGAAGAGCCAACTGTAGTTGAAGAAGAGCCTACTGTAGTTGAAGAGTCTACTAAAGCTGTAGAAGAACAAAGAGATTTAAGTGTAAATCTTGAGGAGGACGACATGACGAGCAGTAGCAGTGATAGTGAAGGAGAAGGGTATAATTTAAGAAGAAGAAGAAATATAAGGATGCCTGCCAGATTTGATGACTATCATATGAGCTTATTGACCATAACTGAAGACGATCCGCTAACGTACGAAGAGGCAATATCGGATAGTGATTGTGCTAAGTGGAAGGAGGCGATGGAGACCGAAATTAGTGCTTTAATAGAAAATGATACTTGGGACTATGTCAAGAAACCAGAAGAGTGTAATGTTATAGACTGCAAGTGGGTGTTTAGACGTAAGAAAAATGAAAAAGGTAACACTGTAACTTACAAAGCTAGGTTGGTTGCAAGGGGTTTCAAACAAACAGATATTAATATATCAGATATTTATAGTCCGGTAGCGAGACTGCCATCTCTTAGAGTTTTTCTAGCTTTTTGTAATCAACATAGCTTACCTGTATACCAATTAGATGTATGTAGCGCGTTTTTGTATGATAATATTGTAGGAGATGTTTATATTTGTTTACCTAAAGGCTGTGAAAATATTGTGCCAAACACGAACGAATGTATATTAAAATTAAAGAAAAGTTTGTATGGGCTTAAAGATTCACCAAAAAATTGGAATAAGAAGTTTCATAATGTTATGTTAGAGTTATTTTTTGAACAATCTGAATACGAATATTGTTTGTATATCAGAACCAATGTTGATTGTAAAACATATGTATTGCCATATATCGATGATTTACTGTTAGCTTCAAATAACATGGCAGATTTAGACTTTGTAAAACATAAGTTAAGTAGCTATTTTAAAATGAAAGATTTGGGTGCCATACGTCACTATTTAGGAATGTTGATATCTCAAGATTTGGAAAGAAAATAGATTGTTATTAATCAAACTACTTATTTAAAAAAATTTGCTAGAGAAATATGAGATGATACATTGTAAGCCGAGTGCTACACCAATGGAAAAAAATTTTGATCACAGTTTGTTAAAAAGAGATAGGTCAGAAAGTAGTAAAATAGAGAAAAGATGTAGGATGCTGATAGGGTCACTAATGTATGCGATGTTATGTTCTCGCCCAGATTTATGTCTTGCAATTAGCATACTGAGTAGGTATCAATCTTGTGCAAGTGAGGCTTTATGGAGTTCTCTAAAGAGAGTACTGAGATATGTAAAGGGCACTCTAAATTTAAGTCTGGTTTTCAAAGAAAATAATGATTGTGATATGATAGTTGAATATGTTGACTCTGATTGGGCGGGTGACAGATTTGACCGAAAATCTACTAGCGGCTTTATTTTCAAAGTTTTTGGCTCAACTGTTTCCTGGATCTGTCGCAAGCAGTCGACAGTAGCTTTGTCATCCACCTAATCAGAATATGTTGCCCTGAGCATGGCCACTAGTGAAGCATGTTGGCTTCAAAAACTATTTAATGATCTAGAGTGTAAAATTGTTACCGTAAAATTATTTGAGGACAATCAGCCTGTTATTAATTTGTCTAAAAACTCACAATTTCATCACAAACTAAAGCATATGGATATAAAGGTTAAATTTGTACGTGAGAAAGTTGTTTAAAAAATTACTTGTCTTGATTACATTTGCTCAAATAATCAAATAAGTGATGTATTAACAAAACCTTTAGGCAGAGTTAAATTTGAAAGTTTTTCGTCAAGGTTTAGGTTTAGAATCATAATTGTATAATTTATAAGTTTAAGTTTTATGACTTTTTCCATTGAGGGGGTGTGTAAGTTGGCAATGGTAAAAAGTTGGCAATGCTGATTATTAGTGTGTAACTAATTTAAGTGTAGTGTGTGCTGTCAAGTTGTTGTACGAAAAAGAAATAAATCGTTTAAGTTCTGTTTTACAATTCCACTGCTTTTTATTGAAAAGGAACCTGCTACAGCACCTCATACTTGTAAATAAATTATATTTAATTTTATAAAATTTATTAAGGAATTATACATATTAGTTGAAAATAAACTATTAAAATTTTATTTATTTCACATCCTAATGCTGAAGCAAATTAGTAACGGTACTAGAAAGAAAATTTAAAAATTTATTGTTGTAAAAGTCTTTCCAACATGATCTGCTGGGTTTCAATTATTTCAATGCTCTGTTCTCTTTCCTTCATTTCAAGCTTTAATTTTTCTTTTTCTAATTCAAACTTTAAGTTTCTTTCTTTTATTTCCATGGTTAACCGATCCTCGTCTAGTTTTAATTTTCTTTATTCTATATTCAGTTTTCTCTCCTCGAATTCCAATTCTTTCATACGAATTTCGCATTGTCTCTCTTCTCTGTTGGTTAAATAATCCAAGGCACTTCGCCTCAGAGTACCGCTTTTGTTTGTCCTTTTCCTAGATGGACCTAAAAATGTATTTAAATATTAAATTTTTAAACTGTTTAGGAATGTACCCTGTATTTACGGACATTCATGTGTGTAAGAACTGTCTAAATGTTACCAAATTAATAATATAATTTTGTTTTCTTTATCCATTTAATCAATGCTATGTTAGGGGTTTTTACTCTCTATATTTCTACCCATAGTCATCATATAAACACAATATAAAAATTATACATTGTATATAAATAAATACCCATTACCTAAAACTTTGGAAGGTCCACTTTGTACAGGTTTCTTTGAAGTTGTGTCGAGTAGAATATTTGAAGCGCACATTATTGGGCACGTTGTAAGAGTAACATCACTTTCTTGAGTCACTAAAAAATAAACAATTGTGTTAAAAAAAATAGTAAATTTAGTCTCAGAAGTACCATGAAATTAATAATATATATTTAATTAATTTGGTAATACACTTACGATAATCATGATCTGCACGCACTTCAACTTCCGCAGCGAAATCCATTTCTGAAAAACTATAGCTTATTTCCATTTGTAGCGTTGGGCATGTTTCATCTGTCGCACATTTCACCTGTGGCTCTTTCATCATTTCCTTAGCACACTTCTCTCTTGCAATTTGACCAAGCTGTACAATTTTCTTTTCTTTTGACACATTAGTTTTTTTTTCTTTACTTCAATATTAAATTCGTTGCAAATGGAAAACATTTCCTGTAAGAGAATATCCCTTTCAGAGTATACTTCTTCTTTTCCTGACCTAAAACGGAATGGAAAAAATTATATAGATATACCATTACCAAACCAAATTATATAGATATCTTGTAACTACAAATATATAGCTTCATTTTGTATTTGAATTTACATACTCTATGAATATTATTTACTGTTTTTCGATTCCCAAATTTTTCTGGATCCACAATTCTAATATTAAAGAAACGTGATCTTTTAACGTTCGAATTGAAAACGTTTTACCGGTTATGGATTCTAAATTTTTCTGCACTTCAGACCACTTTTCCGTGTCTTTCAAAGGATTTTCAGAAATCATTTCTCTCAAAAGGGCTAAATCGTCATCGGAGTGAAACCTTTGTCTCTTTAGGATTTTTTCTTTATTTGACATTTTCGTATTTACTTTCAAGAACAATAATTATTATATATCAACTGCAGGAGGAATTAATGTAAATATAACCATAACCTAATCACATCACAATCACCTGCACCCGAGAATTTTCATATCCATTCGGATAAAGTTGGCAATCTTCGGTACGACATTATCGTAAAATATGCTTACGTTAATCAATCGCAAATTACGTCAGGCGGTAAGTTATTAACGGAAGATTCTTACGTGGTACTCAAACACGCATGCGTAGATGTCATATAGCGTCGTGCGGTAATACCGCAATTGTTATTTGACGCTCCCATATCTCTCTATTAATGAAAAACAATTGTAACATTAACTCGAATTTAGTCTAGAGCTAAGGTGCGAGTAAGAGTTATCTAACTCGAAATTTAACTCAACATTGAAAAACTGGCCATAAGGACTCAAAAGAGATATTTGACAAACTGAAAAATATTTTCGAAAAAAGTACCTCGGATCAAATTTGTATTTTACTCAAAGAGTTTTATAGTTTTTCATATATAAAAGGGTCAGACATGAGTCTACATATAAGTAAAATTGAAAACATTGTACACAAACTTAGAGCACTAAATCAAACGATCGATGATAATATGGTTATTTCAAAAATATTGTCAACTTTACCTGGAGACTATGGGCATTTTGAAACTGTATGGGAATCAGCTGCATCAAGTGAAAAGACTCTAGACCTTCTAGTACCTTTCCTTGAATGAACATCTCTTTATCTGTACTTGATTATATGACAACGATCCCAAAAAAATCAAAAAATTTTACATCACTTTCTTGTTTCTTATGCTTAAATTGTTTAATAATTTGAATCGTTGCATTATAGCGCCTTCTGAGCCGGCACCAAACTGTTTAAGCCAATGTGAATAAAGAATTTCCGTGACATATTCAGCAAACACTTGATTCACATTGGCTTAAACTGTTTGTGGCAAGTCGTAGTTCTCAAAAGGCGCCTTTTTAGTTTCGCAGGTTGGATGTTAAGAGGTTTGCAGGTCGTAAGTCGTAGTTGCATTAAATAGTGGCATGCGAACATTTTAGTAACGAAAGTAAAACAGTGGAAACAACAGGGTTATGTGATTGCTACATATTTTCTAATTGTTTTTCTATAATAGTTTCATTTGTGCATGACAATGTGACTGTAATTTTAAGCAGGTAATGTGATTATTTTGCCTTTTATTAAATAAGGTACTTATAAATGCACGTCGTTAATTAAATAAAGAGTATTCTGACATGGAAATTGTTTGACAAAATGAAAAGATTTGATTTTAAAAAATTTCCGAGTATTTAAAGAAACAGGCTCCTAACTACGAGTTTGATGATTTTGTTAAATTACCTTTAAGCGATGACTTATTTGAAAAATCAGCCATATAAATGTTTCACATTCAAAATCGTGATAAATTGACATTAAAGCGAAAAAAAAACGCTTTATAAAAAATATTAAAAATAGAAATACAGGAAATCTTCGACAATATTTTGACGAAAAGTCGGCAAAAACTGTAGATAAAGATCAGCAAAAATCACACTATGATTCTGATAAATTAAAAAACGAAATAACGATTGATGGAAACTGTTCCAAATTAGATGGTACCTCAAATAACGGTGATGCAGCCTTATTGCACAGTAAAAATCAATTAATACCTCAAATTTCTGCAAATAATGATGACTTAGAAAGTAGTAGCTACCAACTTACCTTTTCCCCTACAAAGTCATTTGACATTAATGAAAATGATAGTACTTTCAAATTTTATAAACATTCAGATGTTTTTTCTAATAATATGCATTTAACTGATAATTCAATTGCAACGATTCCAAATTCCGTTATAAATTTATACAACCAAAAGCCAAATATTTCTAATTTATTACCAGCTGGAACTATAAATGATACAACCTTAAGAAGGGAGAAATTTAGTTTAAAAAATTTATCAGTAACAGAGGGTTGCTTTTTTTGTCTTTCCAAGAATTTGAGGATATTAAATTTGGAACTAAATTACAGAATTATAAAATAACAATTTAGCGGAAATTTGAAATCGTCAATAATACTTGTCCAGTCCATATAAAAAAGATAGTTGGAAATAAACATGGTTCCGTTTTCACTATATGGGCTTACTGTGCTCACCCAAATTGTAAATTGTTCAATATAAAGTTGACGCTGAAAGAAAATAACGTGGAGGAAGTTGTTCAAAGCTCTTCTTTAAATCTTCGACGCCTTACAAAGTACGCGTCAAGGATATTAATACAACTCCTGTTGATCATATCGTCTATGGAAATTACCGCGATGTTAAATCAGCTTCTGTATATAAAAAAATTAGATGCGAGCAATTATCTGCACTTGACCGGGATGAAGATGAATTGTTTGATTTTGTTAAAATGGCGCGAGATAACCGTAGTTTTTGAACCGTTGACCGTTTAGGGGAGAGTTGCCTAAATTGAACCGCCTCCTAATTTGGACCAGGTCATTATTTCCTTTGTAAGTGTAAAGAGCTCCCGTCTAGCGTTGAAATTTACAAGCTTGTGGCCGATAAAGAAGGAATTCCAAGTGTCACCCATTTTGCAACTTGCATAGTGTTGAAGGTGCACAAAGTCGATTTCGTTGGCATTTCTAGCTATATTTTGGAGTATTTGCTAAGGAAATATATTTTTCAAATTTAAAGGTAGGCTTTTTACCTTTTTTATCATATGTTTACTACTTATTTGCAACAATCTGAGACAGACTAAGCAATGATATTCAAAAACATTTTTTTGTTGAGGTTAAATTTTAGTGACAGGTGTGTAATTTCCTAAAATGGATCAAAACAAGTTGCCTATATTGGACTGGTCCAATTTAGGAAACAACCTGCTCCCCTATCTTGTTATCATTGTTTTTTTTTATATAAGATGTCCAAGAGGGGAAAATATGGCAAGTGGTCTCAGGCGGATTTAAATTTGGCTTTGGAAGCTTACAGAAATGGAGGGGTGGGATTGAATGAATGCCAGAGAAGGTATAATGTGCCAAAAGCCACTCTAAAGTGTCATTTAGAGAATAAGAATAAAACTGCGAATGATCGGACAAAGGTACTAGGCAGACCTCTGATTTCGACCAAGAAATGGAGGGCCTGCTCGTCCAACATATTTTGAAATTTGAGGAAAGAATATTTGGTCTTATTATTACCGATATAAGAAGACTAGCTTATGCCTTGGCAGCAAGGAACAATCTCCCACATCGATTTAACAAAGAAAAACGTATGGCCGGAAAAAAATGGTTTTATGGTTTTATGAAACGCCATCCTGAACTATCTGTTCGTCAACCCGAGTCTACTTCAATAGCAAGGGCCAGAGGATTCAACAGACAACAAGTTCAACAATTTTTCGATATCCTTGAGCAATTGGTAGATAAGCACAAGATTACAACTAACACCATATTCAATGTAGACGAGTCTGGATACAGTACGGTTCAAAAAAGGATGCCGAAAATTGTTTCCCGGAAAGGAAAAAGACAAGTGGGTGGAATTACTAGCGGAGAGAGAGGAGTTAATACCACCGCAGTATGTTGCTTGAATGCTGCCGGACTATATGTACCGCCCATGATCATTTTTAAAAGAAAACGTCATGCACCGGAATTAGCAATCGGAGCCCCATTAGGTGGTCTGGTGGAGATTTCTGATACAGGATACATTCATTCTGATCTTTTCTTAAAATGGTTGAAGCATTTTAAAAGTGTTGTTCAACCCGGACCGGATAAAGAAGTGATTTTATTGCTAGACGGACACTCGACCCACAGTAAAAATTTAGAGGCCCTCATTTATTCGAGAAAGCATCACATTCATCTTCTTCAACTTCCTGGTCACACCACCCATAGACTCCAACCGTTAGACGTCGCTTTTTTTAAGCCACTGCAGAGTTATTATGTACAAGCACAAGAAAAGTGGTTACGGACTAAGGAAAATGTTGGGAACCAAATTTCTCAATACATTGTGGCTTCCTTAATTTCAGAAGCTTATGGAAGAGCAGCTACTGTGGAAACCGCTGCAAGTGCTTTTCGTGGTTCATGTATTTGGCCGGTAGATCAAAATCGCTTCAAAGACCATCATTTCGCAGCATCTGAGGCATTTCGCCCAAATGAGGAGCAATTACAAGATGTAAACGAGTCTATGGAAGTTGATGATCTAGTAGCAATTGAAGCAGAAGTCATCGTAAGTTATCCAAACGAAGAGCAGTCACAACATGAAAATGAGTCCATGACTATGAGAGCTGATGTTGCAGAAGTCGAAGTAATAGCTAGCTCATGTAATGGATTAAGTGGAGGCTCCTCTTGTTCATCATCAGCAAGTGCCCCAAAGCAACAAACTGCAGTCAGCCTTAGTCCATTAATTGCTACTCGACGAGTAAATATTAAGCCAAAGCCAGCAACTCCCTCTTGTTCAAAAACAAGGTCTAAATTTGAAGAAAGTTTGAATGAAATCTCACCCCTGCCAGCAACTCATCTTGCCAAAATAATAAAGAGAAAATGAGCAGCACAGATCGCAGTGGAATTAACAAGCAGCCCTTATAAAAATGAACTCGAAGAAAAAAATAAAATAGCTGAAGAAAAGCAGAAAAAAGCTGAAGAAAGGAACGAAGCAAAGGGTAAAGGAAAAAGAAAAAATCCAATATCTGCTGGATAAGTTTGAGGCACATTTTAGTCCCAAGCATAATTTAACATACGAGATACACAAGTTTTTAACTTGTAAGCAATACAAGGTCAAATTCTCGAGCAATTTGTAGCCGAGCTGAAAAATCAAGCGTTATCGTATGAATTGGGGGACCTGATGGACAGCTTAACAAAGGATATGCTTATTTGTGGTATAAGACACCAACAGTTACGAATGAAGTTATTAGAAAAAGATGCAGCAACATTAGATGAAGTAGTCCAATTTGAGATAGCTTTACAAAATATCAAGGTAAGATCCAGATAAATGGGGAACAATAACGAGAACCCAGGTTTTAGCAACAACATAGACTACGTAAGAAGGCACAATGAAGTAAGATATAAGCGGAAAGACAATAAAAAATGTTTTAATGGTGTGAGAAATGTGGTAATGTACATGATAATTTGAGTAAATGTCCTGCAGAACGTAAGATTTGTCACTTATGTGGGAAACGGAATCATTTTCAAAATTTTGTCGAAGTTCTAAACAGGGTTGTAAATTTCAAAGAAATAATTTAAAAAATAAATCTAGACAATTTAAAAACAGAATCAACACTATTGATAATAAGTAAATGTAAATGAAGGTACGATTGACGCAATGGACAATTTTAGTCAGGAATTATGGTCTGTAACGTTAAACGTGGAGGACACACCATTAAAATTAAAAGTAGACACAGGATCCCGTGCAAATATATTTTTAAATAAAATTAATTTTGATTTTGTAAACCTTAAAAAATCATCTGTTAAATTAATGAGCTATACTAGAAATCAGTTACCTGTAATTGGCGAATGTTTATTGTGTTGTAGATTTAAAAGCGTACGGTATAAAATTTTATTTCATGTGGTAGACTCTAAAAGTTATCCTATATTAGATTTAAACATATGTATTAACCTAAATATTATTAAAAAAGTTGATAACGTAAATGAATTAGATAAAGGAAACGAACAAAATTTAAAGAAATTATTAAAAAGCTATCAGGATGTCTGTGAAGGTATAAGCTTATTAGAAAGAGAATATCACATAGAATTGAAGGAAAATGTGGTTCATTTAACCCGTAAAATACCGTTTGCAATTAGAGATAAATTAAAACAATCTTTAGGTAGTTTGGTAGCTCAAAATATTATCGTTAAAGCTGATAATGAAACATCAGACTAGGTAAATAGTATTGTTCTAGTGTAGAAACCTAATGGTTCCGGTAGAATATGTCTAGAACTTGTAGTAATTTGCAATAAACCGATCTTGTCTAGTATATCCGGGAAGATATTTTACCTTAAATAATACCCTCAGGACGCTGCCTTTAAGTGGGACACTTCAGAGGTGTTACGTCGTAATTTTGATACTGTTAATTGTGATTTGATTTTAAATTTTGCAAATAGACTATTATTCCGTGAAATTATTAGTCGGTTACGCTGCCTTTAAGTGGTACACTCCACCTGAGTCGAACTTTAATAAATTAATACAATACACGATCGTAGAAAAATAAACAAAGACAAATTAATATCCAGTAAAATAACACTTGACGTTTGAACCTGTTTGCTAGATAAAATTTCGTATATGGCAAGCGTTTCACTATAGAGTCAGACCATAAACCACTCTTAGCAATCTTTAAAAAACCAATTCATGCCTGTTCAGCGAGACTACAAATAATGCTAGTTCAGTTAAGAAAATATGACTTCGAGTTAGTATTTAAACGGGGAAGAAATTTAATAATAGGAGACACATTATCGAGAGCTCATGAAAAAATTGTATTTGATGAAAATATTGACTTGGAATTAAATTCTCAAATTTATCTTATTCGTTATAATTTAAACATAACACGAGAAAAATACAATGAGCTTAAAAAGGCTTCTGATGGTGATAAAGAACTTCAGTTGCCACGGGATATAGCAGTGAAAGATTGGCCAAATTTTATCAAAAAAGTACTAAATATAAAATTTAATTACCGGTTTAGACATGAAATTACAGTGACTAATGATAACTTTATAAAGAATAAATTAATAAGATCGAAAGTTATAAGGAAAACGATCTTAAGCAAATTGCATTCTGGCCATTAGGGCATTTTCAAAACAATTAATAAGGCTAAGTTATCTTTTTATTGGCCAGGCATAAACAAACAAATACAGAATATGATTTTAAATTGTCATGTGTGTCAACAACAACAACAGAAGTCAAACAGGCCAGAATCCATGAATTCGCCATAAATTGTCAAGATTCCCTGGTATAAGGTCGTCTGTAATCTGTCTGTCAACGAAAATTGCTGTCTACAGAGCAGTTGTCATTCCAACACTGCTATATGGATGTGAAAGCTGGGTCACTTACCGTCGTCATGTGAAAGAATTAGAACGTTTTCAGCAAAGACACCTCAGAAGTATGATGAAAATCCGTTGGTTCCATCACATATCAAACGTGGAAGTACTCAGGAGAGCAAACAGCCTTCCAATTGAGGTGCTTATTTCAAGAGCACGCCTAAGATGGGCAGGTCACGTTCATCGTATGCATGATAACCGCCTTCCTAAATGTACACTTTATGGTGAATTGCTAAGCGGTAGAAGAAGGCGTGGCGGTCAACGAAAGAGGTTCAAAGACGCTCTCCATGAAAATCTAAAATCCTGCGGTATTGCAGACGAGCAATGGGAACAACTTGCAGCGGACAGAACCGAATGGTGAGGGGTTGTGGCCAGCTATCAAAGAAATGTTGCTGCAAGAAGGCCGAATCCAAGATCTAACCAGGTCTATGTTTGTCCTGACTGCGGTCGACATGTGCTCTCCCGAATTGGCCTCTCTAGCCATAGTCGTGTGCACCGTAGATGAATGGGAATTACAATAGACTACATCTTTTACTTGTTTTTCATTGTACACAATTTATCGACTGTAACATTTTTATACTCGGATCGAGTAACGGCTAATAATAATAATAATAATAATCTGTTTAACTTGAATAATGAAGTGTATCTGTTAGTTATTGATTATTATTCAAAGTTTTTTAAAATTGTAAATTTAAATAAAAATTTAACTAGTAAAAATTTAGTAGAAAAGTTAAAATCAATATTTTCGAGGTAAGTATTCCTAATATTGTATTGTCATCGGCAGATGAGTGAAAAAACCGCGAAAATTCGGGACCAAAATTATTTTTTCCACACAAAATTCACTATAACTTCATAAACATTAAAGTACGCGCATTCACAAAGTCATTTTCGGAAACTACAGGAAAAGACCTTTCATTTGACGTATCGTACAGCTCGATACGATAAACACCAAAAAAGATATAGGGCAAAACAGCCCCAACACATAGCACAAAATAGCCACACGGCGAGGCCCTGCAGCGCAACAGCTCGCGACCGGCAAAGCCCGTGCTACGTCACACCGCCGGGAAACTATAAATATGCGCACGCCCGCTAGCCCTGCATCAGTCCGCTCGCATCCGTCGTCCGCTACACATCGATCAATCAGTTCGCGCCTGCCTTTGACACCTCTACCTGAAGACTGTATTGTATTGTAGTAAATATCTCTTTTATTCCACAACCTGCCTAATTAGTAGTTTGGAGTGCACAGTAGTGGTGAAAAGTGAAGTGGGTGTTAGTGTAATATAAAAGAAATCGTTATGAACACCAGGAGTCGATCTAGGCAGAGGGACGGCGTCCCATCTAGCCAGGTAGACTCGCCACCAACACAGAGCCGTTCGCCCCAGGTCCCGGACGCTCTCTTTACTAATCAAGAGGACTCAGGTCTGGTAAGGGAAATGGTGAACCCCTTGTCGCCCAACGTCGCGGCCCGTCAAATTCTTATCAGTCAAGAGGACTCAGGTCTGGTAAGGGAAATGGTGAACCCCTTGTCGCCCAACGTCGCGGCCCGTCAAATTCTTATCAGTCAAGAGGACTCAGGTTTGGTAGGGGAAATGGTGAACCCCTTGTCGCCCAACGTCGCGGCCCGTCAATTTCTCACTGGTCAACAGGATGCAGGTCTGGTAATGGAAACGGTGGACCCCTTGTCGCCCAACGTCGCGGCCCGACGATTTTTCACCGGTCAATGGGATTCAGCCCCGGCCAGCCAGGGGGCTGCCCCTAGCCCTAATGCATATCCAACCCCAGGAAGGGGACAAGAAGCACAGCCCTTCCTCACACCATCCACTAGCCAACGCCTACCTACTGCAACCACGGACTCCACAACCAGAAGCCTTCAAGGAGTACAGCCACCGCCATTAGTAATGCCTGCTACCCCTGCTCTCACCCCAAGTGGGAGGAACACAAGCCAAGCTGATGCAGTAACACATGCACTCACGAAAGCGTTGCAACAGCTAACGAACACCACCGAAATACTCCTGCAGCACCTAGCCCTACAGACGAGGACAAGCCACGACCCCCCGGTTTCGCCCCGGGCCACTTCGGGCCCTATGCAACCAACCTCACAGCCACTTCCGGAATCGGAATTACAGCATGACACGTCACCAATACAACCACAGCCGGCATCGTACGGGGCGGAAACGGGCCCGGCTCACCAACAAGCCGCCGCCACCGCTGTTCGTAGACATGTCTCCCAGCAACGTGGGGCTTCAAGAGCTTCCACACACGCAACGGAAGGATCCCTGGATGGGGATGCTCATGACCCTGAGCACAAATCAAATCTATCGAACAGAATTCTGGGAGAACAAGCCCAGTGGCGCCCAACTGTACAACAACAGGATACCACAAACCGACATCAACCAGCAATGCAGCCAGTACAACAACAAAACACCACGAACCAACATCAACCAACGGTGCAGCCAGTACAACAACAAGACACCACAAACCAACAACAACCAACGATGCAGCCAGTTTCGGCCAAGGCTCAAGCAGAGCAAACAACACAACCAGCTCCCCTGATGATGCCAACAGTGGAGTCGGGACCAACAGAACAAACGGTGCTACAGCAGGCCATGCACAAGCAACTTATGGAAGTCGTGGCCACAGCAACGAAAGCAGCAGTTCAAGCGGCCACGGAAGCTAGGACTGGGCAGCTAGACGTAAGGACCCTACCCACATTCGCAGGAAGGGAATGGGAAGATCCAGAAAAATTCCTAAATACATTAGAGGAAGCAATGGACAGGAATCAAATCCAAGCAAGAGACAGGGTGAGGATCACTCTTGGACAACTGGAAGGCCATGCCAAAGGGATGTTTGAGGTGTTCCAGCCCCTCAACCTGGACTTCGAAACTTTGAGGCACCGCTTGATCCTCAAATACAACGACCCTTCCCTCTTGGGAAGTTTGAGGTCTCGCCTGCACGGCGAACGACAAAGAGAGGACGAGCTAGCTGCAGTGTTCATTCAACGCAAGATGGGACTGCACAGAAGAGTAGAGCCGTACACTTCGGAAGAACAAATCACATGCGAGGTACGGGAACTGCTTCGACCAGAAATCCGATACGCTACCAGGACCATGACAATTAAAACCCTAGAGGACTTAGGTCGGGCCGCCGACTGGGCCGAGGTCGATTTCCAAGAGCTCCAACGCCACCTGCGACCAATACCAAGGCCAGCACCACCTACAACTCGACCACCCGTCAATCGCCAATCGGAACTACCCCAGGAGCCCCCCAGTCCATGCAGAGGATGCGGTGGATGGCACTTCCACCGTGACTGCCCAGTACTCAAGGAACAAGTAAGGCATCGTCAGTAACAGCAACAGCCATCAAGACCGCCACAGCAGCAGCAGCAAGGACCACAACCTGGGCCCTCCAACGAAGCAACAAGGAATCAGGGAAACGCGAACAGGGTCGGCGCAAGCCAGGGCGCGCGACCCCAACAATCGTAGACGCCACCATCAGCACCACATCCGCCATTGGCCCTTCATCACGAATATGGACGGAAGTCAATGGACGTAGACTACTGGCACTACTGGACAGTGGTGCCACCCATAGCTTCATCAAAAAAGAGTACGTGCAAACCGAAGCAATCCAGCCCACCCAGATGCGCGTACGATTAGCTGCCACTGACCACGTTTACTACTCCAGGGGAAGCATCCAAGTTAACCTGGTAGCCGGAGAGTACACAGCAACCACAAAATTCCACCTCCTAGATGCCATCACCGAGGACGCCATTCTAGGACAAGACTGGCTACGTCAACACCAGGCGATCATGGATTTCCAGCGAGGTTGCGTTCATGTGGGCCTGCACCAGAGGCACACACTATTTTGGCTCATGGACCGTCAAGCACCAACCCAAGCTAGCGAGTTCGACGTCAGCCCTGATCAGCTACCCACCACCCACCAGGAAAAATACATTCGCCTGATCCACAACTTCCAGGAGGTCTTTGACGAGGCGCTTCATCAACCCACAACGAAGTTGGCCATGCACGAGATCCGCCTGAAGGAAGACGCTCCTTTCAAGATTCGACGATACCAATACTCCGCCAACAACAAATCCATCATCACGGAAGAAGTGAAGAAAATGTTAGCCGCTGGGGTCATCCGACGAAGCCACAGCAGGTATTGTTCGCCAATAGTCATTGTCAACAAGAAAAACGGCCAACCAAGGTTCTGCGTGGACTACCGGAAACTGAACTCCCAAACCTATGAGGAAGTGAGTCAGCTGCCGCCCATTCGAGAAACGATAAGGGAACTTGGAGCTGCGAAGATATTCACCTCCCTCGACCTCAAGAGCGGGTACTGGCAGGTACCCATGGCCGAAGCCAGTATACCTCTCACCGCATTCAGTACCCCGGACGGGGCAACGTACGAATTTTTGGTGATGCCATTTGGACTCCGTAACGCACCCTCAACCTTTCAGAAGCTGATGACGGAAGTACTCGCCGACTACGTGGATGTGTTCGTCAAGGTATATCTTGATGATATAATTGTCTATTCTGAGACCCATGAAGACCACATCAGACATTTGACGTTAGTCCTGGAGAGGCTCCAGATCCACGAGCTGCACTGCGGAATTCAGAAATGTCGCTTCGGGGCAGAAGAACTGGAATACTTAGGGTATCGAATCACCGCAACAAAGAACACACCTCAAGAAAAGCATGTTATCCAGATCCAGGAATTCCCCACACCCAAGACTAAGAAGGAACTGCAGGCCTTTCTAGGAACTGCAAACTGGCTCCGTGAATTCGTCCCGGAATTTACCGAAATCACAGCACCCATGACAACCCTCACCGGAAAACAGCGCTTCCAGTGGACACCGGAGGCAGACGCAGCATTCCAGAAGGTGAAGGAAGTCCTCTCCAAACCACTTTCGCTCTTCAGACCAGAACCAGGGCTCCCCTACGTCCTCCAGACGGACGCCAGCACCATAGGGATGGGCGCAGTCCTGTTCCAGCGTACTCCGCAAGGCGAAAGGAGAATCATCTCGTGCTCCAGTGCCAAATTCACAGGACCAGAAAAACGATATCATGTAAACGAACATTGGCAGTAGTGTGGGCGTGCCGGAGGTACCGCCACTGGCTGGAAGGCCAGACATTCACACTGGTCACCGATAGTCGAGCATTCACCTGGCTCAACCAATTCAAGGATGAACGTGCGAAGCTAACCAGATGGGCGCTCCAACTCCAAGAGTACAACTTCACTGTGGAACACTGCCCTGGTAAACAAAATCAACTACCAGACTTCCTGTCAAGACACCCCGGGGAGCCCATGCCAAGCTCCATCGGCGAAGATGACCGCCTGCTACCTCCCGAGAGCCACCGCGACGTCCCAACCACCATGGCGGAGGCCATCCCCGATGTCAACGGCCGCATGATCCCAGGGAAAGTCAATGCCGCTCACCAAGAACCCCCCGATGTTCCCGAGGTAATCTTCGATTCGGACGACGAAGAAGACGAGAAGCGATCGTACTCCACCACGTACACCGAAACCAACTCCGAGGAGGACGACGAGGAGGACCTTCCTAAACACAACCCACCTCAGCCCCCAGCTCCAAGGCCAACTGGCGAATACGCTCCGCTGCAGGTAGCAGCGCTGAACCAGGTCGAGGAGCACAACGACGAGGAGGCTAACGACGAGGTCAACGACGAGGAGGGCGACGACGATAGTCCAGCAAATCTCTTCCAACAAATCCAGCAGGAACAACTCCGTGACGAAACCATCTCAGCCGCTATCCATTTCTGGCGAGTCTTCCAGCAGCAGGACCCAGACATACCATTAGAACCACGGGAGAGACGACTGCGAGACGACTTCATCGTAGAAGACGGCCACCTCTGGCACAAAACAACGGACGATCGAAGGCAGCTCGTAGTACCAGAAAACCTATGGGCAAGAGTTATCCACACTTACCACGACTCCGTCTTCGCAGGACACCCAGGTCGTGATGAAACCTTCCGGGCCATTGACAGACTCTACCACTGGACAGGAATTCGCCGCAACGTACGATCCCACGTCCGCCTGTGCATGGTATGCACGGCAACCAAAAGAGGCCCACTCCAAGAAGCCGCCCCACTACGTCCCAGGCCACCAACCAGGCCGTGGCAAGTCCTCAGCATCGACGTCATGGGCCCTTATGTGCCTACTGTTACTAAAAATCGCTTTCTTATTGTTGTTACAGATACCTGCTCGAAATGGGTTGAGGCCAAAGCAGTCCCAAATGCAACTGCAACCACCATCCGCAATTTCCTGGAGGAAGTCTGTCAAAGATGGGGATACCCAGAAGCAGTCATTTCGGACAACGCCACCGCCTTCCGCGCCAGAGCATTTTCCAAGTTTCTGACCGACCATTGTATCCAGCAGTATACGTCCCCAGTATACCACCAAAGAGCCAACCCGGTCGAACGTCGCTGCCAAGAAATCAAGAAGGCCCTTAGGGAAAAGCTCCGCAACAAAGACGCCAAAAAATGGGACGCAGTCATCAATCAAATCCTCTTTACCCTCCGGAACAGACAAAATGCCGCCACTGGATACTCGCCAAGCGAAATGTTGTTGGGAACGCCATTACCCAGGCCAGGCGAATGGCAGCATCCTCAGCAACGCCAGCCGTTACCAGAGCCCAAACAAGCAGCCGAGGAAAGAAGGAAGCAAGCCAAACGACGCCAGATAATCTTCCAGAGGAACCTCTACCCCAGGCCCAGACAAGCCAAAGTCCATTTCGAAGTAGGAGCCACTTCCGGAATCGGAATTACAGCATGACACGTCACCAATACAACCACAGCCGGCATCGTACGGGGCGGAAACGGGCCCGGCTCTCCAACAAGCCGCAGACACCGCCGTTCGTAGACAGTATGTTCTGATGGAGGACCTGAATTTTCTAGTTTGCATTTCAAAAATTTTCCAAGAGAATGGGAGTTTAAGCATATCAAATCATCCGCAAGATACCCGCAATCAAATGGCATGGTTGAAAGAGCAATACAAACAATAAAAAATGTTCTTATCAAATGCAAACATGAGAATAAAGACCCTCATTTAACTTTACTTAGTTTAAGAAACATTCCTATAGAATGTACACTTTCACCAGCAAATGTTATAAATAACCGTAGTCTAAGAGAACACATTTTTGTGTAAAAATGTTAATGCTAGATTTAACAATTTTTTAGATAAAAATCAATCTAAGCAAAAACAGTATTATGATAAAAATGCTAGACCTTTACCTAAAGTTGCTCCAAATAGTAAAGTAAGAGTACAAATAAAACCTAAAGGTATGTGGCACAAAGGCCAAGTAGTAAAAAAGAGAGGTATTAGATCATATCAAGTAAAATTACAGAATGGTTCTGTTGTAAATAGAAATAGAAGATTTTTGAATGTTATAAATTCATCTATCAATAATAATGTAAGTTTAAAAGAAAATTGTTTAGAGAATATTTCACAAGAAAAGGGTTCGAAAGTTGTCAGGAGTCTGTTAGTGATAGTAATGAAATAAATTAATCTTTTGAAGTTGAAACGTCAAAAAGTTATATGAGTCAAAGTTCACAAGAACGTGATTCACCATCAACTTCAAGGGAAGAAGACGTAAGTTTATTTCGGGTTGCTACACCACCACAATTCACAACACAACAAGAACTTGGCAATTTGTACGATAAATATCCACAAAAACACAAATATTACGAAAAATTTACTAAGCCGCCATTAAACCGCTTAACGAATTTTGGTTTGTTTTTCCTAAGGGAAACGTTGTAAGTCGAATATTGTGACGTCACGCGCACGCGACCCATATAAATATTACGTACGTATTATGTATGTACATGCTTTCTGTTTCAGTTGAATCCTTTACATGGAATTTCCATGTAACGAAGCTGCTGCTTCAAGCATATATGGAAAGGAAAGAATTGTTTCGAGACCCTAAAATAAAAAAGAAAACTGTGGAGCCAGATTCGGGAAATTTTTGAAACAAAAAGATATCCTAACATAGCTGAAGAAATGTTGGATAAAAAGTTTCGAAACTTTAAGGCCCATTATAAAACTATAAGGGACAATAACAAAAAAGCAAAACTGGCAAGGGAGAGTAACATACCAATTACAAAACATATAAATACAAAACTATAAATCCAGATGAAATTTTGTCTTCTATGAATATGACTTTCCCCAGTATAAATTTGCAACAAACAGTTACGAAAAACGTATGCGAATCTAAACCCCACACTAGCGCCTCCATGTCGTATAATGAACCCCAGCCCAGTACATCTAGGTCATACATTAATGAAGCAGTAGAAGCTAGTACACCCACAACATCAAATATTGAACCCCAAGCCCATCACCAGTAAGCGCTTTAATTTTGATGATAGCTTATTAACAGAGATACCGCAGAAAAAATTTAAAAGTGCGGAAGGTAGAAATAGAAAATCGGAGAGTTGCGGCGCTTGAGAAAGTTGCAAGAGTATTAGAAAAACATAACAATATTCAGAGACAAAGAAATAAATTAATAAAACAATACTTAGATTTACAGAAAAAAATATAATTTGTATATAACTATAAAATATATTTAAGAACTAAATAAAACATTTATTTTATTGTTCAAATAAATAGGTACTAAATAATAGCTACTTAATGATTATTTCACCTGTAACATGAGCGTGTTATATTTGCACTCTTATTTTCAGCTTCACCAATTTCTTGATTAGCACCTTCGTCAGCACGGTCATTATTCTCTAAACCATTAATTAAGTCAATATTGTAATGATCTTGAGGATTACCTTAAAGCAGTATAAAATTGTGTAACACATATGCAGCTAACACAATATGATTTGCTGTTTGACTTTTTTTAATATCTATAATCTACTAAATTTGTATAAAGTAAACCATAAGCTCTTTCTATATTAGATCTTATATTGCAAAGTTTTCTATTATAATTAATTTATTGTGGGGTTAGATGTCCAGTATCCTGGTATGGCCTCATTAAATTCATCATAAGTGGGTATGCTGAAGCCCCAATCAGATGAAGATTTGGAGGTAGAATCGGATTTGGTCCTGTTAATCGGGCATATAATTCGCTCAATCTAAATACACGAGCATCATGCATTCATCCTGGCCTTCCTATTGTAGTATCTATAAACACACCTCTTTCATCACAGATACCTAAAAACACATGTTTATGTTATCCGCAATAGGCGAAATCGCCCAATGCCCGAATTTTTCGTCCACAACGCATTGTGGGTATGGCAATATACCCATGATACGTGTAGAAGCTCTTTGTAGTAAGTGAGTAATGCTAATTAACCAGAACGCGTTGTGGGTAGTTTATAATACCCAAAACGCGAAATAAATGTGGGGCAGGTTTTGTTTTGTGGAGCATTTCTTTTCCACACGTCGCAAATGCGACTGAGTTTGAGTCACACTGTATGCAGTTCCCGCGCTTTAAACATTCTTCATCGTAGTAGAGGAACACGTGTTAACCTAGCTAGTGAATTTTGTGTGTTGTTCTAAATATTTTAAGATGAAGGCTCAATTTGAACAAAGGTTACGGGAATTGATGTTAGAGAAGAAAGAAAGGTCGTTTTTATTATCAGGTGAACGTTACATACAAATTGTAAACGAAACCAAAGAAGCACTACAAAGAAAACGGGACAGGCTTGAAATATTATCAAAACAATATCGTAAATTAAAACAATACGATTTGTTAATAGTTGGCGAAAAAGAGAAATTGGTTAACAAAGAATATTTAACAAACCACTTTGGTTTAATTTTTTACTGTCTAGTAAGTGAAATGTATGATATCTTGCTCAAGCGCTCGAGTCTGCGACAGTACTACATCTAGAAAACACAGGGCCGAGACGTGTGATACGTAAAGCTCATGTGCAAATAGGGCATAAGAAGGAAAAAGCAATGGAAAATGAATTAAAGAAGAAATACTGCAACATTACTAGGGAAGTGATTCGCATATATTTAAATTTTTGTCAATCGTGTGCTTTGAAAAAAAAAGCAAAGAGTAAAGGGTAAGTTGTGAAACCTATAGTTATGACGGAAATGAATTCACGTTGCCAGGTAATGTTTTTTAATTACTTACCTAATGTATACTACTATGTACAGGGTGTCCAATTTTCGACAGTTTTGTGGGGTACCTTGGTTATTAGCAAAGATAGAAGTATGCGACACTGTGCTGGTCCGCACCTTTCCATTTTTGCCCACAAAATCATTTAAAAAATGGACACCTGTAATATGTAAGTAATGATTTCTTACAGGTTGATCTTATCGACATGCAAAGCGATCACGATGGAGAATATAAAATTATTCTCAATTATTAAGATCATCTAATTAAATATGTAATACTACTGCTACTACTTAAAACAAAAACAACAGAGGAAGTGGCAGATAATCTTGATATCTTCTGTTTGTTTGGAGCACCAAATATTTTGCATGGTGACAACGGAAGAGAATTCTGTAATCAAGTAAGTTCAATTACCTTGTACAGGGTGCTTCGTTGAAAATTTCCATCCCTATTACTTTTTTATTTTTAAAGGTAGAAGAAAATAAGGCTTATAGAAAGTTTACTTAGATTTTTATGTAGACTCTAAAAATGGAACAAATATAGGGTGTTCCATTTGAAATTTTAATTGGTAGTGGTGGTGCAAAACTGGGACATCCTATATACAAAACCAGTGCATTTCAAAAAGGTTCTCTCTATCTTCAAAAAGAAAAAAGTTATAGGGATGGATCTTCTAAGTGCCGCACCCTCTACAAAGGCATTTCATAATTTGAGTAACTTTTAGGTTGGCAGCAAGTTGGTCAGCTTTCAAATTAGTTCACGGTAAACCTCGGCATTCGCAGAGCCAGAGCTCCGTTGAACGAGCAAATCAGGATGTTCATGATAGCCTTGTAACTTGGATGTCAGATAACAATTCTCAAAATTGGGCAAAAGGTCTTCGTATTGTTCAAAGCACTAAAAACAGCAGTTTCCATACAGGTATAAAGCGAACATCTTATGAGGCCATGTTTGGAATTCCACAACGAAATGGACTTTTGGATACATGCTTGGATGCCTCTGTTGTTAATGAAATTGAGACCGAAAAACAATTTGAGGAGCATTTGAAACTGATGAAAGAATCTTTAGATAAAGCAAATACTATCACCGAGAATCCTAATATTGAAATTGGTGAATCGGAGATAGAAACCGAAACGGATATCGAAAATGACGGTATGAATCAATGTATGCACATGCCAGATAATGCGCGCATTGAATGTAACGAACCATTTCATGCAACGTGTGCTGCTGATTTGGAATTATCATTCTATAAACTTTGTGGCAATAAAAAAGCAGCTGATATTGAGAGAAGATGTTGCAAACGGGGGCTTCAGAACAAGCTGATAAAATGCTTGTCCAATCACAAAACAAATTTCCACCTGTTAGTCGAAATGAGTTTCAATTATCGCCTTCAGTATTTTTATCGTTATCCGAGGTCGCTGCAGATTCTTCAAACTCCTCCATAGAGAAGAACGTCAATATGCCTCCAATCACGAGTTATTCTAGAACAGTTGCAAAGGTTTGTGAGAAAAATAAAGTGACACATTACGAACGATCAATAATAGAGCACGAGGTTGATTCCTCGGTATATGAATGTACTGACGACGAAAACGAGGCAGAAAAAAGGATACAGAGGAAAAGTACGATCTGCTCATCTGCTGTTGATCTTGGCGAATGGCATTCGTATTCTGCGAAGTTTAAGAACATGAATGGATTAGTTACGGCAGAAACTATTCGACTAGGACTGTTGCAAATGTTTGCAGAAGAATTTAGGGGAACATGTTGTTTGAGCTTTAACAAAGTACGATTCAACAAATCAGATTCAGTAGCCTACGCGAAATGCCGAAGTTTGGAACACAATCAGTTATTCAAGTTTATTTTGTACGATCTGGAGGAAACAATAGCCACAGTTTTGTGTGCAAGTGACAACAAATTGTCATTCAAACACAAAAACACAGAGTTCAGAAAGTTGATAGGCAGGCAACGTCGAGACGTGCAGAGCGCTACAAGGTATTGCCCATCGCGCGCTTATCAACTAAAAGTCATCAAGAATATAGATACCGATTTGGCTACTTATGGAAACATGTAAGATTAGCGAAGATTGTATGTTTATCAAAAAGCGAAATCGGAAGAGAATTGCAAAGATTATTTAATTCTTATGCCGGGAGATTTGAGTGATCTGATACAATTGTGGATGGTTGTAAATAAGAAGAAGGATCCTTACTTGAGATATGTTTCGTTACCATTGACCGCAATAATGTTTACAGAAGCTCAATTAAATCTTAACGTATGGAAAGGAACGGTTCTGCATCTTGACTCTACAGGGTCTGTCGTGGGAAAACCGCTACACCTGGTCAGCAAGAGAATTTATTATTACGTCCTGGTAACGAAACCGAAAGACTCAGTTATTCCGATCATCGAAATGGTGACGTCAGAACATAATATTCGATCAATTGTAATATTCTTGAAGATGTATAAGTTTTTCGTGCAGGAGAAGTTGAAGATTTGGCCATTTGTATAAGCTGTTATCATTGACTAGAGATGGGCACTTCTAAATACTCTTCTTTTAGAGTGGAACCATATGTCTATTGGAGATTATTTGAAAGTAGCGTATCAATATGTCACAGAAAACAAAAAGCCGAAAGATATTAGTTATTCAAACATCTTGCGCCCATTTCATGAAACGCATGTCTAAAATATTGGAGAAGGACTTTTCAGAACACGTGAAAATTAAACCATTCTTATTGGAGTGTACAGCCCTGATGATAATATGCAGAACAATCAAGGAAATGAAACATTTAGGAAAGAGAAACCAGTAACTGATTCGGCAACATTAAAAAAAAGCAGAACGATATATGCAAATTCTCCATTATTTATGCATTTTTCAGGAAAACTGGCTGTACTCGAAAGAGAAATATCAAAGGGAAAACCTGAAACAAGCGAATATTATGTGCCTGGTCCGGCTCGACATATGGTATTTAAACATTTGCCATACGCGGCGTTATGGACGTCGTTGATGTTAAATCTTGTGGATACACAAATATCACATCTTAGCAATGCATATGTTGAAAGTTTCCACAACCCAATTAAACACGAACTACTGAATCCTCAGAAAAACTTAAAGATTGGACATTTTATTCGTAAAACTGAATCGTACGTACGAGGATTGATTTCCGAAGCAGAATTGGGTATTAATATAAAAAGGAAAGAATGTAAAGCGAAACAAAATTATCCAAAAACTAACGAAATTGGAATTTTCGTTTCACAAAAAAGAAACATTGTTGGACAAGGTTTTCTGAAGAGAAGGCTGATAAGAAGATTGAGAAGAATCGTGATTTGGACAATTTTTTTATCGAGGATGCTGCTTATCCACTGCTCGGTGAAATTTGGAAAGATGGAGAACAAGTTAAACAACCAAATAGAGGTCACGTACATGGCAAAGTGCTTAAACGTATTTTAAAGGAGATAAACGAGAAACCCTCAAAGAAGTCGAGTGTGCAAGTTAGTTATGTACCCGCAATGGAATCAAAAAAGGAATCAGGTTGTATCTTAACAACGTTGAAATGTGACAATGTTGAAGGAAAGGATAATAATGAGCACTACAAGGGATAATTTGAAGATGTAAATGTATTGGAAAATGGTTTGTATAATAATGTGCAATATTATATGCAGTCGAAATCCCACAACGTCAGAATTGGATGTTACGTCGATGGCCAGAATCCTCCAATAAGATGCAATTGTCTTTATCTCACCGGAAGACAATTCAACACGTTGACTCCAAATAGGTGGATAGATGGACTGGTAATCGACGCGTATCGACGAGTGGGAACATGTAATGTATTTGTCAACTGATGATGCCGGTAGCATTCTCGGAAACAACTGAGAAACGAGAAAACCAAGTTCCTGTGAAATTTATAATATTTCTCGTCCACTATTTGGAAAAATACTAATGCCGTACATGTATTTCGGTCATTGGCGCTTACTCGTAGTTGAGGTCGAGGAGAAGTCATTGAGATTTTTGGATACGTACAAATAGTCAAGCGATAAGAGCAGGGTAATTGAAGCATTCAAACAATTTCTCAAAGTCAGCAATAAAACATCGACAATGAGCAGGCTGCGGAAAACTGAATGGACACTTAAAGAGGAACCAATGCGTCCATATCAGGCTATTGGCGATTCTACAAATTGTGGAGCGTACGTTACATACTACGTAGATTGCATAGCAAAAAATAAGCCATATGACATAAATTTTAATCCTGTGAAATTCAGGGAGAACATGGCCCAAACCTTGATAAAAAACCAGGATATGTAGGAGGAATGTGTTTGTACTGCTTTGGCGAAAAGAAAGATAACGACATAACGGTGTGTACAGTTTGTCGTCATTGGTGTCATTCATTTTGCACGGAGAGAGGAGAATATTATTATGAGGATGAGAAGACGAGGATGCTCGAATGAATCGATTTAGGAAGAAAGTTAAAAAAATTACAAAGGAAAATGAAAAAAATGTGTGGTCGATAATTCATCCGTATGTCTACAAATTGTGCAGACGAAATAAAATTAAAAAATCAGAGGACAATAAGATATGAAGAACTGCAGAACAATTTTTATAAATTTTAGAAAACAAAGTACACGAGGGGGTAGAGGGGTGGCTTCCGACACATGGATTGCCACGAAACTTTCTGGAGGTGTAGAGGGACCTCTCAGAAGCAGAAAAATCGTTACGCGACCTTTGTGTTTTGTTAGTTTCAATTTTTATAAATTTTTGAAAATAACGTGTGCGGGAGGATAGGTAGGGGTGGCTTCCGACACATGGATTGTCACGAAACTTTTTGGAGGTGTTATTCCATTCATATTAGCTTAAAAAGAGCCCAATAAAAAATATATAATTTCCACTTCGGAATTACACTTGTCAAGGGATGTACTTTCAAAATAAAAAAGTTCCCAAGCAACAAGTGGAAGCTTAATCCTAATGCCCAACACTACAGTGCAATTCGGTAGTTTTTGCGTTTTTCTGGAAAAGCGTTTGTCCTACAAAAAAAAAATTATACTTACAAAAAATATTCCCAGTAAAATTCTGCATAAAAAAGTGTTTATTACCTAAATTGTTTAGTACTGAGGTTATCGAGAAATCATCTATTGAAGTTATGGGTTGCATTGACAGAGATTCACGAACATGGTATATAATGCAGCACTTAGAATTCTAGGCGGCGGCTGGTATCGAACACGCGACAAAGGGCAAACAGTTTGTACATCTATTTAACGCAGAAAGGACCTTGACGGTGTAATTCAGATTTTTAATAATGCTAAGTCACCTCCAACAGAAATTGAGCGAGCTGAGGAAAGGTTTTATTTTGGACCTCTATAAAGCTAAATCATTAGAGGGCAGTCTCAGTGAGCAAAGATATGCTTATTTTAATAAATTTGTTGGCCAAGCGGGCAGTTACGTGGTTCTTTCAAAATTATCTCCCACTTCGGCAGCAATACAACAGCATTCCCGTCGCAGTTCCCGTCGTCTGAGCTTTGTGGCTGGAAAAAAATATTGATGGTCTCTCACCTATCTATACACTGAGCCACCCGCCCCGGCGTCTATTTTAAAAATAATAACCTGCAGTTGCAACCAATGTTGTGGAAAGATATGCAGCTGTATTGAGGAGGCTTACATTGCACAACTATGTGCAGAAATTGCCGTGGCCAAAGCTGTACCAATACAGATAGTACCGAAGAAGTATTTTTAAATTTATTTTGACTTAGTGGATTAGGTCTCAAGGAGAAACCACTTTAAAAAAACGCGCCGACAACTCTACCTCAATGGTGGTGTGGAGTGCTCTTGTATAAATCGCAATTTTTTAAAATAATTTTTAATAAACCCCTTTTAGGTAGGGGTGGCTTCCGCCACATGGATTGCCACGAAACTTTATGGAGGTGTAGAGGGGACCTGTCAGAAACACAAAAATCGTTGCGCGACTCTAGTGTTTTGCCCCGTTTTGTTTGAGCGAATTTTTGGAAATTACGTATACGAGGGGGTAGGTAGAGGTGGCTTCCGCCACATGGATTGTCACAAAACTTTATGGAGTTGCAGAGGGGCCTGTCAGAAACACAAAAATCGTTGCGCGGTTAGTTAGTTTACGGTTAGTTAAGGGTAGTGACACTTTTCGGTCCATCAAACTAAATTTTATGAAACCAAAAAACATTGTGAGGTATTAGCAAATTAATTATCGTAGCAGTTAGAATACTAGGAATTCTAGGAGTTGTTTTGGGGGTTGCAAATTTACTTTTATTCATTTACAGTGTCGGCAAGATCAAATAAAACGCGTCCGACGTCATTACGATCTCAATAATGAAATTTTTATTTTTTTAATTTTTCGTCTCGTCGACGTCGGGAACTTCAACTAGATTTTTTTATAATGTAATAAAGTAATCAAAATCAGCAGATTAAATTTTCTGAAACATAATTTTACTTTATAAGTAGATATTACTTCAACTCTTACAATTATTGGAAATATTAAACACACAATAATTGTTATAAATATTATTCGGATGCATTGTTGACTCTTGTCGTTGTTCAACTTCTGTGAATTTGTTTTGCCTATGGCTTTGACCGAGGCTTCGAATGTTTCATTTTCAACCCATACTTTTAAAATTTTATTATACTCTTCATTAGTAAGAGCACTAGTTTTTCTTTTTTTGGGATCTCTTTGCAATTACCGGCGTTTCGCATCATACGCAGCTTTTGCTGCAGCAAACTTAACGTCTAAGAAAGGATTAAATTTGAGCTGATATTAATTTGATGAAGCACATTTCTTGAAACTGTTTTGCGGATGAACTCCACATAACCTGAAATAATATTATATTTGTAAATTCTAACTTCCCCATCTAACAAAAATATTTTAATGGTATATAAGTATTTAAAATAATTAACAATTTTTATCACCTTCACAACAGATTCTTTATAGTTTGTTTTCTTCATATTAAACACTCAATCCTCCAAAATTGCAGTCAGGAATATGGCAAAGGTTCTTCCTTCAATTTTATATGATTCTAAAAATTGTTTCCATATAGTTGCTTTAGATCTTTTCGTATTTGTTGGAATTAGTCTGTCCACCTCTTTTCTGATTATCTCAGTATTTTTCCAAAACGCGACATTTCTATCAAAAGCGGTAATAAAATAATTCACACCACGCTATTAAAATTTCTGTCAGTGAAATACGTCAAAATGCCACTGAAGGCCATCTTATTTATGCATCAAATACAACACCGGCACCAGCCTACAAGGTTTTGCAAACATTTCTAAAGTTTTTTTTGTCGAGTAATTTTGGTCTAAATATGATATATCGTTGAAATCGGAATTTTAACTGCTTGTCAATGGTTCGATTGCAAATTGTAATTAATTATGAAATAAACAACTTGTTGCGCCAAAACGGCACTAAACATAATCCGATCTCAGATCAGATCTTCTGGAGCACTAACGAAACCCCCATGCAAAATTTCATCCAAATACGTTCGATAGTTTAGGCGCTATTGTGCTAACATACATACATACACACACACGTACCTACGCGCGCGCACACACACACACAGACATTTTTCGAAAACCACTTTTTTGGGTTCCTGGGACCTCAAAACTTAAAGATTTGGTGTTATCTCAATTTTCGTTTTTGGGCCAATTTTAGTAAGCTCTCACAATTTTATTGTGGTGAGGTTAAAACGTCAACTCGGAACCCACAATACATTAGGCTTGTGTAGTTCATGACCGAACTAGTTCAAAGAACCAGCTCAGCAAATGAACTAAAAGGAACTAGTTCTCACTCTCTGTAAATAATAGTTCACGGCTCCCGACATGAACAGTATTATACGCCCATATTCGAGTTCTCCGCAGACTCGCTCCTTTGTGCCTCTCACGACCAGATACATGGAGTGGAGACAGAGATGAGCGATATTTCACGAATTGTGATTTTTTCACTGATATCAGTAACTTACAAACTTGTAAATATACAAGTCACAGGTAACAACTATGATTAAAGCCCACCCAAAAGCGTGGTATGTGATCACGAAAGACGAAACACGGAGATGAATGGTTTGCTGAATCGGACATAATATATCTGGGATCTATATGGTCGATTTTTGATTGCTATCATTAGAATTTACGCACATCACAAGCAATATCGTGCTTTATCGACTTTCATCACTTTCATTATTATAAATTGCTAACTTTGTTGATTTTTATAATTTGAATTTTGAATTGTTACATTGTGTAGAATATACACTGCTGGCAAGTACAAAACTTGGGTCCAGAAATACGCAAGATAGAAAAGAAGAGAAATGACTAAATAATATGCTGAAGAGAAACAGATACAAACTACACCGTTGCCATTTTTCTCTTTAGCGAGCTAAACTGTAACATGCTTGCAGAGCAGGCTAGCGTTAATGTTAATATATCGCTCTCTTTCACGTGCATTACTTTCTATTTATATTTCACTCTATCTTATTGTAACGACCGACCCAAGATATATTTATGCCACTACTGTAGAGTAGAATAAGTTTTGTTGTGTGCGTCGGGCTATTGCAGTTAAACAAAAATAATTTAAAATGTCTGATCGGCCGACAAAAGGAAAAGGACTGACCTGTGGAACCTTTTCGATCCTGTAGGCACAGACAATATTTTGCCAAATGCAATATGTGCAGAACAAAATTATCGTATAAAACCAGTACGGCTAATCTAAAAAAACACTTGAGAAATAAACACCCAACCGTTTCTCTAACGTCACCTGATGTTCGTCAAATAGCTCAAGTAAGTAGAAGTTGTAGGATATTTACAAAAAGCCTCTCATGATAACCCATAATAATAATAATAACGTTTATTTGCATAAAAAGGTTTACCTACATATCGTCATAATAACATAAGTCTGTTCAAATATCTTATAAGGAGTGTGTACTTACTAAATAATAATTATATGTCGAGTAAAATCAAAGACTCTATTTTAGCGAATAATAAATTTCGTACAGGGGCCTCATTGACCCTAAGTACGACACTATATAAAATATACTTAGAGACTTAGACTACTTAGATTTTTTATTACTTGTAGGAAAGTAGTACGGACACAGAAGTCCAGAAAATTTCATCTGTGTCTGTGCCGGATGCAGTAGCAGGACCTTCTACATCGAAATCTGAACTTATTCACCAATAGAGCTCGGATACAAATAGACAATCACAACGTCCACGTCAGCAAAAGCTTTCAAATTACATGCCGAAACAAATTACATTCAAGTCAAAAAAACACACCGATGATGCTCTTTTGCGATTGTTTAGTGACAGTTTTCAGCCATTTCGGATCGCGGAAGAACCAGGTTTTAAAAATTTTGTAGCAGTTCTTAATCCAACTTACCAGTTGCCAAGCAGGTTTACTAACTCACAAACTTTAATTCCGGCACTTTATGAGAAATTTAAGATTCAAATGGCTTAAATATTGCAACGTGGCAATTCATTTTGTGTGACAACTGATTGCTGGTCCTCCATAAACAATGAGAGCTGCATGGCTGTGACAGTGCATTTTGTAAATTCAAATTTTAACTTAGTATCGGCCTTATTAGAATGTTCGTCTTTTAAAGAATCACATAGTGGTGAAAATTTAGCAGCAGAATTACAGGGAATTATTTCGGAATGGGGCATACAAAAAAACAAATAAGTTTGGCCATATCTGGCAATGCTTATAATATTACAGACGCTATAAAAAATCGACTAGGCTGGAAACACTTCGGCTGTTTAGCACATATTATTAATTTAATAGTAACAGATAGTCTTAATAATATGGAGATAGCTGCTGTTATTAATAAAGTAAAAGTAATTGTTAGCCACTTTAAAAAAAAGTAATACTGCAATTGAAAAATTATTAACTTTTCAGCGTCGTTCCGGAAATAATAACCCCTTTAAAATTACTTCAAGGTTGTCCCACTAGGTGGAATTCTACATTTTACATGGTTCAAAGAATCACAAATTAGAAGAGGCAGTGAAAAGTACCGTAGCAATTCTTGACGCTGTTCTGCCTGTTGTGACACCAAGTCAGTGGAAAAGTATCCACGAACTGTGTCAAGTACTTTCTCCATTTGAATCGGCAACTAGGTGCCTCAGTGCTGAAAAGTACGCCACAGTGATTCCCATAGTAAATGGACTTAATTCGGCATTCAAAAAATTGTTAACCAAATCATTTTCGAAACTCTCAGAAACTGTAGTAAAAAGTCTTGCTGCTGGATTAAAGGAGAGATTGGGAAATGTGGAAAATAGCAGTACTTTTTCCACCTGCACCTACTTAGATCCTAGATTTACACCTGCTAGGACTTCAAGAAACGCCATAGTCCTCGAAAACTTCAACGCTAAAGCACCGGAATGGGGAGCCCCACTACAAGACAGAAGAGGAGAAATTCTAACAGAATGGGTTGCTACCTTAGATCTGGTGATCCACAACACGGGCGCTCCCACGTTCATCAGAGGTACGACAAGGTCACACATAGACGTGACCTGTTCTACCCAGAGTATGGCAGGGCTAGTGAGGAATTGGAGAGTGATTGGTGAGGAAACTCTTAGCGACCACCTTCACATATGTTTCGAGGTCAGGGTAGGCACCCCGGCAATTAGAGCCTCCTTCAAACCGAAAGTGGTAATAAATAAAGACTTATTTAATGAGCATATTAGGAGACATATGGAAGACCTCACAGACGATGACCTGGGAGTAGGGACCTGTACTAGAGCAATTAGTGATGCCTATAGAAATAGCTGTAACACGAATAGAGGTGAAACTGGTAATAAGCCATATTGGTAGAATGAAGCGATAGATAGAGGCAAGAGTGCGCAACGGCTAGAATATTACTTACAGGGAGGACATAGAATTGACGCTACAGAGACGAGCACTCTATAAAGATAAGAAAAAGATTTGAATAAATCCATAAGATACGCTAAACGAAAGGCCTGGGAGGATCTCTGCGAGAGGCTCAACGAAGACATATGGGGGGACGGTTACCGCATTTAAGGAAGAAAATCTCCGGGCCTTCCCTACCTTTTGATATCTCTACGGAATTCAAGGAAGAGATACTGAACGTACTCTTTCCAACTATGGAAGATGAAAAGGGAGAAGTACATGAGCTGACGGAGCCTAGATCTTTTCCCTGGAGGAATTAAAAACCACGGTGGAGGGGATTAAGTCCGGCACTGCACGTGGCCCAGATACTATCCCGCCGGAGACAATAAATGAATTGGCCTCGAGACAACTGGAACTGGTATTGAGGATTTTAAATAGGCTATTGAAGAAGCACAAATTTCCAAGATCTTGGAAAAGGGCCAAGGTTACATTACTTTGGAAATCCGGCAGACCTAGGGACAGCCCAACGTCCTTCAGACCTATCTGCTTCATAGATATGATGGGCAAGCTCTATGAGGCCATGATAAGAAACCGGCTGCCGACAGAAATAGACAATGGAACGGGATTTTCCGAAAACACAGATCAACCATCCTAGCAATGCAAAAGGTCCTACGCACGAATAAAAATACAACGGACAAAGATTGCCTCCTCGTAGCTCTTGATATAAGAAATGCTTTCAACACGGCCACCTGGAGTATGATTTTGGAGGAACTAGAGGAAAAGCAAGTCTCTGGCTATCTGATCAATAGTTACTTCCAAGACAGAAGAATTCACTTAGACAAGATAAACAAAACCATAACAGCAGGGGTACCGCAAGGCTCGGTGCTAGGGCCAACGTTATGGAATGTGCTGTACGATGGAGTACTTAAAATTGATCTGCCCCAAAGCACCACCACGGTGGCTTTCGCAGACGACCTAGCTGTGATAGTCACAGGACAAGATTTGGAAACCCTGGAGTCCAGAGGAAACGAAGGGCTCAGAAGAATTGATGCCTGGCTGAGGGCACACAATCTGGACATCGCACCAGAGAAGACAGAGGCTGTATTCCTTAAGTGCCCGAAGAACATTAGGCTACAACTTAATCTGGAAATGAGAGGGATACAAATAGAACCGAAAAGGAAAATAAAGTACCTCGGGGTGATCATAGACTGGCAAGGCAGCTTTGGAGAGCACATAAGATATGTGTGTAAGAAAGCATATGACGGGGTGGCAGCTCTAAAGAGGATTATGCCAAACATCGGAGGCCCATCGAGTAACAAAAGGGCACTACTAACGGCGGTGATACATTCAGTGATTTTGTACGCAGCACCCATATGGGGCGGAGGGTCACGTATAAAGACATACGCTAAGATGCTTGTGAGCACACAGAGAAAGGCCCTACTAAGTATCGGCGGCAGCGGCACAGACCATAGCTGGAACGCCTCCGATACACTTGTTGGTAGAGGAGCGGGAATACATATATCGGAAGAAAAAGGAGAGAAATGTAGATGCGGTTAAGGAAGCACGGAAAATAACTATAGAAAAGTGGCAGAGGGAATGGTCCCAAAATACATCAGTGGCCCAGTGGACAAAGAAACTAATTCCAAATATTGCGGACTGGGTAAACTGCAGACATAGGAAAGTAGATTATTATTTAACTCAGATACTATCAAACCATGGAGCATTTACAAGTTATCTACAAAGGATCGGGAAAAGAGACACAGACATTTGCGACCACTGTCAGGGGAGCGACACGGCGGAGCATATACTCTTCCACTGTCCGAGATGGGAAGCCCAAAGTACAGTGATACAAAACAGTTTGGGGACACAGTTATCTACAGACAATTTAACCGCACAAATGATGGAAGACGCAACTAAATGGATGAAAATACACACATGGATCAGAACGGTAATGAAAGAAAAAGAAACACTGGATAGAGAGCGACATGTGTAGTATGTTCATACCACTATGCTAAAACATTAGATGAACCTCAATCCTACTGATGAATACCAGAAATGTTGGTGCCGGGGGGAATGAACACACGGTTGACTTTCAGAGGGGCCTCTTGATCGGTTAGCGGCGGCGTCGACTACGCCCTTTACAAAAAAAAGATTTAAACACCTGGCATTTTCTGATGAAAAAGCCGCGGATGCAGCAAACAAAACAATTATTTCTGTACTATCGATAATCATTTCGAAAGATCTAGAAAAACGCAAAAGATAGAAGATAAAAAAGAAGAAGAAAGAAAAAAGAAGGAACAAGAAAACATAAATGATACTCACCAAGTTCAAGATATGAAAGTGAAAATAACAAAGAAAAAGAAACTGATGAGCTAATCTAGAAAGAATTTGATAAAAGTGCTGTTGCTGTCAAACCTAAAACTACAGCGTCACATCAACCGCTATAATCGAAGTACAACAATATGTAGATGCTAACATTACACCTCGGAAATCAAATTATATCTCGCGTCCATTCCGAAGATATATTTAACTAGGTAGTACGCCACTGGTGTACTGCGTGTCACACATTTTAAAGCATTCTCAAAGTCGCGGCGGTTCCCCCTCTCACCGCCCGACTTTGCCCCGTCTGCCTGGATCTCATCCCGTGTCATTCGTCATTTTGTGTGTGCTGCGTGTACATGTTATTTCAGAGCGAAAACGAATATTAGACAACCTCCGCTGAGTTTACAAAGGTATCGGCACCCTAATAATTGTAAGTATATTATTTATATATAACATACATTTCTTTGTAGTTTAAACATGGGAAAACACAAGAAAAAAGATAGGAGCCCATGCAGAGAAAAGACGTCGCGTCGAGACCTTTTAGCAACAATTAACAAGCTGAAAGGAAAACTCCGCGATGCAACACAAAAGCGTAGGCGAGACCGGAGTCGGTCAAATTCATATCAGCGCTCACGATACGCTTCCTCTTCACGCTCACGGTCAAAGTCGAGCTCAGTGGAAAGGCCCCTTGTACAAAATCATGGAAAAAGGCCTAGAATGTCGATATCAGAGGAACGTATAAGTGCACACGCATCACGAGATCGTCGTGACTTGAACAGTCCGACATCTCCTACCACAGTAGGCGGACTTGAAGAAAGGCCGCATAGCAGCGCATACAGAGCCTCGTACGACTCGGTAAGCGCCTATGATACTGGAAGCCGTGTATTGAACTGCACGGTGACTAGACAAACAGCTGATTCGCCCCGCTTAGAGGACGTCGAAAATGACACACTCGTACTAAACGACGAAACAGGTTTAGCAGAGATGCAGGAGGACAACGCCGTGGATAAACTTCCAGAAAGTGTGCGAAAGGCCTTGGGAGTAAACCCAAATGTTAACAAAAAGCCCTCATATCACTTACATGATGCAATTAATTCTATTTGGTTACATAACCTAACTCAGGGACTTGGAAAAGAGAATCGGGAACAATTGTTTGACCGGCACAGTATTCCTAATAATTGTTTAATACTTGAACCTCCAAAAATCAATCCAGAAATCGTTCCTATCTTATCAGAGGCATATATTAAAAGAGACCAATGTCACATAGGATATCAAAATTTGGCCAGCAAGGGTGCGTCCGCTGTAGGCAAATGCCTAAATCACGTCCTTAGGGACATAAAAAATAACCCCGAATCTCATCTAAAGGAAACCTTGCTCCCGGATCTCGCTGATGCGGGGAGTTTCTTTACGGAAATATTTTATGAAACATCATCTAATCGTAGAGACTATATATCTCAAGTTTTATCGAAGTCTGTTAAGGACGTCGTAAAAAATACAGTTCCAGGGGAATTTTTATATGGACCTGATTTAGGTGAAAAAATTAAAGCCGTAAAAAATTTAGAGAAGACGGGAAAGGAATTGAGACAGTATGCTTACTCAAACAAGGCCGTGGCGTCTGGAATAAAAAGGGGGGGGGGGCACACCCTACCCAGCGCCAGCACAATGTGCAAAACTACACGTATAATTCCCAACGGAAACAAAGTATGTCCTCCAGTACACCACCTTTAAACAGGCAACGCCCGGCCCGTCAGTCGAGGAGGGACACGGGGCCGAAAAGAGGGCAGACCTCCAGGAGGGACCAGCGGCCCAGATACCGTTACTGGTAAGTACCTCAAAACCTGCTGGAAGACTGATTTATTTCTTTGATACATGGGCATGCATAACTAAAAATCCCACGATCCTGTCCTGGATTAGGGGTTATCAAATTCCTTTTATAAGTGCACCTTACAAAAGGACTTCAACAATCACTTATTCCACGAAAACTTCTAATAGGGATTGTCTTTTAATGTCTCAAGCAGTCAAGGAGCTTTTAGAAATGGGCGCAATTGTGCCGTGCACTGAAAATTTTTTTTTAGCGGATAAGCCAAATGGCAAAAAACGCTTTATTTTAAATCTAAAAGATTTTAATGAATTTGTCGTTTGTCCTCATTTCAAAATGGAGGATTTTAGAACCGCGCTAAAGTTGCTTCATAAAAATTTCTGGATGTCAACTATCGACTTGAAAGACGCATACTTTGCTATACCGATTGATGAGTCATTTAGAAAATTTTTAAGATTTATTTTTAATGGAAATTTATATGAATTCACATGTCTACCATTTGGCCTCTCCTCAGCACCACATTGTTTTACCAAATTGATGAAACCAGTACTGGAAAAATTGCGTGCACAAGGTATTATGTGTGTGGGTTACTTAGACGATTTTTTACTGATAAGCGACTCATTAGAGGGATGTGCTAAAAGCGTTGACGTGGTTTTACAAACATTACAAAATTTAGGATTCATTATTAACTGGCAAAAAAGCTCATTGACACCCGAACGAGAAAAAATATTTTTGGGGTTTATATATAACACTATGGAGATGAAGTTGGAATTACCTTTTGAAAAGAAATTAACTATTAGAAAATTAGCGATTCTGTTTCAAAAGAAAACAAGATGTAGAATCAGAGAGTTGGCAAAATTTATAGGTATACTAACCTCAGCATGCCCTGCTGTTAAATATGGCTGGTTGTATACCAAACGTTTAGAAAGACAAAAATGTGTCGCTCTATCAAACAATGAATATAACTACGATAGCTTTATGACCTTGCCTCAGGACACACTCGGCCAAGATTTAATTTGGTGGGAGCAAAACATTTTAAAATCCAAAAACGACATCAAACAAGGCAATTATGTGATGGAAATCTATAGTGATGCTTCCCTCACCGGATGGGGGATATGTCAGGGAGGAAACAAAACTCACGGGTTTTGGTCCGCCTCTGATAAGCAGAAGCATATAAATTATTTGGAACTGACTGCTGTTTTCAACGGTTTAAAATGTTTTGCTCGCAACACTCACAACTGTAACATCCTGTTAAGATCGGACAACACAACGGCAATCTCCTGTATCAATCGCATGGGCAGCATACAATCTCCAGATTTATGCAATTTAGCCCGAGAAATATGGCAATGGTGCGAGAATAAAAATGTCTGGATTTTTGCGTCATATATAAACTCCAAAAACAATAAAGATGCGGACAGTGAATCTAGAGCCGTTTCAACAGAGACAGAATGGTCCCTATCTTCTTTAGCCTTTGAGCACATAAAAAAGGAATTTGGTTGCCCTAAAATCGATCTATTTGCTTCCCAAATAAACCGAAAATGTGAAAATTATGTGTCTTGGAGAAAAGACCCAGAGTCCATCGCTGTAGATGCTTTTACCATAAATTGGACAGACCTTCAATTTTATGCATTTCCGCCTTTTTGCTTAATACTTAAAGTAATACAAAAAATTATCCAAGACAGGGCGGAGGGAATTGTGGTAATACCAGACTGGCCGGCCCAGCCCTGGTATCCCTTAATCAATAAACTAAAAATAGGATCCCTTATTCGTTTTGAGCCAGACCCTGATCTTTTATCATCTCCTTTCAGAGCAGTCCACCCTCTGGCCAACGACCTTTCATTGGTGGTCGTGAAATTATCTGCCAAGGATTTCTGAACAGAGGGCTATCAGAAACGGCAGCAAGCACAGTGTTATCATCAATCTCAGAGTCAACTCTCAAACAATACTCTTGCACTTACCAAATGTGGTGGAAATACTGTGGGGAGAAAGATATACCCATATTCAACCCGACGGTTCTGCAAGTAATACATTTTTTACAAACCTTATTAGAAAACACTAATTTAAACTATGGCAGTTTTAATAGTCACCGATCTGCAATTTCCTTGATATCGCCAGACAACCTGGGTTCACACCCTCTACTCAAAAGATTTATGAAAGGTGTCGCTAGAAAACGCCCAGCAAAACCACGATACGACTCCACATGGGACCCCCAACCAGTAATTAAATTCCTCGGTAATATCACCGAAAATAGCTTAAAGTACCTTAGCCATAAACTCGTTACACTTCTAGCACTAGTTACTGGAGGGCGATTACAAACAATCTCCTTAATTCGTATATCTAATATTCAGAAAGATGAACTTAGAATACAAATTAATATAATAGACCCTATAAAAACTTCCTTCAGTCGAAAGGTGCAGCCTTGTCTAATTCTTCCGTTTTTCAACAGTAATCCCAAAATCTGTCCTGCTTCAACATTATTAAAATATATCGAAGCGACCACATCCATTCGTCAAGATGAAGATTTTTTACTCATAACGTACGCAAAACCCCACAGAAGGGCCTCAAAGCAGACTATGAGTCGCTGGGTCAAAGAAACTTTGGCGGAATCGGGAGTCGACACTTCAGTGTACAAACCGCATTCAACGCGACACTCGTCTACTTCCGCAGTGCGCAGGGTGGGACTTTCCGTCGAAACAATTTGCAGAACAGCTGGTTGGTCAGAGAATACCGCGACATTCGCCAAGTTCTACGATAGACCGTTAAAAAACTTGGACGAATTTGCAAACACACTGTTGAATATGAGTAGTAATGACTGACGTATTATTTTAATCCTTATATTTTTAGCCTATACTTTAGTTACTATGAACATACGTTAATTTAGGAATTTATGTAGTTAATTTGTCATGGAGAATGTATTACATAAAGAATTTTATGTCAATGCTTTGTGTAAAATATCTTTGATTTTCGTTTAAATAAAACGATTTTATATCTTCTTATACAGAAGCATCATTTCATTGTAAATTATACAAGAGTACTGGTAATCCTGTATGGACAATTATAATACCACAATCATTCAAACATACAATGCATCAGGTGTTTTGAAGCTTTAAACATCTACCTAGTTAAATATATCTTCGGAATGGACGCGAGATATAATTTAACGATCAAAAGAACTTACCTGAAGTTCGATCGTAATTATATCGATCGTCCATTCCGAAGATATACAAACCCGCCCTTCCCAAGAAAGAGGGTTTTTTTCCCCCCATCCAGATGCATTGTAAGGAATATCTTTAAAGAAATGACACGGGATGAGATCCAGGCAGACGGGGCAAAGTCGGGCGGTGAGAGGGGGAACCGCCGCGACTTTGAGAATGCTTTAAAATGTGTGACACGCAGTACACCAGTGGCGTACTACCTAGTTAAATATATCTTCGGAATGGACGATCGATATAATTACGATCGAACTTCAGGTAAGTTCTTTTGATCGTTAAATTCTTTAGAATGGTGGAACGAAAATAAGTATATGTACAAACACCTGCCGATCTTAGCCCAAGAAAAGTTTGGTAATTTAGCCACGTCTGTTCCTTGCGAACGTTTGTTTTCAAATGCAGGATTGATGATTTCAAATAGACGTAGTCACCAAAACGATAAAAAGGCAAAAATGTTATTATTCATTAATACGAACCAAAAATTATTAGACTGATTACTGATATGTTATTTTTTTTGTATTCTTATTTGCCAGAGTATATTCGTTATTAAATTTGGTTAGAATTACGATTTTGTTATTAAATGTATGAATCAGTGTCCTATTTTTGATTGTTGGTATTTTTTTACGAGTTTTTTTATTAATGTTTATTTTTGTTGAAAAATTATATATTTATTTTTTTTATATTGATATATTTTTTCCAACCACGTTTGGTTTTTTTTATTATGTTTATTATTTATTTATTTATTGTTATATTCCTTATTATATAATTAAATTAGTAAATGTGTTCATTAACACGAACCAAAAATTATTAGACTGATTACTGATATGTTATTTTTTTTGTATTCTTATTTGCCAGAGTATATTCATTAAATTTGGTTAGAATTACGATTTCGTTATTTAATGTATGCATCAGTGTCCTATTTTTGTTTGTTGGTATTTTTTTTTTACGAGTTTTTTTACTAATGTTTATTTTTGTTGAAAAATGATATATTTATTTTTTCTATATTGACATATTTTTTCCAACCACGTTTGGTTTCTTTTTATTATGTTTATTATTTATTTATTTTTTATTATATTCCTTATTATATAATTAAATTAGTAAATGTGTTTTTGTTATTTCTTCATATTTAGTTTTGAAAATTAAATAATTATTTCCCTTTCGTTTATTTATTGTATTTATATATTTACAATTGACCTGTTTGGCTTGATACAATGACATAAATTTACAAGCGACGCGCCTTATCCTTCCTTATTGTTGCTCTTTTCACATATTACGAATCAATGATGTCAAGGAATGAATTAATCATCAAACACAGTGTGGCAATCATATAATATTTTCATTTATGCTCCCTGCTATCTGCGACTGTGATCTGCACCTACCCTGCGCGAAATTGTAAAACTAAAAACTGGTAACTACTAACTGTGATCACGTCACGTTTTAAAATCACTGATATTAAAAAATCATATTAAGGATTCAAACTATGATTGAAATATCACGGTAGATTGTAGATCGAACAGCCTTACTTCACTTCGACCTAAAAGATCTTTTGTGATTTACCCTACATCTAGTTGTTGCCCAGGATTCCAAGACTTTTTACAAAGCTTGTGATTTTCCTGGGGGCTAATTTTCCTATGTCTTCAGGCGTTAATTCCGCCTGTTCTAGAAATTTTAGCCTAATGCGGACTAACACCTTGCATTCACAAAGTATATGTTCCGCAGTTTCAGTTGCAGTACTGCAATATCTGCATTTGTTGTCTACTGCCTTGCCCATATTCTTGAGATGATATCTCAAGGGGCAGTGGCCAGTTAGAAGGCCTGTGATTAGCCTTAATTCGGACTTTTCAAGTTCGAGAAGCCTTGTGGCATTCTTTGTCGAATAAGTTATAAACTTTTTCGCTTGTCTTTGGCCTGGAGTATTCCTCCAGTAGGACTTCTTCTGGTCCTTTTCCCATTCTTGGATCTCCTCCGCTATGTGTCCCTTGGCCAGGCCACAGAACGGTTCGGGTTCAATGAATGGTGCTTTAGATCCTTTTTTTGCAAGGCTGCCAGCAAGTTCATTTCCTTGTATTCCCTCATGCCCTGGCACCAGTGGCGTAACCCAGGGAGGGGCCGAGGGGGCCTTGGCCCCCCCCCTCATCAAAAACGGGAAGAAATTTTTGGGTAAGATTTAACAGTGCATTATTTTAAATATCTTAAATATCTTGAGCATTAGATCCAATTAACTTGCACATTGAAATTTTGCATATTGTAACATAAGTTTAGCTTGAAGTTTAAACGTAGGAAGTTTTATAGGTGCTTGTTACTGTGACAGACTAGTTTAGTTTTTACGCCAGATGGTACTGGTATATCTGCTATTCCATCAGTTCATCAGAGCTACTGATAGACAAAATGATAACAGAATCCAGGTGGTCCAAGTGTCAGCATTTTTATATTTTTTACATTAGAGGTTAAGTTCTCCTTTTATGTTATGCATGGCATGAGTTAGTACAATCAGAATCATAATCTAAATGAAGTCATCCCAATATTCAAAATGAGTAGGTTTTGCTCTAAAGACTCTCAAATGGCGCGGTGCTTCTACAATTTGAATAAAGTCCTCATCTTCGTCAATTATTAATTCCTCAAAAGCATCAAATAAGTCCATTTTGTATTTCTGTTTTTGTGTGAACAAGTTGGGTTAAGTTGAAAACTTCAACACGTCAGTCAAACAGCTGATCTGTGACAGCCATATTACTCAAAATCTCAAACTGCGCATGATTAAATCTTCAGATTGAAGTTTAAACTATACATTGATTGATTGATGGTTAAACCTGATTTGGCGATCAACGAGACGTATAAAACGCTCATTTATGATAAACTCCAGTTTAACCAACACCCGAAGTTTAAACAGAACGTATAAAACCGCCCGTTAGCCTGCTCAAATTTGTTTTACTTGTAAGTTTTATATTTTATTTATTGCTGTAGAATTTTTATTTTGTTATTTCCAATTTTAGACTCAAAGGTATAGGACCTTAGAGCTTTTAGTGCTGCCTGGCTATCAGATAATATATAGATCTTTGCCCTTCGGATGCCTTTATTTAGGCATTCCTGGGCACACAGATCTATAGCGTAAATTTATGCCTGGAAGATGGTTGGGGTGTTACCGAGGGCTTTGGATAGCATACATTTAGGCCCTGCTATGCCCACTCCTACCCCTTCAGCCATCTTAGATCCATCTGTATACCAGATGAGTGACCCTTGTTCCAAACGCAGTACCTCTATCTTGCTCGTCTGATGGCTTTCAATTAGCACGTCAAACAAATATCACGGTATCGTTCACGTCTAAGTGGAGATGATTTCAGCGCCCGTCCGCGAGATTTCTAAACCTACTAGACTTGTGACTTATCGGTTTACTATTGGTTGAAAGAACATCGTCAACTGATTCTGCGCATGTGAGACAGGTTTGTTTATTTCTTCTGTGTTGAATTAAGAATTATAACCTAAGAAATACTGCAATTGATTTGAATATAAATTATTGCCTTACTTAATAATTTATCGTTTTTAACTATATTATTTACAACAAGTGAAATCATTTTATTATTTTTGGCGAAATGAATCTCGACTCCATATCAAATGACAAACACAGAAAAATTGTAAGTTAACAATCCATTACATCAGTTTAAAAATAATTAGTTTACGGTATATTTGATTGTAGTTGCATGAAATATTGCCTATGGATAGTGGTTGTGAAGGAATAATTGTAAAAACGGAATCACTTGCTAAGGGCTTGTCAGTTCTAATTCGCTTGAATACTGGGAATAAGGAAGAGGCTAAAGAATTTTCAGGATAAAAGCAAAAGTACATTTAGAGTAGAAAGAAGTCAAGCAGAAAATACTCAAAAAATTTTGTTTAAGGTAAGATTGTGTTAATATATGTTATTTTGTAAATATCGACAATCAATAGATGTACCTAGTTTTCGAGTAGTTTTAATTGTATTTTTATATTTTTGAGCTTGTAAGTACAAAAAAGTAGATCTCAAAAACTTTAAGACAAAAACAGTTAGAAAAATGTGTGCTATGTATTCATTTGTTAACATAACTATTGTTAAAAAATACTAGTATTTTTTTATATACATAATTAGAAAACAATTATTATTTTATTATAATATGTGTGTGTAAATAAGATTTTTTTTTGTAGAAGGTATATCACTGTATCCATAATAAAGAAACATTCTAATCATCATGAGAAGCACTTAAAATGTAACGCTAAGATGACCCTGATTGTGAAAAACAGGGAAATGAAAAGGTAATATTATTCTAAAATATATTAATCAATAATTAAAAGTGTTATTAATTTTAGAAGCAAAGTCATGTTCCTTAAGAAATACCCCTGTGAAAACTTGTTGCGATACAATCATAATCATCCATTGTTAGTTCGTCAACTTTGAAATTCTGGCCACCTAATCAGGAATTAGAAATGGAGTTTGTAAGAACCCCAAGTACGTCTAAGCGTGCCGACACTGGTACTGCACCTTCCGAAGGTCATGGCAACCGCCAGAAGAGGACGGTACCTAATAAAAAAGCCAGCGGGCGCTATGCTAGTTAGAGTAGAAAAGTAGCAAGAGGGGACGAAGATGGCTACCAAGCACCCGGCAGCTAATTTTGTTATAGAGAACTTTTGTTTTAGTAAAATGTGTGGTGTTATTCACAGTGTAAATGTAGTTTTGTTTAGAATAAATAGGCAGATCACATATTGATTTATTAAGTGGCTACAGAACCCCGACATTGGTGCTCTAACGTGTTGCCTTATTTTTTTATGAACAGAACTAATTGTGAACATGTGAAAACCTGTGAACTTAAGAGTTGGTCGGAGTGTATTAGTCATCCATGCTTCCAATTTTAATTGTAAATGACTTCACGTCAATAAAATGACGCAGCTGAATGTACGATGTGCTTGGAAGGCGAGAGATAGAGATGTAGTAGAATATGACATTGGACAAATTTATTATACCTAATCTTTAAATTTCTCTGTGCATTTGAGGACATTAGGGCTAATTTTATTTTAGTTCTACAAAGGGAAAATATTTATTTTAATGATACCTATGCGGGACGACAAAAATTATTTTTGCAAATCGATAATAGAAGAAAAAAAAATTATTTTTTTATATATACTTTTTTTTCTCTCATCGTCCCACATTGTAACATGTTTTTAATGTCTTTTAGTGAAAGCCGTTTTTTAAAATAATGATTTATATGAGAGTAATTTGCACCGTCTTTCCGGCTTATATCCGGAGCGCTCTTAATGTTTTGCGTAGTTTCGGTAGTAAGTAAACAATTCACTTTATCCCAAAGGAACCGAGGTAACAAAGTTTATTTTAAGCATGCAATTTAATTCAAAAGTTATAACGTCCTGTCCATCAAGCATACACAGACATTTTTGTGTATTTTAATAGACACTGTGAGACTTTCAGTTCATTTTAAAAATACGCAAAGTACACTCATATCTTATAGCCAGGGACTCAATTCTCGACATCACCCGAACTGATGCGAATTCGAATTAATTCGAAGCCTTCCTTTGCGTGTGGTTGCACCGTTTCTTATTCTTGACTACCCTTCGAAACCGAGTATTCGAGTTGTTCGTCAAACACTTGGCAACACTGTAATTTACTGCGATTTCCGTTTGAAATAACGAAACAACCTACATAAACATAACCTATCTAAATCCAATCTTGATTAAACTTTGACCACGTTTTACGGTGATTTGTGACAGAAGAAAAATACCTACTCATATATTCAAAACTATGTAGAATCGCGCAATGAAAAACCATTTAAAAAGAAAGGACCTAACCCCACGGAACGGCAAAAAAGCACAATGGTTGAATTTTTGAAGAAAAGACCTCTTTTAATTAGCGGTAAATTCAGCAATAGTTTTACTTATAAAGATGCCCAAAAAGAGTGGACTGAATTAAGTACAATATTAGTATTCCAAGAGCAAATAAAGACTGGAAACAATGGAGAAAGGTAATTGTATTCAGCATTAATATGTTTATACTCGTGTTTATATTAATAATGTTTCAGACATATGTGCTGTAGAACGAAAGGTAAAGCCAGTAAAAATAAAATGAACAGGGAAGGCACAGGAGGTGGATCTTTTATTGAAGACTCTTTGACCAAAGTTGAGGAAGATATTACGGATGTCATAAAAACTTGTCAGTTGACGGACATGAAAATATTCATGAGTCGATCGTGGAATTTAATGTGGAATTGGACTCGGAGAAAGATGAAAGTAAGTTAAAATATGGAGTTATGTAAAAAAAATTCTGACATTTTGCTTTGAAATGTTTCAGCTGACTGCAACCTCAATAACATTGAACAATCTAGCAGTTCAGAAGCACAGGGTTGCATAAGCAAACAAGGAGTTCTTCCACAAATTTATGAGGAGCGTCAAGACACACCATAAAAAAAATTTACGGGAAATATTAGAAAAATCGCTAAAAGAACTCCTACTCGGTTAAAACATACTACAGCCGCTGTGGAGACATATGAAAGACACCTCGGAAAAAAGTTGGCTGTAAAGGAGAAATATTATGAAGAGAAGCTAAAAATTTTAAAAGAAATTGCTGCCACTAAAAAGCAATGTGCTTCAGCGTTAGAAAGAATTGGGTTAGAGAATTTGTAAAATTCGTTAATAAATATGTAGATTGTAGGTGCTTTCAAATTTGTTTGTGGTTGTTTCAAATGAAAGAAATATTGTAATACACATTTTTATTTGAATATGTTATTTCAAATAGATATTAATTTTATTGTAAATGAATAACTGTTCATTATATTCAATAAAAAGCATCAATTTATTGATTAAAGACATTTTGTATTATTCTGGATCTCATTCTTCGACCCGCTGCTAATTCTGGGTTAACGCGCTGAATATGATCATTTTCATTATTGTTTTATATATTTGGTAGAATGCCTAGAAAAATAAAAAAATGATATGATGTATTGTCTATTTTATTCTCTACAAACCAAAATCAAAATCATCGTTTCCCTCTACAATTTCTGGCTTTCCATTTTCTATACATAAATTATGAAGAACAACACAAACATCAATAATTTTGCAAGCCATTTGTGGAGCGTAATGTAGTACTCTGTGCTTTAGTAAACACCAAAACCAGGTTTTCAGAACACCATTGCACCGTTCAATGCATTATCAAGCATTTTCTTGTTCTCTTGTGTGTTGCATTTTAGCGATAACCTGGAGAGAAGGGCACTAAAGGTGTGAAAAGCCATGTTCTTAAAGGATATCCAGAATCACCTGTAAAAAATTAACAGGAAAATTTCATGACAATATATATGAGCCACAAATCGTATCATTTTATTTTTAATTCAGATTATTTATTTGTCAAAATATTTCATCGGGAAAGCAAAATACTGATTAGAGGTTTTTTGTTAAAAACATATTTCTTTTTAATGTGTACCTAATAAATAATAATCCAAATGGCCAGCCATATGTAAACGTCTCAGTAGTTGTTGTAAATGAGAGTTGTTCCAAACGAAAGCATCATTGGTAGAGCCTGGATACCTGACATTTACATTCATGATTGTTAAAGCACTATCAAAAACCTGCAAAAAATTCGTATTAAACAGATTCAGTATTTTCTTCTTCAACCTACCAGTTGTACATTTATAGAGTGGTAACCTTTTCTATTAACATATACATATTCAGGATATTCTGGATCGTCAATATTCGGGGCGAAAATTACCACGTGGGTGCAGTCAATACACCCAATAACGCTAGGAATAATATGTTCTTCAAAAAACCTACAAATCAATGAGTTTTATGTAATACATACTATATATAGAGCACATTTTATCGAGTGGCTATATTTTTCACTAAAAATAAAATAGAAATACCTAGATACCTACTTCCGTCTAACTGTATTCAGTTCCTCGACATTTTTAGGAAATTTAACTCACGCAATAAAAATATCTGGATGGTTTAAAGCTTCAGTTACCTCTCGAATTGATCGAGGCCTGTGAAACACTTAAAAAATAATATGATCCCACATCCATTTGATAACTTCCACTAGCAAAAAAACGAAGAGCTATTAAAACCTGTAAACAAATTTTATTTTAAATTCTAAGCCAAGTAAACTAAGTAAAGCAGTAATCGACTATTTCCTTACCTTTAATGAATTGTCCAAGTCAGTGGACCTCCTTGCGGGCCTCATATACACTTCTAAATCAATCAATCAAAACAACTTTATTCATATTATTACACAAATATTTAACCAGATATCTACCTCGCATTTGACCCTGTGACCAACGTATATTGTTTGTCACGTTGGTGGTAACAGGGTCCAGCGGAGCAGTGCTGGTTCAATTTATAACCTTGTTGATTGTATCTTGAATACATTTAGTGATTCATTCAAGACACAATCAACACACTCATTCTCCTATTTACAAAAAAAATTTAAAATGAGTAATAAAATAAGTGTACACTACTAAGTAGCTGAAAACAGTTAACAATAAAATTTGATATATATTGTAAAGAGTTTATCAAAAATTGACAAACTTCTTTCGACATTCTAAAAATTTGCAAGAACATACTATTTGATAATTGAGTAAATGGATCGCTCGCATGTCTCTCAATTATAAGCAAATCTTCAACATCAATTTCTGCATCTTCCATTTCCTCTAACAAATTTAAATATAAAAGTTCTTCCATTGTTGGTATTAAGGACACAAAATATTCTAACCTCACTAACCCTATACGAATGCTTTAAAACTGTGTGCGATTGGTAAATGACAGATCGATGTATTGTCTGAAAGTTATTTGTGGCATTCTACGAATATTCTTTCCTATCATTTGGGTTTTCTACCACATGTATTGTTATCCTTTTCAAAACAAATCACCGAATCTACAAAATAATAGAATTATTGGAAAAAAGCCTCTGCGCCCGTGACGTTTGTAACATCCCTTGGCTTAAAACCAGGAAGTGTTTCAATTGTGCGAAGGCAGCTCTGGGTTATGGGAAAGCGAGGTCGTGGTTCGATATTTACTCAATTTGATAACTTGCTGTATATAAAAAAAATATAAAATAGTGAATATAAATATACATAAAAAAATAGATGCTCAGGGCGCCACCTTAACTTATTATATGAACCAGGAGTATTGTAAAAGCTAAGTAAAACAATACTGAGTACCTAAGTTATGTAATAAGCTCACCAATAATCTATATCCAGCTAAATGAGTAAAAGAAAGGAAACACACATGTTAATAATAAGTTGACTTTAATATTTGATTATGGGACAGTTGAATAAATTTAATAAGCAATAGTAAAAAAATTGATTTAAGTTAAAATTTGAATGATTGATAATTAAAAAAATATATTAAATTATGACCAAGGTTTAACAAGTATTATTTAAAAAAATTATAGGTAAAAATATTAATGTGAAAATGTATGAATGTTTGAAAACGTTAAATTTAATTAAAATGGTATAATTTCTTACAAGTCTAAGAAAATATATGAAAAGTCAAATTTTAAATCAACAAAAATGTTATAAACAATACCACCAAACAGAAGGCCCTGGTGTAGCTTCGTTTCAAAATCAGGTATTACTGCGAGGACCCCTCTGCAACACGCTGCGTCCACTCTCAAATTCGTCTCCACTGTCTACGTGGTCCAAAAAAAAATCGACGACTCAGATTCCTTCAATTATTGGCCTCTCTTCTTAAAACATGACCATGCATATGTGGCCGTTACATCAGAAAGATGATATACCAATTATCTCACACCAAAAAAATTGCCTCATATGAGGGATACTGGCAACCCTAAGATATAAAAAATACACCTTACAAAATGAATTTAAAACATGAATAAGACCCCAAGTGACCTGTGGGGGCTCAGTTTCGATAATAAGCCTAGGCTTATGGCGTGAGTTAAAAAATTACGGCTTAACAAAATTTAACAAATAGGCTACAGCCCCAAGCCTAAGCACAACCTGCTCCTTCAATGGATCACGCCTGAAAGGGCTGCTAAGACGGCTTGGCTTCCTAACGCAGTCTTGCGAATTAAAAAAAAACTAAACGATCCGACACGCAGGTCTTAATTACAAACCCAAGTCACAGACTTGTGCACTTGGCAAAATCGAAAGATAAGAAGAAGAAGAAAAGGAGACAATAAATTGAAATTTATAACAACATAACCTTAAAATAGAGAGTGTGCTACTATGTGTTTCTGAAGGAATATATAAAACAAGTACATAGAAAACAGGCTGTTAAACCAGCCAGGAAGAGAAGACGTCGTGTGTTTACCATATTTCGGTGTTAACTCAAAATAAGATGTCAAGTGGTTTTCAACCTGAACCAGTTATAATTGCAGTGTTAATTGTCTGAAACGGTGCCGCATTATTTTCATTATTATTTATTTATATATTTAACTGGCAGGAACACAACTTGCCCAATTGCTTCTAAAAAGGAATATGCCTTATGAGTCAAAACCTCTACTAATGACTCTAGCAGAAGGAATGGAAAGATGCGTTCTTACTCAAGTATTTAATGTCAAAATTATTATCAGGCATAAGTTGATTCATACGAACTGCTTGGAGTCAATTTTTTGCAAGATGCAAATATTATTGTGGATGTGCTGAATAATTGCTGGTATTGCAGGGAAGACCTAACCGCCCCTTACTCTTTTGTCAAAGAAGCTAACACTAGCCTATCTTATAATACTGTCGACGTGGTATCTTTACGAGATAATGAAGGTTCGTCTCTGACAAGTTTAAGATTTTATTTGATAAAGGGCATTATCAACAGCTTTAAGCATCTTTAAAGATAAATTATTTGAAGAGAATGGTAATATATATCATGAGATTGTAGCAAATGTCCCACGCAAAAATGGGTTTATTGATCTATATTACCAGAAATGCCATTAAAGATTACAACAATAAATATGGGAGTGTGTGTGCTGCTATGGAGAGGACTGAACATTTAGTCATTGCAATTTTCTCCCCAATAATGAAAAGAGAACACCATTATATCCGAGCATTCAAGGAAATGTTAAGTATTGAGTCTTACAATGATCACTCAATCAATAAGAAGAAGAAGAAGAAGATATAAAGTGAGGTTAAGAGAAAATGTAAGATAGAAAACGTGATGTATTTATTTGTTAAGAAACTTTGTTTAAAATAAATAATAAAATAGAAAAGCGTACTCTATTATTTAAAAAACTTATAAGGTCATGGACCCAGTGATAGGTAACGAATGGTAGTAGTAATGAAAAACAAGATGAATTTGAGTAAGGATAATTTTAACGTGGAACCACTAAAAACAAAAAATTATCATACATGGAAGTTTAGAATAATGACTTTGTTAACTGAAAAAGGAGTAATAGATATGATAGAAACCGAATTTAATGAGAGCCGATATGTAGGGGAAGAAAATAAACGGCTTGCAAGGAATCGAGATAACAAATGTAAATCATTAATAGTTCAGTGTGTTGACGATTCACAAATAGATCATTTGAGAAATAAAAACACAGCTTTTAGCATGTGGAAGGCATTGGAGGATATTTACGAAAAGAAAGATATTCCAGGCCAGCTTGTTTAAAAGAAAAAAAATGATGCAAATGAATTTAAGAGAAAATGAGGATTTAGACGAGTTTTTGTTGAAGTTTGAAGAAATTGTCTGTCAATTAAAAGCTACCGGTGCAGAAATAAAGGATGAAGACATTGTGTGCAATTTATTATTATCGTTACCTAAATCTTATGAAACAGTAGTGACATTATTAGAGAATATGCCCAGTGAAAACTTAACATTGCAGTTTGTAAAAACAAAACTGAGAAGTGAAGCAGAAAAGCGTGGAGCCACAAGTAGCTCGAGAAGTACACATGTAAATTCAGCAGCATTTTCTGCATCTCAAAGTGGAAGTTGTTTTAAATGTGGCACGATGGGCCATTTTAAAAGAAATTGCTGGAGTTCACAGAGATGTGGTGAAACCAGAGAGGGACAATATCAAAATCGGGGCCATGCATATGGTAATACGAGCGGCGTTAGAGAGAATTCGAGAGGTAGAACACGTTTGAGGGTAGAAGTCTAAATAGAAGACGTGGAACAAGTCGAGGTAGAGGATCTTTTAATGGTGCAAGTAGTCGAGGTAATTATGGAAACTATGTTGAAAATGAAGAGTATCGGGTAAGTGAAGATGAAAATTCTACAAATAGTGTGTGTTTTCTTAGCGATTTTAATTCAAGAGAGATATATGACGCTATAAGATTCTTTATTGACCCTGGGTGTACTAATCATTTAGTGAATGATAAATCAATGTCTACTAATTTAATGATGTTAAATAACCCAATTAAAGTAGCCATAGCAAAAAATAATCACTTTATTGAAGCAGTAGGAATAGGAAATATTAGGGTTTTAAGTCATGTCGGGAATAAACAAATCGAGTGTAATATACAAAATGTTTTCTATGTGCCAAACTTAAGAAAAAAACCTTTTATCAGTGAAGAGATTAGAGTTGTCGAATGTTAGTGTAATTTATGAAATGGGTCAAGTAAAATTATTTCAAAATAAGAAATTAGTAGGTATAGGATACAGGGAAAATTTATATGAAATAAATTTTAAGGTTATTAAAAGTGATGCTTTAAATGTAGAATTGGAAAATAATGATGCTAAACTGTGGCATAAAAGGTTTGGACATGTGAGTTATAAATATTTGAATGTACTTGTGAAAGATAGGTTAGTTGAAGGAATTAATATAAGCGCAATAGGCAAAATTGACTTTTGTGAAACCTGTGTAAATGGAAAAATGCATAAATTAACATTTGGAACTAGAGCAAGGGCAAAGCGCATATTAGAAATTGTTCATACTGATGTATGTGGTCCGATTAACCCTGTTTCACATGATGGAGATAGATATTTTGTAACATTCATAGATGATTTTTAAAATTTTGTGTGGGTTTATATTTTAAAGAGTAAGGATGAAGTGCTTCCATGTTTTAAAGAATATTCAAAAATGGTACAGTCAAAATTCAATTGCAATATATCGTGTTTGAGATGTGACAATGGAGGAGAATATGTATCACAAGAGTTTAGAAAAAAATGTCGAGAAAATGGAACGTTTGTAGACCTCCTGCCGTATACACCACAGCAAAATGGAAAGTCCGAACGATTCAATAGGCTGTTGGTAGAAAAAGGACGTTCGATGCTATATGAAGCGAATTTACCGAAAGAGTTTTGGGATGAAGCAATTTTGAGAGCTGCGTATTTTTACAATCGCAGTCCTAATGCAATAAATAAGCAAACGCCTGCCGAAATGTGGTATGGCAAGAAACCAAATATGTCAAATCTGAAAGTATTTGGGTGCACAGTTTTTATACATATACCTAAGGAATTAAGATTAAAGTTTGACTATAAGTCCGAGAAATGTATAATGATGGATTATACAAATAATGGTTATCGAGTTTGGAGTGTTGATAAGCAAAAGATAGTGATCGCTAGAGACGTGATTTCCAATGAGGGTGATTTTATCTACAAGAATAGTCGAGCAGAAGTTGTTTTTGAATCACAAGAGGAATATATTCAAAGAGGGATAGAAAGCATTGAAGAAGAAACAGAGAAGACAGAAATAGAGGAAGAAATATTAAAATATGAAAAAGAAAATGTAGGAGAAGTAAGGCAAATAGAAAGAACAGAACAGACAGAGACTAGAAGGAAAATAAATATGCCAACAAAGTATAATGATTATGAAATGTACATGGCATTTGATGCTATATCATATGTCCATGAAACTCCGAGAACTGTGAAGGAACTAAAAGAAAGAGATGATGAAAAATGTTGGACCAGAGCAATGGAGAAGGAATTAAAATCAATAAATGACAATGAAACATAGACAGAAGTGGAAGTTCCAGAAAATGAAGAAATTTTTGATACTAAGTGGGTATTTACTATCAAACCGTTGGAAGTGGAACGTGAAGATCAATATAAGGAGAGATTGCAAAATCCCAGCTCCGGACATTGATGAAGATGACGTATTTTACAATGCAAGTAGTGATGAAGATGAATAGTACATTAAATTGGCATTTCTATTTTCATATTCATAATATTATTTATTTCTATCGCTTGCTACATAGATTTTGTTTGTGTTTTATTATTCTTGCTTCTATTTTTTATTTTTGTTTCTATTTCTTCTGTTTTTATTGTGTTTAAAATTAAATAAATATTCAATAAGTATTATATCACTAGCTTCTTTTTTACAAAAAATTTTTGCTTAAGGAACTACACTCCCCGAGGTCGTTTTAAATAATATTATATTACGCATACTTTAATATATTGATCGTCTAATATATTGACCGTCTACCGAAGTGTTCTTTATACGTCTTCATTAAAAAATATTCTTTAACCCAAATAAGTACCTTTTATAAGCTAAAAATTTGTAGTTGGAGTCGAGACAATTTTTTTTTATATTTCAACTCAAAACCCCGTCTGCGGTTTGAATGCGACCGTCTGCCAAACATTTCTTTTTAAATTTTGGTTAGTAACATATTCAGTAATATTTTGACACAAAAATAACGGCGATAACATGTGTGGAAGTTGATGGCGTTTTTTTGAAATATTTGACAGCGTCTGCTCCGAAATAGCGACCATTTCCAATGGCAGACGTTTACGATTTCAATTTAGTTAAGATCTTAGGCCATTTGCATAAAACATTTATGTTGGTAATAATTGGGTAATTATGAGCTACTTTTAATTTTCTTTTTTTAATTTTAAATCTAATAAAGCGATCACTTACGCCCGGCAGACGGGCGGTTTTAAAATTACAATCTAAAGTAGAACCGACGTGTCAATTCAAACCTTTGGTAACTTATGAGGAAGTTGTTTTTACTGCCAGCTCTCGGACTATTAACATATTATTCAGACAGATCGTTCATATTTCTAAAACCAAATCAGATTCCGCTGACATTTTCATATCAAATTGTTACATTTTTCACAACCGATTTAGTAATATAATTTTCGACCCAAAATTCCAAAATTTCAGCAAGCATTGCACAACATTTCATCATTTGAGCCCCATATGATGGTCTGGCGTCCTTTCCAGCTTCTCCAGCTCTCAGTGAGCGTTATGCCCCATCATGAGTATAATAGTATAAATAAGGGAGCGAGCCAAGCCCCCGTGCCATCTTCCTAGGCAACCCCTAGTAAAATTTAGTTATTAGTATTCATCCCCAGTGCTACAATTCAATTGGCCTTCGCGGTCCCAGTTTGAAAGTGAAGTTCTCAGATATTTCAATTTAATCTTAATCAAAAACTAACCTAACCTAACTTAGTCAAAATTTCAAGTGTCGATAAGTTATCGTATAAATATAATCGTGTAAATGGTTTTAGTTTCAACAACTTAAATAATCAACTCTGCGTATTTACGCTTAAGTAAATACTTGTTCAGTTCTCGCTTAAAATATGGTGTTGTTATTTCAAGAAAATATTATTACAATCATTGAGCCTGCCAGCCAAATTTAAGATCAGATTTAATCTATACAGGGTGTAGCATTAGACCCTACGACTCTAGAAAAGTCCTCAAAAGTAAATATAAGCTCTGAAATATATATACAGGGCGAAGCTATTGGCCCATTTCAGCCGTTTAAGGACAAACCACCCCAATTTCGAAATCTAAAAAATAAAGTGCACAGCAGGCCTCCAGTCTCACCTAAAGCACTCTAGCCGAAAAAATATTATTTTTTCAATCACAGAGGTACTGTTCGTATTCAAGCACAATAACTGTAGGATTGGAGCTGATTGATTATTATAATTGTAGTCTGTGCCAAGAAATTTTGAAGCGTATGTGTCTTTTACCATTTTCCAATGCAAGCCTTCAAAAGTGTCATCTTGAAATATTATTCTCGCCTTATACTGTATGGTATTATTAGGAATTGATGTATAAAATGCAGGAATGATGTCATTTTTACCCAAATGCTGCTGCTGTTTTTGAATCATCGAAAGAGACAAAAACTTTTGATGTATGTAAAGAATATTCTGGAATACTGCATGTAAAAGTATAAAGTGATTGCAGGTACACTAATGATTTAACCACAGAAAATGTATATTTATCAGTTAATACGTATAGAAGCCTCTAAGCTTTTCCCACATATTGTACAGACTTTCTACGAAAAACTACGGTTTACACAGCATGTAATGTGTCCACATGGTAAAAATTTCACATTTTTATCATATATACGACAAATTGCACATTTTCGTTCCTCTCTTTCGCGGCTTTCACATACTCTGCAAGAATTGTTTATAGAACTGGTTATATGGCCACATGGTAAAAATGAGTATTCCAACATCTTGGGAGTAATTCTCTTGCTGCTGTTACGTGAAAAAGTTTTCCACACCGCCTTCTATCACTAAACAGACTGTTGTCGTCGTAATCAACACTTAAATTATTAAAACTTAGAAACATATACTTCTTTTTCTCCTAAAATATTATATCTTGTTGTAACTGCTGTAATTTTCGAGAATGATTTTCTAACAATAATTTCAATTTATCTGAAGGTGACATCTCACTTGCAGTGCTTACAGATAAACAAATAAATAGCAGAGATTTTATACATATGGAGGAAGAGGAGAAGGAGAAGGGGAGAAATTAATAGCATCTATCATTAAATTATTTATGTAGGTAAATTTAAATACAACCAATCATAAAACTTTAAACTATTTCTTAAACTACACATATAATTCTTATTAATAAAATGATTTAAACAATATATGTTTTTTAGGAAATTGGGTGGCCGATCCATATGTTCTACGTTGATTACGGGCGGTGCTGAATTTTCATCTAGTTCATGTAATTTTCTATCGAGAAACTCTTTCTTCTGATATCCTTAAACGTACACCATATCAGCAGCACCGTTAAGCAGGTAATTGAGTAATATACCATCCAAGTCATCGTAATTTATATAGCCACTACTGTATTTGAGGCTATGATGAAAATTTTCCAAGTATTTCACCTGTCTCTTTATATCTTGACGTAACGTACTGAAAGACATTGGGGGTTTTAACAAATAGTTAGCATTTTGCCGCCCATCAACGAACGATATTTCTTTAGGATAAAATTCTGGAAGATAAAATCCCTGAATGTCAACATCAACCAATTTCATGTCTATTAGCGTATGGTTCCTCTATTACTGAAATTATTGTGTGTAACTCATCCTTTTTTATTATATAGCATTTCTTATAACTCCACTTAGAGGTAAATATTCCATCAGGCGATCGTGAATAATTATGCAGTAAGCCTTAGTATTCTGCGGGAATGTTTTTCTACTTTCGATCTCTATTTTCACATCTACAGTAGATGATTTTATTGAATCATTTCTCTTGGTACAATCAATAACGAATAATGCTCGGTTACTGAAAGCCATGAAGTCAAGCATTGGTTTATTATTAGAAGCGAATAATTTCGAGAACTGTGTATAAATATAATACGCCTCAGAGTATTTTCTAGAACCGAAATCTAATTTCATATCTTCATAAGGATAATATTCGGAATATAATGTCAATTTTATATTAGATACATCAATGTTATCGAATTGGGTAAGATCTTCTGGACTCTCCACATTCGTACATATTTTAACAGATCAAATTTCTTTTCTGATGTTATTGGTAAGCGCAGGCAGCTCATGAAATTCCCACTGTCTAAATGGCATTAAAATAGGTTTGTCGCTATTTATTTGAGATAGCAAATCCAGTTTTAGAACATCATTTAAAAATACATGTTTAACCTTTAACTCTATATTGGTTATGGTTAATTCACCAACAGTATCCTCATTTGATACTTTAAAACAATTATTATCGCTACGGGCTCTAATTAACCGCAAAACTTGTTTACCAAACACTACCCTTCTATAATCATAAAAAAATCCCAGTAAATGTCATAAGGGTATCCTTAAAGAGAATGTTGTTTTTACGGGATCGTATGTCACTAAAGAATCTTCTTCTTCTTCTTCAGAATTGGAATAATTCCAGCCCCAAATACCAAGAGAATAATCATATTTTTCATAGCATGATAAGCCTTTTATCGAGCTTACCGTAACCAGGATCTCGTACTGTATCTACTTCCCGTTTAATTCATAACTTATAGAATCGAATAAATAAGCCCCAGCATTATTGGTAACCAGCAGTATTTTTCTTTAGAATTTCCTCTATAGATATGGCAGCTTCACTCATCAACAATAATGCATCCTGCTGATAAATGGCAATTTTTATTTCATCGTTATTTTCAAATGATTTCACATAAGGGTGATACGTTCGACTCTCCTCCCTGACGATGGACTCATCGTAACTTGGGTCTTGAAACAATTGTATTTCTTCTAATATTGCAGCCCACAGATTTTAAATACAAAATATTGGTTGGAGTTAAGGTCGTCGCCGCCCTCTCTGAACATCGATTAAATGATGAATGATGTTGGTTAAAAGAATTGTTGTTTATATAGTTTTTTGGTTTGAATATCAACCTCATAGTAATTTTCTTAGTTCTAACCTTATAATAATTTCCTCCCCCTGAAAATTCACCAGCTCGGAGTACTGATCGAGTATTTTCAAGGTGATATTCCGTATCTCTTGTTTGTTATTTACCGGTAGAAAAATTAAATTATTTAGTTCTATATCTATAGCGTATCCTGGGTCGACTTTCAATCCAAATTCAAAAATCGTATGTGATGGCTTATTATTGTAAAACGCCCCCGTCGTAATATTACAGTCCACGTGGATGGTTATAACCTTCACTATTTTAACTGGTAAATCTGATTGATATAATCTATTAGGTTCTAACCAGTGTTGTTAATTGGCGGATAATAGTCCGATTTGCGGATTTTTTCATGCTGCGGACATTTTTCGGATCGTAAAATATTTTGAATCTTTTCGGATCTTTTTATGATTTTGGCAACATGCCGCGAATAAACAGATCTGAGAAGGAAAGCAACTTGACTGAACGCAAACCAAGATAAAATAAACAAGGAAATATCGTCGTATCGACGTACCTGTACCGAGTAGTCCGAGATGCTCTCCTCTTTCTAGCACTTTTTGTTACGCATATAGTTAGAAAGAGAGCACCCGCTCGGTGCATTGGTGGTGCCTTTTGTTATTGTTACAGATTACAGATCATAAAGTGTAATCTGCGCTATTCGGTCATTCGGTGCTCGGTGGTCGGTGCTGCTGTTTTCCCTGTTTTCTGTTGTGCTTTGTGCCTTGTTGCCATAGATTACTGTTTGTGCTTCTTCGTTTAATTAGGTTATTTCGTTTTGATTTCGTTATTATTGTTATTAAATAATAAATTTTGTCATCATGGATAAGTGGCTTGCCAGTTCTAAGGTAATACAATGAAGTAATAATGCTAATACATAAATAAAGCTTAAGTACCTTACCTACTTATATACTTTTTGGTTGCGTTTCAGGTCCTAAAGATTTACTTGCTAAATATACTTAAAAATTAATTTTATTGTACTGATTTTGTTGTATTTAACTTGTAGTCAGAACAGCCTTCCCAAAGCAAACAAAAGGATGATAATAAACCTTCTCTAGCCGATAATACTAAACATCGTATTGAAAAATCTATTGAAGATCAACCCTGCTGCAGCAAAACCTTGGAAAGTGAGAGGGAAAATCCTATCCAAGACATTATTAGTGTAAGCAGTATTATTATTGTTCTTTTTGTATATTTTAGGTTGAAACCCCTACAGAACCACCCAGAAAAAAACTCAAAAATGTCATACTCACCCATCAAAAGAATAAGAACAAATTAACAAAATTTGTGCCTTCGTGGTTAAGTATGGCTAAATTTAGTGGATGGCTGGCAAAATCGGGAAAAAAGGATGATGTAGGTAACGAATACGTGTACTGCAAAGTATGTAATACTGAAATAATTGCACACAAAAGTATTTTGATCAAACATGAAGCTACAGGTAAACATAAGGCCAACTGGCAAAAAGTGTCTACAAGTGCAAAAATAACAGATTATGGCAATGAAGACAAGCAGGAAGTGGCTGTGAAAAATGCTGAGATAAAATTGTGTGGCCTCTTAGCTAGTAATAACCTACCATTTTTGCTGATGGATACAGTGTGTCCTTTACTAAAAACTATTTTTCCTGATTCAAAAATAGCCCAGAACTTAAATGTTAAAAGGCTTAAAGCTACCAATATTATGTGTGAGAGTCTGGGTAAATCCTTTTTAGATCATTTATATGATACACTTAGGAAACCAGGTGTTTTTTCTCACTAATATTAGATGAAACAACTGATATTTCTCTTAAAAAACTGTGCGCTTTCTCGGTAATATATTTTGACCCAGATCAAAATACAGTAAAAAATAGATTTTTTGATCTAGTTGAAACGAAGGCTGTTTAAAAGATAGTTTGGCTTCTAAAGGTATTCCTTTGCCAAATCTAGTAGGTTTTTCTTCTGACACGACGAATGTTATGGTGTTTTTTCAAATTTAAAAAATGATTTTCCACAAAAAACCTGTGTTAAGTGCTCGTGTCATATGGCACATTTGGCAGCATCACAAGCATGCTGCAAGCTTCCCAAACACGTAGAAGGCTTACTCCGAAATATTGGGAGTTACTTTAACAGTAGCGCTTTGCGCAGGAAAAAATTTGAGGAGTTTCAAACTTTTTTCCATGTTGAACTTCACAAAATTTTATCCCCCTCCATTACAAGATGGCTATCAGTAAAAGCCTGTGTGGATAAGGTACTTGAGCAGTATCAACCTCTAATCGCATACTTTAGAGAATCATTATTAGAAGATCCGTCATATACAACCGACAGTATGTTAGAAACTTTAACTAATCCTTTTACACAAGTCTACTTTGAATTCATTCATATGTTTTAGGACTTATGACAGATTTTAATTTACATTTTCAGCCACAAAAACCCTTGCTATTATATAAAGTGAAGCCAGAAACGGAAAACCTGTTAAAAAATTTATGTGCAAATATTATTGACATTGCAGTAATAAGAAAATCTACAGATATTTTTAAATTGAATCATGTTAATCCAGCAAACTTTTTACCATTGGAAAAAATATATTTAGGCATTTTAGCATCACAAAGTTTAAAAGAATTAAAAGAAAATTCTAATATACCACAAAACGATTTCGAGATATTTTGTACAAGTATTTTATCTATGTGTTTATGTAGAATTGGTATCGAACATTAAAAATAGATTTCAGTTCAGTGATCCCATTTATGACATTTTAAAAATAGTAGATCCTAACGAAGCTCTAGCATTTAATATTAAATCGGTAAACAACGTTTTAGAAAGATACCCTGTCTTAAAAGATTATGTAGATGTTACAATGAGTGGCGTAGACATGCTCTTTTAACCTCAGACGATTTGAAAATGTCAATTAACGAGCCTGATATATATTGGGCTAAAATATTCAATTTAAAAAATTGGGCCAATGTACTGCTTTTTCCAAATTTGAAAAAAGTGTTTTCCCTACTCCTTGTACTGCCGTTCTCAAATGCTAGCGTCGAGCGGTTATTTAGTGACGTTTTTAATATAAAATCTGATAAAAGAAACCTTCTGAATACAGAAACAATACGAGCTATTTTGGCGACAAAAGAAGGTATTAAGGATTCTGGGGGATGTGTTAAATTTACACCAACCAAAAAAATGCTAAAAAGCAAAATTTGGAAAAATAAGGACTAAGTTTCTTAAATATATTTTAGGAAATAATGTATTTATTTAGCGATATTGGGGAGTGATTTATAGACTTTTTTATTTTGTTATCTAGTCTAGTCTTATTATTTTATTCCTAAAAAAAAGTTAGGTCAAACATTGTTATATTTTTATATATATTAGGAAATAAAGTATTTAATTATTAGAGAGCGATTTATAGATTTTTTTGTTTTGTTTTCTAGTTCATTAAAACCATAAGAATATTAGTTTATGTTAAACATTGTTTGCACTACATAATATTTACATTTAGATTGTTTGTTTTTGCAATTAAATAAAGTAATACTTGTTTAGAGTTAATAAACCTTAAAAATTTTATTTAGGTATAATTTAATATTTTTTGAAATTGCAGAACTAAATAGGTAATATAGCTTTTTTACTTTATGTTTCTTGACAATATTTCATATTTTGAGTGCTGGTTTATTTTATCGTTCTGATCATTTTTAATTAAGGTCATTTAAAAAATTATTGACAAAATATGTTATTTTTTACGTTTATAGATTTTACAAAAATATGTATTTAACATTACCAAAGAATTTCCAATGTATTTGCGGTTATAAATGAAAATAAAGCTTTTGTTACTTTGAGGTGGTGTGTTATTAACTGATCTTTCTTATTAAATATAAAACAGGACTTTCTTTTTTTATGTACCTTTAATGTTAGCATTCAAATTTCCCGCCTCCAGTTAAGTTGGTCATACAGTTGTCAAAACAAAATTTCTGGGGACGCATCACGTGACCCACTTAATTAGCGGGAAAATGAAGATGGCGCTGCTGGCAACAATAATTGGTGTCTACTAATCCCAGTAATACTTGGCAACATCTTCAGCACGATTTATTAAAAATTATTCAATTATTGTGTACTAAGGAAAAGAAAAAGCCGTAACATGTACCTGTATATTAAAAAATGCAATGCTAAATGCTAGTTTCATTTTTTACTTAATTACAGCGAGTGGATAATATTGGATAGGATCGGACTTTTTTCAGAATACAGGCGGACATTTACGATCGATGCGTCCAACAACACTGGTTCTAACACTTGACTACTATAACCTAATAAAGTAGCCAAACTGTCTTTATGTGTAAAATTAATTCCGTGTTTACTCTTAATTTCACACTTGAGCGTATTGTTATTAGGTTTCAATAAAAAATAATCGTCGTGTTCGCTTTGCCTTACACCACTATATAGGTATTAATTTCTTTTGCAGATAAGATTCGATATCGCTTATTTCGTACGATCTTGTTGGTATATTTACGACTTTCTCCTTGGATTTATCGCCAAGTTCCCAGTAATAAAATTTATTATTTACGCCTCCCTCGATGTTCGGTATACTGTTATAGGTGTGAAGACCGATCAGTGCCAGCGAATAATCGTATCGAGATTTATGGGATTATAAAAGTCTACAGAGAGAGTAGAACTTCGACCACTTAATGTGAATATTTGAGACATAATGAATGTAAATCATACATGTTTATTGTTTTTATAGAGAAATTCTAAACATAAATGACATCAATTTATTGTATTGTACGTTTGAAAAGCATCAGGATTATATTTAATGTTACATTTTGTACCAAAATACCGAACTACTTCTATTGGCGGCTTCAACGATCCGAAGCTATCGAAGTATAAGACGGAATTATTAGTTTTCTTGTATGCTACCTAATGGGTCCCTGGACCTTTCTGCGTGTCTAAGTTAATAATAGCACTTTCGTATTTTCTCGGTGAATACGATGGTAAAGCATCACGCATAAATACACCTCTGAAATGTGGACTTTTTAACTTTTTAACATATTTCACCCAAGTCTAGGTCAGAGAGGGCACTATTGGGTAGCTTTAATGGTAGTTTTTTTTTCAAATATAAGCCATATCCTTTTTTACAGGCTTTCAAGTAAAGACCGGATCCTTTTTTCCCTAGCGTTATCGCCTCCACGTTTCTATTATGTTTCTGCGCTTCCATCATTTTTTACTGAGCATTCTTAGCATCAACAACAGTTTTCGCTGCGGCGGCTACGCCTCCGGTTAAAGTTCCTAATGCGCTAAATCCAGCAAAGATCGGTATCAGCGGTAAAATACCTCCAGTCTTCACAGTGGTAAAATACGAGGGGTTTTGATTTTCTTCCGACCACCAACACTTAATGGCAATTCGAGCGGCTTTTATAGTCAGTGCAGCATCCTTTTTTATATTATTACTGCCATGTTTCTTCAGTACTTTAGCGACATTCGTTAAGACAGACTTTCTAAATCCAACATGTTTTCTGCGAATAATTTCCATACCTAACTTTCGTTTAACCTTAATTGTATTAGTAATAGCCCAGGCGGCAGCTTTTTCACCCAAACTAGCGTCTTTCGATTTAACACGTTCCCAAGCGCGCTGTTCAAGTTCGTAATCAGCCTTATGCCTATCCTCTAAGTTGGAACTTTTATTGTATGCAATATCGTATTCATGACAACTTCTATCTAGAGCGTTAATACCAGGGTTTCTACGAGCCAATCCGGACCCCCCTCTGCCCGCCCACATATGCGAAGTCTCTGGACACTTCTCCCCGCCCCCGCATGCCACCAACCCTCCCGTCGTTCACCGGCACCCCCTAAACACCTCTTCTCCTTCGCGCAAGAACATATTCATTTATTTAATAGTTCTCTATAAATTTCCCAAATGATATTTTCTCTTTTGATATTTTTTCCTTACAATATATAATATACCAATATTAATTTATTGTCAATGTAGGATTAAAGTTGTTTGTTCTTGTTAGAAACTCCAACATATTATTATATATTTTAACTGTATATTATACAGGGTTCCCATAAGTGAACGATCAAACGAAGTCAGGTGATGCATGAAAACTTTTTATACAGGGTTACTGGTAATTCGATACATTCCTTTGGAGATGTGATGGGGCATGATCTAAGAAGTAAATTTAGCCCTAACATATATTATGCAAAACTCAATAGTTTTTGAGATATTTAATTTTTTTTGTTTTTCTCAAAAAGTAGATCTTAATGTCCTAAAAGTTAATTTTCGAAAAATCTATTTGACATTTTTAATTTTTTTTTTACTGGATTACTTGTCCAATATTATAGATATCCATTTGGAATGAAAAATATCTGGAAACATTTCGATCATGTGAACATCTGAAATAATTTTTTTTTAAATCAGCTATGAAATTTACCTATTAGGTTTTTCAAAAAAATATTAACGTAACACGCGTATAAATTATTATAAAAACTGCCTTATTTCAATAGCTATCTAACAAGGTACAAATGTTCAATGTACCCTTAATAGTTCTAAGAAAATACTAGTAAAAATAACACAAGTAGTACGAATTTTATTTTTAGATAAACAGTAAAAAACATTTTAAAAGTAGAGTTTAATTCTTCATTAATTTCAAAGTTGTACTTTATTTTTTATATGTCTTGCTCAAACTGGGAGCCCCTATTCCGTATACAGACACGGCAGCGTCTTCTTATTTCCGTCCTTGTTACTCTGGTTGTCAGATTATGCCTTTTGTGTTGGGCAGCATCGACTATCCTTTGTCTAAGGTTTTCTATAGTATTGACTGGTGTGGCATAGACCATCTCCTTCATATGATCCCATACGTAATAATCAAGGGGTGTTAAGTCAGGGCTTCGCGCCGGCCAAGGTATTGGGCCCGCTCTTCCAATCCAACGGTTAGGGAAACACATTAATAGAAAACTTCATTTGGAAACTAGTTTCACGTGTTAACTTGGGATTTTCCTCTGCCCAATAATGTAGGTTGTGGAAATTTGTTATACCCTCGCGATTAAATTTCGACTCGTCCGTCCATAAAATACTTGTTAAAAAATTTGCACTTTCTGCATCTGAATTTAACATAAAGCGGCAGAATTCCACTCTCCTTCCAGGATCACCTTCCTCCAAGCCTTGGACAGGGGTATAGTGGTAAGGATGACATCCAACTCTACGTATCGTAGACCAAACTTTCCATTGTGACGCTCCGGTTAGTCTTGCGACTTTATTAGTTGAAATATTTGGGTCTTCCTCAAAATACCTCAATATTTCTTCCTCATCATCTGGTTCATAAACGGGAGGAGCACCAGCGTCACTTCTTCTACATTTCACGGAGCCAGTTTCAGCGATATTTCGATATGCCGTACTGAATACACGTGCATTTGGTAAGCGGCGGTTAGGGTACCAAAGACCATATTCTCGGCGAGCTTCAGCAGCGTTGCCGGCACAGTATCCATAGACAAACAAGATATCAGCGTATTCTGCGTTGGCATACGCGGCCATGGCACAGAAAATACAATAACAACAACTAATAACAACAACTACGAGCAAAATCAAAATCTTCGATAACTAACTTAACAAGACCAACAAACTTAAGGGACACGGAGATAAGAATGTCAGTTAATGACATATATGCACAAACGTCAAAGTCAAGGACTGACTGACTTAAATGAAAATGAACGATTAGTCGTTTAATAAATTCCGCCACCAGCATTATCTTTACTAATTTTTTATTAGAACTATCAAGGGTACATTAAACATTTCTACCTAGTTAGATAGCTATTGAAATAAGGAAGTTTTTATAATAATTTGTACGCGTGCTACATTAATATTTTTTTGAAAAAACCTAATAGGTAAATTTCATAACTGATTTAAAAAAAAAATTTTACAAGTTTTTATTTTAAATGTTTACATGATCGAAATGTTTCCGGATATTTTTCATTCCAAACGGATATCTATAATATTGGACAAGTAATCCAGTAAAAAAATTTTTTAAAATGTCCAGTAGATTTTTCGGAAATTAACTTTTAAGACATTAAGATCTACTTTTTTGAGAAAAACAAAAATATTGAAATATCTCAAAAATTATTGAGTTTTGCATAATGTATTCTTAGCTCATGCCCCATCACATCTCCAAAGGAATGTATCGAATTACCAGTAACCCTGTATACTATATCTGTTTGAAAGTTTCGAGCACACTTTGCTATTGGCTGGCTATAATAGATGATTTTCTAAAATTGTGTATACTTTAACAGTATTTATAATTCTTTTCTCTGTCAAGAAAATGAACTAATATTGGAAAATTTAGTAGACTTGTCAGAAGATCAGATTGAAGAGCTGATTCCTCTAATGGGAAAACGAATGAAATTTATAAAACATTAGAACAATATAAGGAAGTAATAGGCCTTCCTGTGTTAGTTGAAATTCTCGTATAACTTTATATATTTTTGTCTTGTTAGTGATCCACAAGGAAATTAGATGTTTCACCATTTGGTGACTTAATAACATCATATTACAAAAAAAAAATGGAACTTTAAATGGCTAGATGCGAAATAAGCTAGTAGATATGATAATACGTTCCCTTCGATGAATTACTATGACACAAACCTAATCGTTAAGGCCATGCAAGTTTGGGTTGGGGAGTCTAAAATACAAAGGGAATCAGCGATGAGGCCAGTAACATTAGTAAGGCCCTGACACGCGCTAACGGACGGACGTCGTTGACAGACGCGCAAAAAGCGAGCGACTTAGCTGACCATTTTCAGACCATACATAACGCCAATATGCCGAATAATCCCGAACACGACCGCATTGAAAACGACGTAGACGAACTAATTGGTCATGACATACAATTGACGCAACGAGAATTTCTAAAAATCATGACCAAGCCCTCGGAAATAGCAGAAATTGTCAAAAACTTACCTAACAATAAAGCCCCGGGGGAGAGATTGCATCGAGTTAAAGCTGCTCAAATATCTCCCGAGGAAAGGTATTGTGCAATTGACGTATATCGTTAACGAGATTCTGCGGCTACAGCACTGGTCAGTGGAAATGCGCCGTGGTTACTCCCATCCTGAAGCCGAAAAAGAATGCGAAGTTCGCCGGCAGTTACAGGCCCATCTCGTTGTTGTCAGCGATCTCCAAGTTGGTGGAGAAGGTCATCCTGATCAGGCTCGATACTGTTCAGGAGGAGCTCCATATCGACGATGAGTCCCAGTTCAGCTTCAGGAAGGGCAGGAGCACGGTGCAACAGGTCGTTAGGATAGTTAACGACGTCAAAGTGCAATACAACCTCGGGAAGAACACCATGGTGCTCCTTGATATTGAGAAGGCGTTCGACACCGTCTGGATCCCAGGACTACTCTACAAGCTCCATGACTACAACTTCCCGACTCACCTCATAAAACTTATTCACTCGTTTCTAACGGGCAGAACCCTGCAAGTTCGAGTGAATAACAAACTCTCAACACGGCGGGACATTCGTGCGGGAGTCCCGCAAGGATCATGCCTGTCACCGAAATTGTACAACTTATACATCTCCGATTTTCCAGAGTTTCCGAATACGAAGCTGGCCAAGTACGCCGATGACACAGCCATGTACGCGCATTCGCACAACGCACAAGCAGCGAACATGCTGCTGAAGGCGCACATGGCTCGTGCCACGGCTTATTACGACCGGTGGAAGATTCGGGTGAACGCTGAGAAGTCGGAGGCAATAGTCTTCACGCGTCGCTTTACTGAAAATAAAATTATCACTCCTATTTCGATCCGGGGAAACAAAATTCCAACCAAAGGATGCGTGAAGTACTAGGGGATCAGACTGGACCAACGACTGACGTTCAACACACATATCAATGAGACAATACGTACGGTTTACTCCCTGTCCAGGAGTCTGTATCCGCTCATGGTCAGGGGTAGCAGACTTAACAGACAGAATAAAAAACTGTTGTACACGATGGTGGTCAGGCCGTCCATCACATACGCGGCACCGGTGTGGTGCAGCATACCGGCCACGACAATGAAAAAGCTAAAAGTGCTTGAGCACAAATTCATGCGCCTCATATCAAATTCAGGAAGATACACCTCCCTCAGAGACCTATACGCACGCTGCAACGACATAACCCCGATAGCGGACTACGTCCAGCATATCTCTCAAAACTTCTACTCGTTCAAGCTGGGCGATAGTTCGCTTACAAGACACATAACGCAAATTAGACAGCACAATGCCCCATTTCGGATCAAACACCCCTTACCGTACCAGACGTTACCGATTTTCCGGCAACCACTATAGCCAAGTTTCAACAACTATACCTTTCTCTAATCCTATCCACCTTTCGCTAGTATTTCATACCTTTTAATTATCCTTAAATCTTTCATGTCCCCCTCTTCCTTTCTGTTTGTGTATTTTTGTCGAGTTTGTTAGTTTTCTTCATTTCTTTTTGTATATTTTTGTTTCTAAATTCGCTTCACACCTTAAACCTTTTCGAAATAAAAATTTTTAAAAATCAAAGTTTAGGCCAGCCCTGCGCATCCCTGCATTGAAATATCTCGCGGAAGGCACCTTGTTCGAGTTGTGGTGCCTGCGTCCAGATACCAAATTTAACAGTGTTTTTTGTGCGCCAGTGTTTTTTAAAAAAGTGTAGTATATAAGTTTTGTTGAGCTTGTTTTCAAGCATTTTTGTTAATTTTATGGCCTATTTTTATTTTATATTTAAAAACGAGTCTAGGTTTTGTTTTGTTGAATTGTTGTTTTCGCTGACCCAGGTCTGTTCCACCCGATCCTGCAATCCGTCACCGCGTTAATGCGGTGACTGCACGATCGGTTCCGGAGCAGGTCCTGGTGAGGCAACTATTTTATCATTATTATTAATAAATACTTTTTGAATTGAATTGAATTGAGTAAGGCCATAAAGACGATTTTTGGACAAAAACGACATCTCCATTGTTTGCTCATCAATTAAATTCGGTATCTGAACGAGCCCTCCAATCCAATGAAGTACTAACCTGTCTAATTAAAAAAGTAAAGAACCTTGTCATTTGGTTTAAGCAAAGTAATAATGCCAACGATGATCTGCGAAAATCTCAAGATCCGAATAACTTATACAAGAAGTGAGTACGAGATGGAACCCGATACACTATATGATCGAGAGATTTTTGGAGTTACGAGAAACTGTTAATGTAGTACATCGCCATCCAACCGTACCTGACATGGTAAGTGCGCGGGAGATAGAACAGTTGTTGGAAATTAAGAATTTACTAAAACCCCTTGAGGTGGCTACGAAGGAATTTGGGGGACAAATTTACACAGCCAGCAGCCTGGTGATACCGATGACGTATAATTTGCAAAAGAGAATTTTACTAATCAGCCCGTCGTATGCACTGGAAAATACTTTAAAATCAGATTTAATTACGCAATGCGAAAAACGATTTCTGAGAGCTGAACAAGCACATCACCTCTTTGTTTCAACACTACTAGATCCCCGTTTTAAAAAAATGTACTTTAAAGTTCCACTAAACTGCGCTAATGCTGTAGAAGCTGTACAAAAGGAGATAGATACATCCATTGGCGTTCAAGGGAAAACAATAGATGAGGTCACCGAAGAGCCAATAATAAATGGAGCTAGCACGGAGTTTAACTTGTGGGGCCAACATGACGAGATGGTGCGTGAAAATTCTAAGAATGATGGCGATTCTTCCAGATCGGATATGTTTATGTGACTAAAAACCCCAGTTATTTCTCTACGAGAGAACCCCCTCAGTTAGTGGAAAAGTATGAAGATTAGACCGGACGGCGGCTGCAAAAATCGTGTACCCATCGTTTTTTAAAGAAAATTTCATTTTTGGAGTAATAGTTTACTATTAGTAGGTACGAGAAAGCTTGGTCGTTCAACCCTTGCCCTGGTGGAATTTGTGTAAGGGGGTGATTTCGCCCCTCTCTGAGACTGTGCTAAATACCCATGTAATTAAAGAATAAAATTATGTTTCTCTAATTGTACTTAAGTAGCGCAACAAGGTAAAAATGGTCTGCCGCGTGATACCCTGGTGGGTGGCGCGGGCCAACCGAAAATGGTGGTAATTTCTAAGGGGTACTTTTCACCCATCGAATTTAAAGGATCAACTTTACACCGAATTAAAGGTTAAACCTTTAACTTTTTTATCTCATTGGTCTTCCAGGCCACATCTTGGTGATTTTTCTGGCCGACCAATTTTATGGGAGGGGAGAAAATAGGTAAAAAAAAAATCGGTTTTTTGCAAAAAAACTCGGAAAATATCAATTTTACTGTAAAATATGTGCATATGAAAATTATAGGTAATAAAAATCTGCACAATTTCGTTTTTTTTTAATTCGTACGACCCATTTTGGCCGAGATATATTTTTTTGAAATTTTGACAGTTTTGCGACGCAACGGAAGGGCGCGCGTTTTTAGCTAAAATCTCGAAAATGGTCGTTCGGATCGCAAAATGTTTCAAATGAAACCTGTAGAGAATTCAATTACGAACAATTCCATTTTATTTTTCATTTCCATTCGATAAATGTTGGCAGAGATATGAATTTTTAAACATCTTTATAGCGCGCTATCAGAACACTCGTTTCATGATAAAATCGATAAAAACTCGAAAACGATAGATCGTACGTTCAGTACGATGAGTTAGTTGTTGAGTTTGTTTGATTTTTATTTAGAATATTGTATTTTATTTATAAATATCTATTATACTTTCACTTTAATGTTTTTGTTTGTTGAGTTTATTTGTTTTTATTTACAATATATTTTATTTATAAAATAAATATCCATTATATTTTTAAGTTTTATTAAAATGCACTTCTCATTTAACAAATTATACTTTGTAGCGGTTACTTTCTTTGGGCCACTGTGTGCAAGTAAGTTTTGGGCTCACTCTGTATAAATTACATCTTTCCACAGAATGAAGCAGTAAGGTATGCAACACAAACTACATTTTAGACTCTAAAATATATATTACATTTATTACTTCAAGTAATACTGAATATACTTCAGGCCTAAAGTTGTACAATCGCCTTTGGTCTATTCCCTGAAACAATGAAAATGCTTTAGCATTGATTTGTGGATGCTAAGTGGGTATTTCTACTAATATCAATTCAAATTTAAATCTCCATGATAGTAAATTTTATGCGATAAAATTGATTGGTAGCCTTGTACACAGGGTTATAAAAAAAAGTATGATAATACAGGAAAGGTCCTTTTTTGTTCCAACCAAAGCGGCCATATGTAGGCTTGACCATGCTGCAGTAAATTTTTAGTAATTTCACGAATTGTGGAAAAAGAAAAACCTCAGAACAACTAAGGTAAATAATAAAATATCCTTGTAAAAGTTTATACAATTTATGTGACTTCCCATAACTGAGGTGAAATTAATATTTCAGGTTTTTTTTTATACGTTAAAAATTACTAATGTTCTGATGCCAGGACAGAAAATCTACATCTTGAATGTTTTGTAATGAAATTTATGATTGGAGGCGTACATTGTTAATGAGACGTACATTGTTAATGTACTGGAGATTTAAGTTGGAAATCTGGTGTTGAGATAATACCTACCTACATGTGATTTGTCCTGTTCCCGTGCCCTTATTGTTAGTTGCCAAAGCCATATTCGTCGGATGTCGGTGAAGTATCACAGAATTTCACTACAAGCAGTTAAGCGTATAGTCATAGATACTGTAAGTACAATATTTGTATTTTCTTGTCATCGTTTTATGCACACCAGGACTATGTGATACCTAGCGGAAGCCTCTGCGAGAAGTTTATGCTTAGTTCAAAAAAGGAAGGTTCGCTCAATAGTAACACGCCACGTTTCTTTGTTTATCACCACCTAAAAGAGAAAGTAACGTTATATTATTTTAGAGTAGATTTAGGCAGTCACTTATTTATGCCTAACTTTGTTGTTTTTTTTATAAAGAATATAATATAAATGTTATTATAAAGGGACGTTACCTGTCTCACATGTGGAAAATGATCTGAGTATGTGAACTCCTAACAGCTGTTAGGGTAGTACCAATCAACTTGTGCTAAAATACATAGATTATCATTTACCTATAGTTTACATAATGTTAGCGATAAACACTTACCCACCTTTATACCTGAGACACATTTTCTGTCCCTAGTTATCATCTTACTTATAGGTGTAAGCTTCTTATATAATTTAGCATAATACGAGGCATTGCATATTGCATTGAACATATTTTAGGGTTATATCTAGTCGCTGATGTCATAGAGGTAAAGCGCGCTATTAAGTCCATTTGCACTAACTTGCATAATCCCGAAAGACATTCTGGCGAGTAGGGCCAACGTAACATAGTTTTAGTGTTATATTTATAGATTTAGTATTATAGTTATTTACTTGTATTTTATATAATATCTACATTATTACATTTTTCTACAATTTTTTTTTATATATATTCATATTAAAGTGTCAAGCTAATGCCATCTTGGTTTAATTTCGTCATCTTAATAACCTGCCTCATCTAATTTCTTTTAGTCAATTTTTTTATATATTTTTTTTAAATTTAATTGTTAGTAGTTTAAACAATTTGTTAGGGCTACTGACTGGCGCCCAGGCATTTATTTTAACCCTTAGCAAGTCTCTAGAAGACCCACAACCCTCTCCGACTGTTAGAGCTGCCGTGAGCACTTTATGTGACAAACATAGTTTAAGATCTAATCTTGTGAGTCACAACTTACTTAGTTAAGAAATAATTTTAGCTTTTTTATCTTGTCATAAATTAAAAAAAACATCAATAACAAAATATGTATATACGACGTATCTAAAAATAAAGTTGTCCGTATATGTAAGTACTTGGTTGCTGCCATCTGTATATTAAATAAAGCTCCACTATCAATAATAAGTACATTTACTTGCATGTTTGTTTGGAGAATAGAGTCGATGCTTGAGGCAAGATTATATTATGTTTTGTCAGATATTAAATTTAGATTTACATATAACAGAATAATGTGCTAGTAAGTTGGCAACAATGACAGTGATAGTTTGATGATGAGGTATGGCGACTGGCCACAATAAAGTAGATAGTAAAAAGTGTTTAAAGTTATTTAGATTACCCTTCGTTCTACAACGTATCATATGATTACTTTAAACATGTGACATGGCGCTGCGGTTTTAACAAGAAAATTTAGTGGAAATTTAAGAAAATAAAAACCGTTATAGAACTATTGTGTTCATAGAGTTCGCAAAGTACTCTATAAAATTATTGTTTTACTATAAGGAACGTAACCAGACTGCGGAGAGTAGCTGTTGGTTAACAGCTACTCTCCGGGCTATGTGCCCCGCCGAGAACTGAACTACAAGTTACAAGCCTGGCGCGTTAAGTGTAACAATTGTATATTATCAACATAACGCTAATGCTTCGACTACAACAAATACCAGCCGAAAGACTGTCCTACTTAAAGAGCTCTCGTGCCAGCCGTCGAGTAGCCCGGTTGGTTGCAGTCTGGTTACGTTCCTTATAGTAAAATAAGGATTTTATAGAGGAGTTTGCTACTAAAAATATTATGTTTTAATATTCTGCCCTCTAAAAGCACATTTAAACTATGCTAAGTCCAGTCAGGCTATTTATTTTTCGATTGCAACAGACACTGGACCGTTAGATGGTGCCTGCTGATTGTTTTGCATGTCGCTATCCTATGTATACCGAGATGTACCAAATAGTCCAAGGATCCTCGTGTCGGTCGTCACATGCCTACCTTGCACTGACGAGAGCCAACAGCTCGAAACTGCAGTCTGCAAGTGGTGTGGGACGACTGGCACGAGAGCTCCTTTAAGTAGGATCAGTCTTTCGGTTGGTGTTTGTTGCAATCGAAGCATTAGCGTTCTGTTGGTAATATGCAATTATTACACTTAACGCGCCAGGTTTGTAACTTGTAATTCAGCGCTAGGCGCAGCACATAGCCCGAAGAGTAGCTGTTGGTTGCAGTCTGGTTACGTTCCTTTTAGTAAAATAAGGATTTTATAGAGGAGTTTGCGATTAAAAATACTATGTTTTAATATTGTGTTCATAGAATCTGTGTGAAGAAACTTGTAAGTGATGGAGAATATTAAACAAATCGAGGAGTTGTCTTTAGTTGGAGATGCAGGAAGCAATATTAAAAAGTGGAAACAACGTTTTCAGATTTTCATGGATGCTTCGGGCATGAGTACCGGTGAAATAATTTCGGAAGAAAGAAAAGTTATACAGGACGTGAAACTTTAGCAACATATGATACATTGGAAATTCCAGAGGCGGAAAAAAGAGACTAAGACTAGACAATACTAGAAACCAAAAAGAGGGTGAAACTGTGGACATGTTTGTGACTGATCTCAAGAAGTTGAGTAAAAACTGTCATTATGGAAATTTAAGAGATAGCCTAATTCGGGATAGAATAGTGTGTGGGATGGAGAAAAGTCAGAGACAGATTATTAAAAGAAACTAAGTTGGACCCTATACAGCGCCTAAACATTTGTAAGGCAGCTGAGATATCCGATTTCAAATCTAAACAATTGTCAGATGATAGTAGTGTACAAGGTGTATAAAAAAGACCAAGCGGGGAAAGACAATAGAGATAGATGGAAAGTCAATGAAATAAGAAAATATCAAAACAAAGGACAAAGTAGCATAGTGGAGCATGTGGCAGAGTAGGTACATGAGTACAGAAAATGCCCAGCTTTTAAAAAAATGTGTAATAATTGTAAAAAGTACAATCACTTTGCGAAGAAGTGTCGTTATAAAAATATGAATTTGATACAACAAAATGGTGCTGCCGATGAACAAGAAGAACAGGATTTTCATTGAAGCAATAAATGCATAAAAGCAATTTGAAGTAAATAGTGTGTCAGAATGGTACCAGAAAGTTATAGTAAACGGGAAGGAAATTTATCGTAAAACGGATACAGGGGCTGAAGTGAATATATTAAATATGAAAATTGCCAAAGTAGGAGCTAAAATTGCAGCCATTAAAGACCGCCTTTTACGAGAGATGAATTTGACCCTAAAAAATGTATGAGTATCTGCAAGGTAGCAAAATATGCTTCAATACAAATGAAAAACATAGTAAAACAAGAGAAAAAACCACTGGAAGTTGATAGAATAAAAAATCCACATACAAGGTAAAACATAATAATGGAAAGCGACACTAGGAGGGACCAAGACCATCAAGTTCAAATCCAGAATCATCAAATTCAAATCCAGGACCGTCAAAGCCATGGAACCTTCCAACATATTAAAAGGTCATGTATTAATTTTTCTTGTAATAAATGTAGTTATAAACATTCCGTTAATCAGTGTCCTGCAAGGAGATGACAATGTACTAATTGTAAAAAGTTTGGCCATAATGTACGGGCCATAGTTAAAAAAGAAAAGCCACGAGAGGATGAATATTTATTTGCAGGTTCAATAAATAATATTATGAGAAAAAGGAAGTGGAATACCAAATTTGTGCTAAACGACAAATTAAATGGCTACTTTAAATTAGATACAGGGGCTGAGTGTAATATTTTGCCATTAAAATTTTATAGAAAATTAAATTTAGATAAGAATGCCTTGATATTTTATTAACAGCTTATTCAAGTCAAAGTTTAAAGACTCTATAGGTACATGTTATATTAGAGCGTCAAACAACAGTATAAAAAATTATTTAATTAAATTTCACATTGTAGACACAAATATGTCACCGTTACTGGGGTTTGAAACCTGTTGTGAATTAGATTTAGTGAGACGAACTAAGATAGTTAATGGTGTTCAGGAGGATACAGAAATGAGTAGAATTATTAGTAATTTTAATGATGTGTTTCAGGGAATAGGAAAACTGGAAACAGAGTACCATATCGAGTTGTCAAATGATGCCGTGCCTGTGGTCCACCCCCCAAGAAAAGTACCGCTTGCGTTACACGATGAGCTACGAAGGAAACTGAAAGAACTGGAGACACAGGGAATCGTAAAGAAAGTGACAGAGCCAACGGAATGGGTAAAGAGTCTTGTTATCGTGAGACTTAAGGTTATGTTTAGACCCTAAAGACTTAAATAAATTTATAAGGAGAAAACTTTATTATACACCAAATTTAGATGAAATAGTCCAGAAGTTGTCAGGTGCAAAAGTTTTTTCTGTATTAGATTGCACACAGGGGTTCTGGTAAATTAGATAAGATGATGAGAGTAGTAAACTTTGTACTTATTTGGTAGGTATTTTGTACTTTGTTTGGTAGATATCGATTTTTGCGATTTCCTTATGGCCTCAGCCCAGATAACATTGAAGTAGCGGGGAAGTTACGGCCGCGTGTAAAAAATTCCGACAGTTAAACAAAGTGCACTATTATCGCAAGACAAGTACTGCAATAGATTACTTTCGGCATAAATTTTAGTCACTGCAAGACTTACGTTGAAGAAGCATATTGTATTGATAAATTACATAAACGACTTGTACTGTGCCAGTTTAATGATGGAAAAGCGCTTTAAAAAAACCTAGATTTCGGATTATCTGGTTATATTTAGATCTGTCAGTAACTTATATGCTGGCATTCTGTAAAATTATGCAGTCCTTCTCCTTTATGCCGCCATTTGGTAGATATTAAGTGTAGCTGTGTTGCGGCCAAATTCTGTGTTGTCGCCTGTGCTTTTTGTAATGCTGAAAACATAAAATTTTTGATGAAGAGTCAATCTGTTAGTTCAGAAAATATTGTAATAGCGCAAATAGAACGATGCTCCACAAAAGAAGAATTGGAACAACTAGATGAATCCCTTGCTAATGAAGACAAATTTCATTCAATGGTAGGTGAAAAGTTGAATAACAATGTTTTCTTAGAATACATGTATGTATATTGTTTTATAGTGTACGACGCTACAAAGTGTAGGTGGCAAAGATCCCATTGATACAACAAGACGAATATTAAACATAATATTTTTAGTCGCAAACTCCTCTATAAATCCTTATTTTACTATAAGGAACCTAACCAGACTGCAACCAACAGCTACTCTCCGGGCTATGTGCCCCGCCGAGCGCTGAATTACAAGTTACAAGCCTGGCGCGTTAAGTGTAATAATTGCATATTACCATCAAAACGCTAGTGCTTCGATTGCAACAAACACCAGCCGAAAGACTGATCCTACTTAAAGGAGCTCCCTTGCCAGTCGTCACACACCACTTGCAGACTGCAGTTTCGAGCTGTTGGCTCTCGTCAGTGCAAGGTAGGTATGCGACGACCGACATGAGAATCCTTTGACTATAGTACATCCCGGTATTTTTACAATAGCGACATGTAAAACAGCCAGCAGGCGCCATCCAGCGGTCCAGTGTCTGTTGCAATCGAAAAATAAATAGCCTGACTTGGCTTAGCATAGTTCAAATGTGCTTTTAGAGGGCGGAATATTAAACATAATATTTTTAGTCGCAAACTCCTCTATAAATCCTTATTTTACTATACTGTCTTTCGGCTGGTGTTTGTTGCAATCGAAGCACTAGCGTTTTGATGGTAATATGCAATTATTACACTTAACGCGCCAGGCTTGTAACTTGTAATTCAGCGCTCGGCGGGGCACATAGCCCGGAGAGTAGCTGTTGGTTGCAGTCTGGTTAGGTTCCTTATAGTAAAATAAGGATTTATAGAGGAGTTTGCGACTAAAAATATTATGTTTAATATTCCGCCCTCTAAAAGCACATTTGAAAGACGAATATTATCCAGAATTACATCTAATAAATCGGCCATAACGTATAATTGGACAGGACGAAATAATACAGAAAATTTTAGAATATACTAAAGCTATTACTTGGTAAGTAATTAACAATTATTAAACAATGTATATTTATCACTTCACTGCATTCTTTTTATATAATAATTTTTTAAGCTTCAAACACAAAATGTTTAGAGTAAAAAATATCAACCAAAAAACCAAAAAAAACTATAAACAGATTGCATATTCTCACGCTTCTCTAATAATTTGAGACTATTTTTGAAACACTCTCTGTTTGAGTATTTCTGTGAGACTAAAATTTTCAGTTGCAATAAGTAAAACACGACACTAATATGCAGTTTTCTTTATTATATCTGTCTTCATTAAACTTAGCTAATTAGTTTTTGAAAAATAATGGTCCAGAGGATACTTAGTAAACTGAGTTATCTTAAATACTGTTTCAGAATCATATATATGAGAAAAAATAAAAAGTTCTGTAGTTAAAATAATGAAAAAAAGCTAATAGTTCTTTTCTATAAAATGAATACTTAGGGAGATTAATAAAACTATTTGTACAAAGTCTTACAATCCAAGATTAGATAAGGCAACTGCCATACTCGGTATTTCGCAATTATGGGATTGGTGGTTCGATTCACAGTGTCTGAATTTTTTTTACTCGATATTAAAAGATTAAAAAAAATAATAGTCCTACTTGTGCTGCGCCACAATTGTAGTTTTCAAAATCAAATGAAATGTTTCAAATAATACTCCATTTTAAATATTTATTAGTAACATTTTAATTGTAGTCTCGGCGAGAAGAAATCCACTGGCAAAGAATACTACCCAACAACAAGTAGAAGATATTACAAAACTTTTTCTCAGAAATACCGGTGATCGAGAGGGAGGAAGAAGGAAAAGACAAAAGGACTAATGTAGTTATGGTTTCAGATTCCTTTTTTTATTATTAAGTTTATGGATTTAATCTATATACCCTGTATAGTCCAAGCAGTGGCACTGGTCTGTATTTCCAGCTACCTACTCTCTGAACTTTGTTTATTTAAAAGTATAGACTTTTATTTGGCACTTTTGATGCTGTATAAATTTTTTTGATATGCAAGTATTGTACGCAGACAAATCCCCCAAACCATTTACGTGCATGTGAAGTTAAAAAAAAAAGTGCAAAGAAAGTTGGCAAGCCACTGCACCACATCGGGTGCAAATTTTCTATTTTAACATGTATGTTTAAAAAATTAACAGGTCAGACATTTCTCATTAACCAATTTTTTTAGTACAACCATTCAAAAATATTACTTTTAAAAAAATTGAACTTCTCTAATGTAAAAATTGCGAAATATAAGATAAAATATACAAAAAACAGAAAATGGCTTGATCAGACATTTTCGTTAAATTTTACCCCTCTAGATAGCTTTAAAAAAGTGAAAAATGTCTTTTAATTTTTGTGCAAAATTTTGTTTTTACTTTTTTAAGGCTAAGGGGGTAAAATTTAACGAAAATGCCATTTTCTGCTTTTTGGGCACCAAGTGAACCAATAAACGGTTAATCAAACATTTTTGGACATTTCATCTCATATTTAACAATTTTTGAATTTGAGAAGGCCAATTTTTGAAAAAGTAAAAATTTTGAATGCTTGTATTAATTGGTTAATGAGAAATGTCAGACCTGTTAATTTTTAAAACGTACATGTCAAAATAGAAAATTTGCAGCCGGTTTGATCCGGTGGCTCGCCAACTTTTTTTGCACCTTTCTTTTAATTTCACTTACGCGTGAACGGTTCACGGAATTTGTCTGAGTAGGATACTTGCATATCGAAAAATATATACGGTACAATATCGCTGCCATTTTTTCTAACGACACTAGCATGAAACTGCCCACGAGTCGTGAAAAATGCCAAATAAATGTAAAGCACCATTTTGTCCATATTAGTGGACTACCATTTAAGTTAGACTGTAGTTTGTGAATACCTTGGACCCATCAATTAAATACTTATCATCAGTGGTGGCTGTGAAATTTTGGTTCATCATATCTCAGTATTGAAGCATGGGACCCAAACCATAAAACCATACTTGACAAGGCATGACTGCCAAGACTAATTGAAGAAGTTTGCGAAAAAAAAGCGCGGTTGAAATTTGCGAAAAAATAATTGGCTGACCCATGTATAAGGAAATAATTTTTTTTTTTTAGGAAATGGAAGAAAATATAAGGACCCGTTTTTCTTTAAATCGAAAAATTTTGATTTTTTACAAAGTTACACCTTCCTGAAATTTTATTTTAGATTGGTTTTTATTTATAAAATTTCAGGAAGGTGTAACTTTGTAAAAAATCAAAATTTTTCGATTTAAAGAAAAACGGGTCCTTATATTTTCTTTCATTTCCTAAAAAAAAAAATTATGGCAAAGATTTTGGGTTGACAGTTATTTTTTCAATTTTCTTTCGCAAATTTCAATCGCGATTTTTTTTCGCAGAACTTCTTCAATTAGTCTTGGTGGTCTTGGATAGTTTGGGTCCCATGCTTCAATACTGAGATATGACCAACCAAAATTTTACCAGCCGCCACTGCTTACCATTCAAGTAAATGTAGCAATTAAACAGTAATTCTAGATTATCTGCAGTGGTTATGGGAAAGTGTATGAAGGCCGGTTAGTGGCCGCCTGGACTCGATCAAATAAATGTAACAATTAAGCGGCAATTCTGAAGCAATGGAGCTAGGTATGAGAAAATATATCCAGGCCGGCTAATGGCCGCCTGGACTCGATCAAATAAATGCAACAATTAAACGGCAATTCTCAAGCAACGGATCTAGTTATGGTAAACTGTATGTCGGCAGGCTAGTGGCCGCCCGGACACGGGTATGCCGGGCAAGCAATATTTGCGAGTGCTTATTTGGTGCATGAACTGCTTGAAAGCATGTATTTGGAAAGCACTGGGCCAATAATTTATGTTATCTGGGAGTTCATCCCCAGAAGTTTTTCAAAAAGAAATTAGACAAATGTTTGATAATGTAGTAGGGGTAGACACATCTTTTGATGACATTTTAATATGGGATGTGGATCAAAAGGAACATAATCGTATATTAGTAAATGTTTTAAAAATTGCTAGAAAGAATAACTTAGAAACGTTTGTAGGGATGGTGACATATTTAAGTCGGTGTGTTAAAAACTTAACACCGTTAACCGTTAAGAAATTTATTGAAAAAAGAAGGTATCTTTCTTCTTTCTCTTTAATAAATGCACCCGTTCGTAAATATTTTAATATTAATGAACCAATAACCATTTGATGCTTCACAAAATGGCTGTGCAGCAGCATTAATACAAAATAACGTTCCAGTAGCTTATACGTCTAGAGTTTTTACTACTACGCAGCAAGGTTGGGCTCAGATTGAGAAAGAGATGTATGCGATATTAGTAGCGTGCGAAAAATTTCACCGATTTATATATGATCCTACAGATGTCACGATCGAAACAGATCACAAACCTTTAATATTCATATATAAAAAACCTTTATCTCAGGCTCCAGCGAGACTGCAGTTAATGCAAATTAGAAAATATAGTTTCAATTTAGTATATAAAAAGGAACTGAATGAGATTTGCAGTGAACAATATTTAACAGGTAGCAAAATTATTCCCATTGTGAAATGTCTCTCAGAGAAAATGGAAAATCTGGTTACTACAATCAGGGTGGCAAAAACTCAACGGTTAAGGAACTTAAGCACCATTTCGGACCAATAGAGCAAGTTACATTACTTGCTAGTGGAACGTTCTTGATCCTCGATTCAAAAAATTGCATTTCAGCAACATTATAGCCTGCTCTCAAGCTGTAAAATACATTAGTAATATGTGTAAACAAGATCTATCCAGGGAATCTGTACCTGTATTGCAGTTAATACAGAAGAAATATCTAAATCTGACAGTGTTTGGTCCTATCACGAAGAATTAGCAAAAAATACTATCGACATCAATGTTCAAGCAGGAGGAAGGAGCATATTCAGGCCTTAAATCATATTTAAAGCAGCCAATAGTCTTTACATACAACGGATGTGTTTTCTTATTTTGGAAAAATGTGCAAGTAACACTTGCCTTTAAACACCTGTGACGCGTTTTTGTCCACCTCGAACGGTGACGTGGAGAAAAAGGGCCACTCTTTGGCATTCAAGCTCCAGAAACAAGTCTTCGATTTATTCGGGCGCCAGTCCTAGTTTAAGTGATAGGACACACTACACTCTAATAGGGTGGGGTTGGCAATGGGGGTGGTAGAGGGATAGCTGACGCCAAAACATTTTTTTAGACGTTTCGTTCTTGTATACACACTAAATCACATTTTAATTTTTTTACCCCCTTCAATAATAGGATGGGGGTGGTACAGAGGGTAGCTAACGCCAAAAAATTTTTAAACGTTTCGTTTTTGTATACACACTAAATCACATTTTAGTTTTTTTACTCCCTTTAATAATAGGGTGAGGGTGGCAATGGAGGTGGTAGAGTGGGTAGATAACGCCAAAAAAATTTTTTGAGACGTTTCGTTCTTGTATACACATTAAATCACATTTTAATTTTTTTTACCCGCTTTAATAATAGGGTGAGGATGACAATGGGGGTGGTAGAGGGGGTAGATAACGCCAAAAAAATTTGTTGAGACGTTTCGTTCTTGTATACACATTAAATCACATTTTAATTTTTTTTACCCGCTTTAATAATAGGGTGAGGATGACAATGGGGGTGGTAGAGGGGGTAGATAACGCCAAAAAAATTTTTTGAGACGTTTCGTTCTTGTATACACACTAAATCACATTTTAATTTTTTTTACCCCCTTTAATAATAGGGTGGGGTGGCAAAAAGGTGGTAGAGGGGTAGCTAACGCCAAAAAATTTTTTTTATACGTTTCGTTCTTATATACAGACTAAATAAAAATAGTGTAGGGGTGGTATTGGTGGTGATAGTGGGGAGGGGGGGGTGGCTTATGCCAAAAAGATTTTTGAGGCCTTAACTTTTCGTACATGTCCTAAATTGCAATTTTATGGACTCTTACTAGCTTGTTTTGCCTATTTACACCATTTACCCCCGAACCCTTCAACGGAATTGGATCAAAATATAATCTACTTCCAGATCGCATTACAATACATAAGTGTACCAAATTTCAAGTCAATATCACAAACGGTTCCAGAGTAAACGTGCGCACAAAAAAGTTACAGACAGACAGGAAATTTTTTCGCTCAAATTTAAATTCTCGACGTTTCATGACATTTGAAGTCTATTTCAACAAAGAAAATATTTTTTTTTGCGTTACTATATTTCCACTGAACGTGGAAGTATATGTATATATATATATATATACATATATATATATATATATATATACTGTGCTGTTCTATTTTTATTGAACTTAATAATTTGCAGTACTAATCAAACTTTAACTTGTTTATTTCCAATAAATAAAAAAACTTTAAAAACCAAAAGATCAAATTAAAATCTCTTACCTTTTGATCCGAAAGTATGTCAAAATATTTAATGGGCCGGCTAGCTTATCTTTTCCTTCAGGAGCAGGTTCAAATACAATTCCTATTTAAAATGAAATTTTATTAAAGTAAATTTTTTAATCTGATATAAATAATTAATTTTCCTTGATATTTAGATAATTTAGCTTTATAACAGGTTCAAAAGTCTAATACACTATTTAAATTTTAATATACAACCTTGTCCAAAAATTAAACACACAAAAACTTTCCTTCTTCGTAGCTACACTCTTCTCTTTCCAAATCCAACAATTCTCCTTTCATTAATTCTTCACCTTATCCCGTCCTTATCTCCTCTGCAACTCCTATCCACAATAACACATCTACCTTCTTATTTCCAGTCTATTTTTACTCTTCTTCGCTGATCTCCACAATTTCTGACTTTCAATTCAATTTCAAATTATTAATTCTGTTTATTATTTTTTTTCTTCACTCCCTAATTTTCACTTGTTCTTTTTTTTTCTTAAATTTGTTTTTCCAATTTTACAACCTCTCTTTTATCTGCTGTTTGTTGTTCTATATCACTAAATATCACTCCTTGTCTTTCTCCAGGAAAACATTTACCAACTATAAAAAAATTTCCTACTTAAAAGAAATGTCATAATGACTTAAATGTCAGAAATTATTTCAACAACAACTTAATAACTACTAACATAGATGTCAGTATCAAACTTACTATTGACATCAAATAAAAACTTTAAAACTATTAAAACAACTCTAAACAAGTATTAACATTCTAAAACACATACCTTTCGGATCTTTAGATAATTTAAATAAATTTTGAAAACCATCTAAAGGAAACAAACAAATTCAAACCCTGATTCAGCAAATAACACAAACATGCAATATTCGTAATCGTCCAATATGCAAATACATAGCATTATAGCAATACATATATATATATATATATATATATATATATATATATATGTAAAGACCAAAATAATTATATGCATATAGCTAAAAATGAATAAAAATGTTACATAAAATTATTATTTCACTGATGTGCTAAAACTCTTCCGATTATTGTATTTGATTTTATAATTGTATATGAAGTAATGTTTATATTCAGGTGCGAAGTGAAGTGCGAGTGAGGAAATTCTTGGCACTGCAGCAAGTAAAAAACAGGAGGACTGGTTCAATGATAATGAAGCTTTTATACAAGAACTTCTTGACCGCAAACATACTGCCTTCCAAAACGCTATCAACCACCCCAACGACTCATCAAAAGCAGAAGCTTTTACCCAATCTAAGTATGAAACGCAACGCCAAATCAGAAGAATAAAGAACGAGTGGTGGGCAAGCAAGGCCAGAGAAATCCAAAGGTACGCCGATTCACACGACTACAGGAATTTCTTTCAAGGAGTAAAAGCAGTGTACGGCCCCAGTCGGAGAAATATGTGCCCTATTAAAGATTTAAATGGAAATCTCCTCAAAGAAGACCAGGAAATAAGAGCCCGATGGAAAGAACACTACTCTAACATTCTTAACCAGCAAAGTCAAGCCGATCACGATATTATAAATCTTATCCCTCAATATGACAACTTCGAAGACTTAGATAAACCACTAACAACGGAAGAGATCTTAACCGCCATTGGGCAGCTAAAAAATAATAAATCTCCCGGCGCCGACTCACTCCCAGCTGAGATCTTTAAAGCTGTCGTCAGAGCTCATACCCTACCTCAAAAAACTGTTTGATGTCGTGTGGGAAAGTGGTCAAGCTCCGCAGGAGTTTCGTGATACACTTTTAATCAACCTCTTCAAAAACAAAGGGAGCGCTGCGGACTGTGGAAATTACAGGGGTATAGCTCTCCTGGCTGTTGGAGGGAAGATACTCACTAAAGCGATGGCAAATAGGCTAACACCTGTTATGGAAAAGTTACTTCCTGAAACACAGAGTGGCTTTAGACCAAACCGAGGCACATCGGATTTAATCTTCACACTTAAACAGCTTCAAGAAAAAGCACTCGAACATCAAGGAGAAATTCACATGGCCTTCATTGATTTAACCAAAGCGTTTGACTCGGTGGACAGGGAAGTACTCTGGAAAATTATGTTCCGCTTAGGTATTCCTAGAAAATTTGTGGAAGTATGTCGCAGTCTACATACAAACAACAACGCCCAGGTTATGTATAATAATGAGGCAACCGAACCTTTCCAAACTCTCACTGGAGTTAGGCAGGGATGTGTCCTGGCACCCCTACTCTTTAATTTGTTTACCACTGCTCTAACAATTATTGTTGACAACAAACTGACAGTCAGAGGAATAGGTCTCAGATACCGTTTTGATGGCGGTCTCTTTAACATAGGGCGCTTTAGAGCTTTCACGAAGACACGCACACGATTCATTTGTGATCTCCAGTATGCGGATGACTGTGCACTTTTAGCCTCTACGCCGGAAGAGCTTCAAGAACTTTTAGATGTGTATGCCCAGAGCTATGATTCCTTGGGACTTAAAATCAACATTGGAAAGACTAAGATTATGTCAACTCCTCATCAAGTGAACCAAATAGACATTACACTTAACGGAAATTCTCTTGAAGTGGTGGATCAGTTCAATTACTTAGGCAACGTTGTGACAAAGCAAACATGGACAGCGAGATTCGCAATAGAACTAACGCTGCATCTAGAGCATTCAAGGGACTTAGAGAGAGAGTATTTGACAACCACGACCTTGCTTTGTCAACGAAAATGGCTGTCTACAGAGCAGTTGTCATTCCAACACTGCTATATGGATGTGAAAGCTGGGTCACTTACCGTCGTCATGTGAAAGAATTAGAACGTTTTCAGCAAAGACACCTCAGAAGTATGATGAAAATCCGTTGGTTCCATCACATATCAAACGTGGAAGTACTCAGGAGAGCGAACAGCCTTCCAATTGAGGTGCTTATTTCAAGAGCACGCCTAAGATGGGCAGGTCACGTTCATCGTATGCATGATAATCGCCTTCCTAAATGTACACTTTATGGTGAATTGCTAAGCGGTAGAAGAAGGCGTGGCGGTCAACGAAAGAGGTTCAAAGACGCTCTTCATGAAAATCTAAAATCCTGCGGTATTGCAGACGAGCAATGGGAACAACTTGCAGCGGACAGAACCGAATGGCGAAGGGTTGTGGCCAGCTATCAAGGAAATGTTGCTGCAAGAAGGCCGAATCCAAGACCTAACCAGGTCTATGTTTGTCCTGACTGCGGTCGACATGTGCTCTCCCGAATTGGCCTGTATAGCCATAGTCGTGTGCACCGTAGATGAATGCGAATTACAATAGACTACACCTTTTACTTGTTTTTTATTGTACACAATTTATCGACTGTAACATTTTTATACTCGGACTCGAGTAACGGCTAATAATAATAATAATAATAATAATATTCAGGTAAATTCTGTTTGCAATTGCTATGAATCTTGTTTTACAAGCCATATTGCTACAATTCTAAGTTATAACAATATCTTTTGACAAATTGGTATTCCGTTTGCTTCTTCATAACAAGTAATGTTAAAAGTTTGTCTGATAGCAATATTGTTATCCCTAAATCTTACGCGTACGCATTTTATGTCAAAATGGAGATGGCAACGTCGATTTATAACATGTTATTTATAAAAGAAGAAGAAGATTACAAGAATAACCTCAAAGTTTACAAATTTGTGCTGTCAGTGATGTAACAGATGACACAAGTGTATAGTGTAATTTTATTTATGTATTTTTTTAGTCTGTGTGCACTTTACTACATTCAAAAATAATGCCAAGAAGTAAAAAAACCTTAAAAAATCAAAAGGAACTATTACTTAATTTCATGGAAAACAATAGAATAATTGTTACAGGCAAATGCCATCCCATGAAAACCAGAGAACTAGAAGAGAAATGGTATGAAATAACTGAAATATTAAACTCTGCGGAAAGTGGTGCCAAAAAAGACAAAAAACAGTGGAATAATGAAAGTATATAAAGTAATTATTTTAGTTTTATAATAATAAAGTATGTACGACCTAATTACTCATATACTTACCAATTTTTTTTATAGTTTCTGTATGAATGGAAATCGAAAACAAAAAAAAGGCACGCAATCATAAAGTTTCAATTACTCAAACTGGAGGTGGAGGTTACATATCAAATGAATTAAATGATCTAGAAAATAGGCTGATGAGTGTTTTGAGGTGGGTTCATGTTGTAGGGTGAATCAATAGTAAGATATCTGTAAGATGACAGATCATCTTGTTAAAATCAATCAAACAGAATAGGTAATTTATGGACCTGGTTATAAGATAACCAGATCTATTTAAAATAGCAAGAAAGTGTCTTGTTGTCTGATTATGGCCGAGATTACCCCATATTTTATATGTATCTGATGTATTTTCTTTCTGTGAATAAACTTTATTATTATGGTATTATAGTTGTCTAATTCATTTAAATAGTCACTTGTATACCTATCCATACCTCCTGCGGGTGATATTACACACAAGGGATGAAAGACACTTTACTCCGAAGGTATTCGCATAATATTTTATATGACTTCTTGTTTTTAATTCATAATTATGTATTAATTGCAAATAATAAATATATCAATATATATTAATAAATATCAAATAAGAAGATTGTTTTTATTTAAACAGTTTCCAGGGTAGTTACGTGCAAACGCAGTTTCATTTGTGTGAGTGCTTGTACTTCAAGTTTCCTCTGTGGCTCAGTACTTACGTGTTAGGCTTGAGATCACGGAGTCCCGGGTTTAAATCCTGGTTAGGGCATGGATGTTTAGTGGCGTTTTTAATGTGTTACCGAGATGGTAACAGTACTAGACGAGGTTGTGTGAGAGATGTTGTCGAATCATAAAATTCATAAATCTAATTGAATTAAATAATATATAAACCACTACTATGCACAAAACACATCAATCACATCATCAAAACACGCCAGGGGCCTTCCACAACGTTCAATACTTCAGCCGTCCTGCCGTCTAGACTCCCGTCCGGTTCGACTCGTCGCATTGGTGCCAACACCAAATCAAGCCAGAGGCCGTTCACAACGTTCAATACTCCAGCCGCCTTGACATCCAGAGCTCGTCCGACCCGATGTCTAATTATATGCAGCAAGGTTTCTGCAGCGGCAGTTCTTCCGCAGTTCTCGTCGCTACAACATCAACTACAAACATCAGTCCAGTGAAAGCAGATCAACAAGAAGCAACCAGTCCAGCCTACCAGTGTCTACTCGACGAACCAACTCTCAATACGACACTTTGTCTGCTGCCAGCGCACGGTCCAAGGCTTTGGTGATGTGGAGAAGAGTACGAACAGCGTACAGCAGTCGCGACTTAACAAACGTTTCATCGATGCATAGTAGTGCGGGGAAAATTAAAATCAGTGTTAGCTCAGTACAGTTAGGGCCTAAATAATTAAACAAATATCATTTTTGACAGTACGAACGCCGTTCGAGTTGCTTTTAGTTATTTTTTTATGGATTTTCGTCTTTTATTTACTTAACCTAATTGCAACTACAGGTATTAGCACCCATAATAAAAATAGCAATATGGAGCCTAGATTTAAAAAAAAATCCTGCGCATGACTGCTGCACACGCGATATGTAACGTATGAGCTAGTGTATATTTTAGGGGGTATAATTTTAACATGTTTTACTGCTACCAATGCAATATGGTGGTTATATTAAAAAAAACTCACACACAATATGCGGTAGGATATATTTAAAAAATAGATCATAGTGTCAGTTAAAGTTAAGTCTGTCTAGTTTTATTTGGTGAAATAAATTGACGCTATGAGCACTTAAAATAATGCAGAAAATTTAAACTTTAACATAGAAATGTTAACAAATGAATAAAAAAATCTGCGTTATGCTGCGCAAGATATTTTCAAGTTGATTTGCTTAAATACTGAGGAAATTCAACAACTGGAAGAACTCTCCGCTGCATATAATGAAGGAGTAATTATTTGTCATAAATATTTTTATAATATTTTAAACCTGGAGGAATTTTGAGAGGAAATATTAAATGCTGACTTGAAGCGATTTTTAGATGAATATTTACTTGAACATCTACCGGATGAAATTATAGAAAAATATGAACTACAAAAATGGAGGACTGCAACAAACAAAATAATTAATTTGTTATTATTTAGAATTATATAAATATCTGCATTTTCACTATATTCAAATTATAACAATAAGACTTTATTTTAAATAAATATATAAGCCATATATGTGGTTTTTCTAAGTTGATGATTCGCACAACTAATCATACTATTTATAAAAAATGTATATTTTCATTTATATTCATGCAAAACAATTAAAATTTAAACAGCATTTGATTTTATTTATAAAAAATGTGCATTTCCAATAAGTTCAGACAAAAGAAAGATGGAAATTAAATAACTATTTGACTTAATTTTGGAAATTTTACTGTTCAACTAGAATATCGCTAATGAATGAATGAGTATTTAATGTTTGCCATTAATGTAGATAACATAAAAGTAAAATTTTTAAGAATTTCTGTTACATTTCAGAGTGCTACTTACTAAGAGTGTGCGTTTCAAAGTTTTGTGTTGTGTGTTTAGCAGGTACTGTTTTTTCTTTTCACATATATATTTTTTAAATTATTTACCGTGTTCATTGATTATTAAAATTATTTATTGCAAAATGTCTAGTAATATCGACTTAGCAGAGATTAATATAATTTCAAATGATACCAGCAACATTTTTGAACAAAAACGCATTTCAGATTTAACTATTGATAAGGTTTATTATATTAAAGATATGAAGTCAATGAAAACAAAAATCAGACGTGCCATAAAAGTAACATTAGAAGACAATCAAGATATTTTTTAAAGTATTTTACCGTTGGCGGAAAGTTTCACGGATGAAATTATATCTAGTATGATGACTTCTGAAAAGAAGTATACGTTAACATACAAGGGGCAAAGTAAAAAACCAACGTAAATTTATCTACTTCTTCACTAATGGAATTCGGCTGTACTCAATAATAATTATGTTTTCCATATTTTTACTTTTTTAATTTGCCTATTTGCTAAGAATATGCCTAGTTTAATTCATAGAGTTTCAATTTAAATTTTTTTTAAAATATCAACTTAGCTAAAGATTATTTCAACTTAAATTACTTACATTTTGCAATAAAATGTAATTCGGTTATTATAATTACCTATATGTGAAGACAAAAAACAGTACAATAGCCTGCTCTCTAGTTTTCTTTATTTGAAAATGGGCGCGTTCAAATGCAGCATATGTGATAAAACATTTAGCCGCGCGGACGCTTTAAAGAGACATATGAATATTATACTTTGCGAGGAGAAAAAAACGTATACCTGTGAAGTTGTGGTATCAAGAGTGCATATAAAGCAAACATAAATTCCCATATGAAAAAAAATGCATGGGGCACATGTAGTTAAGACAAGCAGTGCAGGTAATGTGGCGGCCTCAACTAGTAGCACAGAAGACACAACAACCAGCAGTGTTGATACTATGATAATCTGCAAGGAATGTAATTTAAGCGTACCGAGGGAGAAAATGACAGCACATTTGCAGAAGTCTTAATCATAGGGGAAGATATGCTACTATGCAAATTGGCGAAGGTGTGGAGCTGATGCAATCAGCTTTTAAAAACAGAATTGCTTCGTATAAAGTGAGACATGGAGATGTATCAGACCTGAGTTCGGCTTCAATCGAAGATTTTTTCCTAGCAATTAAGGAAAATTTTACCTTTGATGCAGTCCATCATAAGTGAACACAAATGCATTAAAGTTTACTTTGAGGAGCTTTTTGGATGGTACGTAATACCTACCAAAGAAGAAGATGGTGATATAAGACAAGATATAAAATCACTTAATAGTGAATACACAAGTGGAAAAGGGGTGAACAGGGAAAGTCCTGAGACAGAAGAGGATGTGGATCATCAGGGAGAAGGATGGACAGAAGTTAATAGGAGAAGGGGTGAGAGGAAAGAGGAAAAAGGGGGGAAACCTAGACAGAGGCGAATAAAGCCGGATGCAATCTGTATCACGGCAGGGGAAGGAAATACCAGCAGGGAAGTGCCGATAAACAAGAAGGATAGACGAGCCAGCGAAATGGTAGTGAGACAGAGGGAGAAGCCAAAAGAGGGAGCTGTCTGGGTGCGAGCGCAAAACGTAGAATTACTAAAGAAAATGAAAGATGAAGTCGATATAGACAGTCTGGGCATTCAAGAAAACGAAGACGGGGCATCTTATGATGACCCTGCAAGAAGGCGGGGATCTGAGGGTAGAACAGTTGAAGACTGAAATAACCTCCAAACTCCAGGAGGTGGAGGTGAAAGGAAGGGAAGAAACTAAAAAGTTTCTGCAGATCAAAAACCTAGATGCAACGATTAGCCCAGAAGAGGTTGAAGAGGCGATAAGAAGGCGATCGGCTCGAGCAGTGGGTAGGCTATGAAAGTCAAAAGCATGCTCAAGTCGTACGGTGAAAATCAGATGGCAATAGTTGAAGTGCGGGAGGAGGAGGCAAAAAAACTCAACCAGGCAGGAGAAATTAGAGTGGGGTGGGTGAAGTACCCCATAAATGAAAAAAGCCGCAATAGAGCAAAAATGAACACCAGGCAAAAAACTGCCTGAACAATCCATCTTGTGCCATATGCAAAAAAGAGGGACACAGGGTGGATACGATGAGCTGCCCAAGATACAGAGAGATAGTAGAGGAAGGGAGACGGCTACAGAGGAAGAGACAGCCTCCTATGACCCCCACTCCACCAGTCAAAATAGATTAGGTGGCACCGGAAATGAAGTGCTCCCGCGACTATTAATAAAGAGCAGACGGGGGGAAGTGCACGACTCAATCCACACAGTAGGACAGCAGGAGGTGGTGGTCCTGCAGCTTAACATAGACAGAGGGAGGATTGCACACGACCTGCTGCTGGCTAGAGCCGCCGAGGTCGAAGCGGACTTACTGCTGGTAGATGAATGTAATCACAAAAAGACAAATGCTAGTGGCTTCTGGATGGACAAAAAGGGAGACGCCGCGATAGGTATCAGGAGCAGGAAAATTAAAGTGGATAAGGTCCAACGGATCCTGTATATAAAGACAAGTTGGGGGACTATGTATAGTGTATAATATCTCTCCGAATATTAGTAAGGAAGAGGCAGAAAGGATCTTAGGCAATCTCGCCGATAGCATTAAGTCTGTAGAAGGACCGGTATGGGCGTCACCCGGGGGTTGACCGTTCATCGACCCTAATAATCGTGGGAATTAAATGGATAATACTGACAAAGAAAAAACGAATGAAATAATGGGCGGAACTCTGACGACGACAACGGCAATGGTAACGGACATCGAAATGCTATTGAGCATGGATGAGAAAGCGGCTGAGAAGGCCGTGTTTTCGAGGCGAAGCTCAATCCAGCGCAGCCCAACGACGGATAGGTGCTCGTCGATGGGTAACCTGTGTTTCGACCAAGAAAAGAAGAGAAAGAGGGTGGAATACCGTGCGGGAGCGTGCAGCAAGGAGCTGCTGGACGCCGAGGAAAAGGAAGAGAACCCGAGTTCCGTAAGGGTGACACAACTGGGTCATGAAACCAAAAAGACAGCCCTAGATATCGCCATCCATCAGGATCACGAAGGAGGGTAAGCTCTTGATTACCATGGACCGGGACGACGAGGCTCTAGATAGGATTCATACAGCCATCAGCGAGCCTGTAGGGGAAGCCAATGTCCATGCTTTGAGGCTAGCAGACAGTCTAGAAATACTGCATATCAGAGGAATGGATGTAGCTACGTCTAGGGAGGAAGTGCTTGAAAGTATCGAGGGAATAATAGGCAGCCTTAAGGACAGGAGGCCCAAGCTGAGCGAGTTAAGAGCGAATGCCAGGGATACTCTGGCAGTTACTCTAAGAGTTAGTAAGGAGGATGCCGATATTCTCAATAGGGAGAGGACAATAAGAATCGGGTTAGTCAAGTGCCAAGTAGAGAGAAGGATCGACCTGCGGACATGCCGGAAGTGCTGGTCGTATGACCATTTGGCCGCAGATTGCAATGGCGTCGACAGGGGGAAGGCCTGTTATAGATGCGGCGATGACGGGCACACGGCTAAAGAGTGTCCTAACGGCGAAAGGTGTCCGGTTTGCATGAAGACGGGGCATAAGATGAGAACTGGCAAGTGCCCTGCATTTAGGAAGGCGTTGGCGAAGGCCAGGGACAGGCATAGTTCCGCCCGTTCTACGGGAGGAGCGAACAGGGACAGTTAAATGGAGAAATGGGTGGAGGACCCACAACAACAGTCCAAAATGGTGAGAGGAGATACCCCACCCTCCACACCGCTGGGGAGGGAAACCCTAGCCACGGTCAGAGAGGAGGGTAGTAGGACAGGCCCTCACCGACCGTCATCCAGCGACTGTCCGACGTCTAATACATTAAAGATCCTACAAGCAAATATGAACCGCTCAAGAGCGGCACATGTTGTGGCCTATGCCACGGCTGCTGCACAGGAAGTAGACATTATAATAGCATCCGAGCCCAACTTAAAGATAATAGAGTCAGGGAGGTGGATCAAGGACAAAAAAAGGATGTAGGAATCCTGCTGACAAATAAGAATGTAGGAGTAAAGAGGGTATCCACATCGGAAGGTTTCATTACATTGGATATAAGAATGTGATGGATGTTACTGCTTGCCGAATATAACGCTAGCAGAGTACAAGGATTATGTTGATCGGGTAATGGGCGAGGTGCGCAAGGTGAAACCTAGAGAGGTAATCGTACTGGGGGACTTAAACAGTAAATCCCCTCTTTGGGGTTGACCTGTATGGGATCAGAGGAGTGCGTATTGGTCAGAATGGATGGAGGAGCTGAATCTGCTGGCAGTGAACGACGGCGATACTATAACATGGAGTAGGGGAGGCAGTAACAGTTTTATTGATTTAACGTGCGCATTACAAGCCATGGCGGGGAAAATTCGTAACTGGCGGGTTCTCGTCGAAGAATCAATGAGTGATCACCGTCATATAAGATTCGACATAACGGGTTATAGAATCCAGAAAGCGGCTTGGAGAAATATGAAATGCATGATGGACACGGATCGTTTTATACGAAGGGTAAAGGAGGAGGTGACCCAAGTTAATAGGAATGGAAGTCCCGCTGAATGGTTCACCGAAGTAGTGAAAAGGGCCCACACGGCCAGTCTAATCAGGAGAAATGGGATAGTAACTCGGCTACCATACTGGTGGAGTGAGGAGATAGAAGGGTTGAGAAACTAATGCAATAAGGCAAGAAGGAAATGCACTAAGATCGGGGCAAGGATACACAACGACGACAAAAAGGTATATGCGGAGGAGGAATACAAGGCCAAGAGGAAGGAACTAGTGAAAGGGAATGGAGAATAAACGCCGAACTGGATCTGGGTATACGATAAGGGAAAGTGGAATAGGATTCACAAACTTATTACACAGATAATGTCACGTAAGGAGAGCGAAGAGATGGAGCAACAAGCTGTTCCGGAGATCCTAATCATTGAATGAATGGGAGAAGGTAACATGGGTTCCTCACCCTGAAGTAAGTTCCAAACGGACGGTTCTGGGGTAGCGGAATAACCACGGAGGGGGTTTTAGCCGGTAAGAGTCCGGCACGAACCGACCACGATTGACACCAGTGGCGGCAGCCCATGAGGATTTCCCCTCAAACGGAAAAAAAAGGTCAGGTTAGGTTAGGTCAAGTTGTGAGACCTTGTCGTTGGTGGAGGGGCTTAATTCATCGCGGCCCTCTGAGCCATGCCGGGGAGTACCCTGCTCTCGTAGGACATAGGTTGTAGGGTGTTGTTCGTAGGGTGCAGGGTCCCGCAGGGACGAGGCAAGCAACCCTCCGAAGGCAGGGGGACGCCCAAAAAAAAACACGACGGACGCTATAATCGTTAAGGGTGACGGGAAGAGTTACGCGGAGTTGCTCAGGATGGTCAAGGGTAGCGTGAACCCAGGGGATGTCGATGTAGAGATTGCATCTATGAGAAAAACAAGAAACGGTGACTTGCTCATAGAAGTCAAAAACGGTAGCGATTAGACAAAGGCCCTTAAAAAGGCCATCGCCGACAAAGTCGAGGGGGTACAAGCCTTAGCCATGGGCGACGCGAGAGTGGTTTTGCACGTAAAGAATATGGACGCTACCATCACAAAGGAGGACATAGAGAAGGCAGTGACGGATGAGCTGGGTATTGCTGGCGACGTCATTGCCGTCAGCGCACTGCGACCGGTCTTTGGGGATCGCCAAAATGCCACCATTGTGACGGACTGTGAGACAGCAAAAGGGCTCCTACAAAAGGGTAGTGTGACGATTGGGTGGACCAAGTGCAGAATCGTCGAGCGAGCCGAGGGGTAGCAATGCTTCAAATGCTGGCAGCAGGGCCATATGGTGCGGGCATGTTCGGGGCCCAACAGGGAGCATCTTTGCCGCAACTGCGGTAAGGAGGGCCACCATGCGAGGGTTTGCCAGGACGACTCCTGGTGCCTACAATGTCTTAAGAGGGGCCACAGAACGGGGGAAATTGGGTGTCCTCTCTCCCACAGGTTGGTACCCGATATGCCGAGTCACTCTCTGGAGGAGGTTCCGACGAAGGAACAACGGTCGAACGGGCAGCCTAACGGGGGGAACGCGGAGGACGAGGCAACTCCCGGCACTAGTCGGCCCTTTCGTGCATCATAAAATTCAACGGCCAGCAAGGGCGGCCTCGGGCAACGTCCCACCCTTAGTAAGGCTCACCCAAGTGCCTGATCGGTTGCCAACCGCTGTAGCAGGAGCGCTAGCAGGAAAGTCTTCCGTAGAGGAAGGCGATATTCCTCTTTTCGTGTCCCTAGGGAAGGGCACACCAGTCTCTACCGGAGAAAGGGGTGTTAGAACGGCCATGGTAGGAAGTGGCGATTCGGAACGTGTGCGCAGCAATGAGTTCTGCGATGTCACTGGGGCGGATAGGGGTGTTAGCCCCGCAGGGAAGATTTGTGTCTTTCAGATCAACCTGAATAGGTGCTGGGAGGCGCATGATCTGCTCTACCAGACGAGGGAGGCCTATGGTGCCCATGTTCTGCTGGTCAGCGAGCCTAACAGGAGGCACGTTAGTTCCTCGGGGGATTGGCTGAAGCATCCGCTCTGCGATGCGGCGTTAAGGGTTAGCGGGAGAGGCATCTGTGACCCCGGCAGCGCCAACGGCATCGTTTGGTGCATTGTCGGGAGAGTGGGTGTTTTCTCCTGCTACAAAACTCCGAACTGTGGGTTGGAGGAATTCGAGAATTTCCTCGAGGATCTCTCTAATTCTCTGCGGGCGTCGGGCAACTGCGTTAGAGCTGTGGTGATGGGCGACTTTAACGCTAAAAATGGCCTCTGGGGGTCGGCTACGTGCGACGGTAGAGGGGTAATACTCGCTGAATGGTTGGCGGTCCACGATCTGGTGGTGGCAAATCGGGGCCCCGGTCGCTACGGCCAAGTGGCGTTACAACCCGGGTAGGGAGGCTGCGGTATCCGATTGTCTCCACCAAGAGTTCGGTTCGATATGGCATGCGTGTGCGGACGACATAGTGAGTGCGGACGACATAGTGAGTGCGGACGACATAGTGAATGCGCTCACCAGAGCGTGTAGCGGTGCTCTAACGGGGTCGATGCATAGGAGGGGCAAACCGGTCTACTGGTGGTGTCAAGAGGTTGCAGACGCACGTAAGAGTTGTCTGAAAGCCAAGAGGGTGTGGACTAGGGCTAAGGCCTCGCGAGCGGTGGAGGACGCTTCGTTGGCGGAAGGACGCATTGCGTATACGTCGGCGAGGCGCGCGCTCAGGGTGGCCATTAAAGCCTCGAAACGTAAGTGCTGGGACGAGGTTATCGACTCGGTTGACGGCGATGTATGGGGCGATGGATACCGTATCGCCTGTAAAAGAACGGGCATCCGAGCACACCTAACGCTGAGCGCAGACGCCAGGATGGGGATGGTGGACAAGCTGTTCCCCCAGCGGGCGGTCACGGTGTGGGAGCGGGAGGATCAGGACTATGTTCCTCCACTGGTTACGGTGGAGGAACTATCTAAGGCCGCGTCCAGGCTTAAGTGTAGGAAGGCACCAGGACCCGACGGGTTCCGCCTGAGGTAGTTAAGCTGGCGGTCGCGGGACACGCGGGAACATTTCTTGAGGTCTTTAACGAGGTTTTCAAGTCTGGAGAGATACCGCACAGGTGGAAGCGGACAAGGCTGGTCTTGGTGCCTAAGGCGGGCAAACCGCCGGGCTCGGTTCCGAGGCCAATATGCCTGATTGATACCAGCGCGAAACTCTTGGAGAGGATTATCGCCACTCGGCTGACGGAAGAAATCGACGCGAGGGGTGGCCTTTCTGATAGCCAGTTCGGCTTCAGGGAGAGCATGTCCACGGTCGATGCTATCCATTAGGTGGTCCATATTGCACGATCTGCTAATACAGGTAACTGACGGAAGGGTGTGTCTGCGTATCTGATTAGACTCATTATGAGCTACTTCACGGACAGATGTTTGCTGGTGGACGACGGCTTCAGGGCTGTCTCGTGCGGGGTTCCGCGGGGGTAGGCCTTAGGACCACTTCTGTGGAATGTCATGTATGACGGCATCCTGGAGCAGAGCACGCGGAGGACTCCTAGCGATTGCCCCCTGGTAGCTTTTGATCGACGACGTAGTATCGTGGATGAGCGAACACGAGCTACAGCTAGCTCCGGAGAAAACGGAGGCAATAGCGTTGGTGGGACGCAAGCATGTGGCGGAAATACCAGTCAGGGTCCTCGATTGCATCGTGGTGAATAAGCCCGTGGTGAAATATCTGGGGGTATACGTGGATGAGAAGCTTTCTTGGTCCGATCACATCGAGCGAGCCGTCCGGAAGGCCGAGAACTCGGCAATGTTTTTTTAATTGGGGGTCCGAAGACAAGTACTAGGCGTCTCTTAAATTCTGTGGTGACGTCCTCACTACTGTACGCGGCGCCAGTCTGGTGCGACGCACTAAATATCGCGAGAAACCGCGACCGACTGCTGGAGGGGCAGAGAGCGATGCTGATTCGCATCAGTTGTGCTTATCGCACCGTCTCTACTGTGGCCCTGCAGGTGGTTGCGGCGACTCCACCGATGGACTTGCTCGTTAGAGAACGGGCGTACAACTACGGTGCCACTCCAACCGATAAGGCTATTAACAGGGGGTTTCTAATGCAAAGGTGGCAGGAGTGATGGTCTCAGGCGGAGGTAGGTAGGTGGACACACGACCTAATTCCGGCTGTGCAGGCATGGCACGATAGGAAGCACGGGGAGCTTTGCTACTATCTGACTCAAGTGATGACTGGGAATGGAAACATTGGTAATTTCCTATTCCGTATAGGGAAAAGGCCGAACGCGTCATGTGTCTATTGCGAAGGGGAGGATTCGCCTGAACATTCACTGTTTATGTGCCCTAGGTGGCGGAAGAGCGGGCTATAGCCGCTCTGGCTATTGGCTCCGATTTGAGCAGAGGCAACATGGTGGACAACATGCTTAGTTGCGAACGGAGCTGGAACATTATCAGCACTATGTGTTGTAGTATTATGAAAAATAAAGACAGCGACGAGACTATGAGTGATTAGTGTGGTGAGTGTTTACGACTGATTAGTGTGGACAGTGTTTACGAGTGATTAGTGCGGACAGTGTTAGGTTAGGACTCCGAAGTAATGCCTTGCGACGGTTCCGGAGCGAAGAGGGGAGGGGTTTTAGTGAGTAAAAATCTCACACTACTCCGTCGCTTAACATCAGACGGAGTGTCTTCTTGAATATTTCCCCTCCTCTTAAAAAAAAGGTTAGTTAGGTTAGGTCAGGTTGTTAGGTCAGGATAGGTTGCAAAGGCCGCCGCAAGATTGAAGCCTAATAAAGCACCGGGACCTGATGGGATACCACCCGAAGTTGTCAAAATCGCTATGTGCATCCAACCGGACTTTGTAAGGTTATACAATGATATCATGGTTACAGGAGTCATCCCTCAAAATTGGAAAACCGTCAGACTTACGTTGGTTCCGAAACCGGGTAAGCCACCAGGATCAATACCAAGGCCAATCTGCCTTATCGGTACTTCGGCGAAGACGCTTGAACGCATCATTGTCACACGATTAAATAAAGAACCCGAAACACGGGGAGGACTATCCGACAACCAGTATGGCTTCCGCGAAGGGAGGTCTACAGTAGAGGCAATACAGGAGGTAGACCGCATAGCTCGCTCCGCTAACGAGGGTAATTGGAGAGAACGAGAAATCTGCTTAGCAGTCGCCTTAGGTGTCAAAAATGCATTCAATACTGCCCCCTGGAGGCCAATTGTGGAGTCCCTAAAGCGTAGAGGAGTCTCGACATACCGGGTTCAACTCATAATGAGTTATTTTACCGATAGGAGCCTCCTTGTTGACGAAACAACACGACCGGTGACGTGCGGAGTCCCTCAGGGTTCAGTCCTCGGACCGCTATTGTGGAATATCCTATATCACGATATATTAGAATTTGTCGCCTGCTCGCGATCGCTGATGACTTAATTGTTGTTGCAATCGATACTAATGAGGACGGCGTGGTGGCTAGCTGGGACGATCATTTCTTCAATTAACGACTGGATGACTGAGAATGAGATGGAACTGGCTCCTGAGAAATCAGAAATAATTGCACTCACCGGCAGGAAACACGTACGCGAGATGTCAGTGGATATTTTAGGCGAAGTGAAGATCGCCAGGAACACTATTAAATACCTCGGTGTATACCTTGACCATAGGCTCTCGTGGAACCACCACATAGATCACGTTACCGATAAAGCTGAAGGACTTGCTATGTCTCTACACAAATTAATGCCTCGTACGGGAGGTCCTAAAACTTGTATCCGGCATTTGCTTAACACGATGGTAACTTCCACAATTCCGTATGCAGTCCCTACGTGGGCTGATGCCCTTAAAACTGACAGAAATAGAAAAAGGTTGCTGAGGACTCAACGGAGCGCGCTAATATGGGTCTCCTGTGCGTATCGTACAATATCAACCACGGCCTTGCAAGTCATCGCATCAGTCCCGCCAATCGATCTGTTAGTTAAAGAACGGCACATAACCATGGAACGGACAGTGCTATCAAAACTTATAACAGAGAGTGCCTCATGGAACGGTGGCAGAACCTCTGGCAAAGTGCGACTGAGGGGTCATGAACCAGAACGTTTATCCCGGATCTCCAAACTTGGATCCGCAGAAGACATGGCGATGTAAATTACTATTTGACGCAGGCTCTAAGCGGTCACGGCAATTTTGGGAGCTATTTATTAAGAATAGGCAGGAATGCTAGCGATACCTGCAATTACTGCCCCACAAGTGACACTGTGGAACATAAATTAATTCAATGCTCAAGATGGAATGCCACAAGGGAGATAGCTGAAACTAGATGTAGATGACCCATAAATAGACATAATTTAGTAAAAATCATGCTGCACGATATTGAGAGTTGGGATATTATAAACGCAATGTGCTGTGACATATTGAGGAGTAAAGACGAAAGGCGTGGCAGAGATAAGGCGTGGGACGCTCTGAAGTAATGCTTAATCGCGGTTCCGAAGCGTCTCTGGAAGTGCTAGTGGGAGGTTTATTAGTGGGTAGGCATCCCACATACCCTGTGCGCCCGAACATCAGCACAGGGAACCTTTTGAAGGTCTTTCCACCCACCACTAAAACGACCCTACTCGTGGGACCAATATAGATAACGAAATTAATAAGACAACGGATGGAAGTACAAAGACGGACACGGAAATACCCGGAGATGGGATGTATTACGAGGACATGGACGAAGAGGCTGTCTTCGGGAGAAGAAGCTCCATAGTACGCAGTCCAACAGCAGTTAATAGTGCCGTGACAATAGACCTGACGAGAACTGATGCCGAGAATGGCAATACTCCAACGGGAGTTACAACCGTTTCCACGATGAGCAACAACTCCGAAATATAGTAGAACGTAATTGGCCAAATTAAGAGGTGCAATTCGCTGAGTACAAAAAAGAGGAAGGTTTTGGATACGCCGCTTCAAGAAAACGACTGGCTAAGGCAGCCAGAGGACCCGGTGGTCGTTGTGTTCACGAAGACAATAGAACTGGTTAGTAAGTGCAGCCAGTATCTAGATAAAATGATCACTGAGCATCCCAACACCAACAGGGAAATCAAGAATCTAGCCGGTAGGCTCAAGACGGGCGCTGACACTCTTGGCGGAGCAAACCTCCAAGAATGGTTGGAAAAGCACAAATGATAGGCAGAGGATAAGGCCAACTATGAAGTTGGTATACATACCGATGCTATTAATCTGGAGGCAATTGCTAGACCGACAATGAAAGATGCTGCTACGCAGACAACTACGAGGCATGAAAGTAAAACAATGCTATCTTCGCTGGAGGGGATAGAAACGTTAGCCGACTGGAGGAAAGTCGAGGCAAAGGCCTGGGATGAGGCAGTCTATATGAATACAGAAATGGCTGTGGCTATAGGAAACCCCCTTGACACAAAGCACATAGTTGTGAAAGTGATATTCGTCGAAGCTGACGATCCCAAGATGGACAAGAGGCTGCAAAGAATCTTTAGGGATAGGCATCCGGAATTCGAGCAGTCGACGAAAGTGCGGTCGCAGCAGTAGGCTGCCACCAGAAGTATAATCAGGGTGGTATTGGATGGATCTCTAGAAGATGTTTGGGACAAAATCGCCAACGTAAAGGCAGAAACGACTAGTGATGAGTGGGTGACACTGCACAATATAAACTGCTTGGACTCTGATAGCTTCTGTAAACTGGTGGAAACCATTTTTCGTAAAACGAGTACTAGAGTTGTTATTTAATCTGCAAAGACAAATCAGGCCAAACCTACCACTGGCAAGACCAAGAGTAGGAATACATACGCAATAGTTGATGAGCAGCAGGGTAAGGAGTACAAGGATGTACTTAATAGCATCAAGGTAAGTCCGCTAGTGATAGTATTCGGGTGATAAAAAACACGAAGGTGGGCAAGTTGCTCATAACGCTCGACAAAAATGCAACAGCGTTGGATGAGATACATAAAGCAATTAGAGACCCTAAGGAAAACCTCAGTGTCCACACTGTCGGTGCAAGTGATGAAATGGAGACCCTCCACATTAGAGGGATCGACGCCACCGCGAATATAAGCGATGTGACACAAGCAATCGAGAACAAAATCGGACAGATCGGAGGTAAGGGGTATAAACTGAGTGATTTAAGAGTCAACCGGCCACATTAAAGATAAACAAAACTGACGCGGCTAAGCTCCTGGTAGAGGGCAGCATCAGAATTGACTTAGTTAAATGTTCCATTGAGAGACGACTGGGCATTAGTAGACGCATCAAATGCTGGGCATACGACCACCCAACGACGGGGTGTAAAGGGCCGGACAGGTCAAAGCTATGCATTAAATGCGGTGAATTGGGGCATAGCGCCAAGAACTGCTCCAATACAGCGCGATGTTCCTTCTGCGCGGTAGAGGAGCACGAGGCCGGGGATGGCAGCTGCCCTGTCTTCCGCAGAGCGCTGTCACAAGCCAGGGCGAGGGAAAAGTCCTTTCGGAATGCCAGCGGACCCGCCAGTAGCGGTACAAACTCAGGAACTACCACAAGTGCACAGGCTGACCTGCGTTCTGCAGGTCAACCTGAATAGGAGCTGGGAAGCTCATGATCTCCTCTACCACACTAGGGACGTCCACAACGCACATGTTCTCTTGGTCACTGAACCGAATAAAATGCATATTAACTATACCAACAAATGGCTTAAGGATCAGAAGCATGATGCTGCGATCAGAGTATATGACAGGAGCGCCTATAATCCTGGCAGTGGTAATGGCTTTGCAAGGTGCGATGTGAATAGGGTCTGGGTTACAAGACCCCAAACTACGACCTCCCGGAGTTCGGGGCCTTTCTGGGAGAACTCTCAGACTACATCCGCTCGCTGGTAGTCACCCGCGGCATCATTGTCACTGGAAATTTTAATGCCACGAACGTGCTCTGGGAGTCGGCTACCTGCGATGCCAGGGGGCTCATGGTAGCTGATTGGCTCGCATCCCATGACTTGGTGGTAGTCAATAAGGGGAACAGACCTACGTTTAACCGTGGCGAGCAGGAAAGTGTCATCGATGTGACATTTGCGACGGCGGATTTGGCAGAATTCGTGGACAACTGGTGGTTGGTGGACGACGAAACGGTGTCCGACCACCAGCTGATTGTTTACGATTTGCTGGAGATGGTACCGAGGGTTCCCCGGCGCGGGTTTCGTCCACTACCACCAAGTGGCACTACAACTCGGGGAGGGAGGTTGCGGTTGCCGCTTGTCTCCGACAGCGAGTTCGGCCGGTTCCGTGAGGTATGTGCGGAAACCATAACAGACGCGCTCACCAGGGCGTGTCGCGGCGCCCTTCCGGCAGCGGTCAACCACGGGGCAAACGCAATTAAGACGTCCAAACGTAAGTGCTGGCAAGACATAATTGATTCGGTGGATGGCGACGTATGGGGGAACGGCTATCGAATCGCGTGTAAAAGAACAGGCATCCGCGACCATCTCCTCAGCGGGAGGTCACTGCACTGTCGACACTCCGCCGCCGTTGGAGGAGGTGACGAAGGCCGCTTTCAGGCTTAAGCCCAGGAAGGCACCCGGCCCTTATGGGGTCCCACCCGAGGTTGTTACGCTGGCGGTGACCGGCCACGCGGAGAATCTCCTAATGTATTCAATGACATCATAGGTTCGGGAGTTATACCTCCTAGGTGGAAGCGGGCAGGATTGGTCTTAGTGCCCAAGCCAGGCAAACCGCGGGGCTGGGTGCAAAGACCGATCTGTCTGATTGACACCATGGCCAAACTCTTGGAGAGCATTATCGCCACCAGGCTGTCCGATGAAATCGACTCGAGGAGTGGTCTCTCTGATAGACAATTTGGCTTCAGGGAGGGCATGTCGACAGTCGACGCGGTCCGCTAACATTGGAAACTGGCGCCACAGGGAGATATGTCTCGTTGTGGCGTTAGATGTAAAATATGCTTTCCATACAGCTCCCTGGAGGCCGATTGCATAGACACTGAAACGCAGAGGGGTACCTGAATATCTCACCCGGCTTGTCCAGAGCTATTTTACAGATAGATGTCTCTTGGTGGACGACAGCATCAGGGATGTCACGTGTGGGGTTCTGCAGGAGTCAGTCCTTGGGCCACTCCTGTGGAACGTCCTGTACGATGGCACCCTTGAGCTGATCACGCAGGGCACCGTCAGGGACTGTCGTATTGCCGCCTTCGCCAACGACTTGCTAATCGTCGTCGTTGATGGGGCGGAGGAGGGTGCGATGACCAAAATTAATTCTGTCATTGAGGATGTAATTTAGTGGTTACACATACATGAGTTGGAGATAGCTTCGGAGAAGTCGGAGGCGATTGCGCTCGTTGGGCGCAAGCGTATATCGGAGATGTCCGTTGACATCCGTAGCTTTACAGTGTCCGAACAAACTGGGTATCAAGTACTTGGGCGTATTTCTTGATGAAAAGCTCTCCTGGTCACACCATATCGAGAGAGCCGTTCAGAAAGCCTAAACTTCGGCAATGGCATTGCGCAAACTAATGCCTAGAATCGGCGGACTTAAAACGAGTACTAGACGACTTCTTAATTCGGTGACAACGTCTGTTTTATTGTACGCGGCGCCGGTGTGGTGCACTGAACATCGCGAGGAACCACGATCGTCTGCTAGGGGCGCAGAAGACGATTCTGCTACGCATTTTGTGCTTACCGCACGGTCTCCACTGCGGCCCTGCAGGTAGTAGCGGCGATTCCGCCAATAGACCTCCTAGCCAGGGAACGGACGTATAACCACGAAATCCGAGAGGGAGATAAGGCTATCAATAGAGCGTTCCTGATGGATAGATGGCAGGAGCGGTGGTCTCAGCTAGAGGTAGGTAGGTGGACGCATGATACAAATAACGGAAGATAAGATTTCCCGCATGCGACAGTTCTGTGACGTCACCGCGAGAGCAGCTCTGCGTGCATTTCTGTTTCAGCCGGGCCGTTATCTGTTATATTAGATACAATCATTTTAATAAAACTTCGTTAAAAATGAGGTGTTCTGTGTACGGATGTGGTGTGGATAACCAAGCAAAAAATTTCGATAAGAACATACGGTTTTTTACTTTTCCTAAAGACAAAAAAATGCGTAATGAATGGATACGCTTGTGCAGCCGTAAGGATGAGTTTAAAATAACGTCCGCTCGTATTTGTTCAAAACATTTTGATAAAGATGATTATGTGCGTAATTTACAACATGAGCTACTTGGATATTTGCTAGAAATGGTCGAGTTAGAGCCTGAAAAAATGAAGCTATCCCTTCCAAACATTTATTAATACGAAAAAAGTTGCAAAATATATCCAATGTCGTTATGATAAAATAAAAAGAAAAGAAGTCGTGGAAGAGATTTACAAAGGGTATGTAATTCCTAAACAAGTTAATGTTTTAATAATGAAATATTGTACATATACGGTGTTCGTTTTCAACCTACCCCCTAAGACGTATCTCCGGAGTGAATTGAAATATCGCTTTGAAATTTTGGTCGAATGGTTTGTGCAAAGGACCTACCATTCTATGTAGAATAGAATCCCCCCGTTTCTAACGTTTTTGAGTTATTACACTTTTTTTACAATTTTTAGCGTTTTTGACGTCTCACTTTATTGCAAGTATCGTCAAAACCAATTAATAGTATTTAATAATTTTTTGACATTTTCTGAATGTAATAAGCTATCAATAAAAGAAAACTGACAAAAATTTAAGAATGAAGTCAAGAACGTTTTAGAATGGTAGGTCCTTTGTGTAAACCCATTCGACCAAAATTTCTAAGCAATATTCTAATTCACTCCAGTGATACGTACGTCTAAGGGGTAAGTTGACAACGTGTATTAACATAACTTTTCTAACATTTGTATTTTTGTAATTTAAGGTGTGCTGAAGGCTCTGGTGAAGGATCTACTTCATTTGCTGGATTATTGGGTGATGGTTCGGATACTAATAATAATTCCACAATAATTAGTTCCTGTAGTCGAAGTATAGGGTAAATATTTTAGTAGTAGTTAGTTGTGCAGATTAAAAATAATGGTGAGTTCCTAATTGGCCACATTTTATAATTCACCGGTCAAGCATCAACTGATTATTTGCTGTTATGTTTTTAACCATAGTTAACTCTCCGGCGAATTTTGAAAAGTATATGTCATAGGTACATGTACTATACGTAATTTTTTAAATAAAATTTAAAGTTAAAGTTTCAGGTTATTAAATAATGGTATTTAATTGAAATTGTTGTTTATTAGGGTCAATACGGAGACAGAAGGCGATGATCGGGATAAAATTATAATCGACCTTAAAAAGAAAATTGAATATTTGGAAAAAAGACAAGATCTTGTTAGAAAACTATTTAGCAATGAGCAAATGAAAAAGTTAGAGGGGTCAAAAAGTCGCCTTAATTGGTCGGTCGATGATATATCCAAGGCAATAGTGATTTATTCGGCTGGACCAAGAAGTTACCGAGTGCTCTTAAAAAAAGGATATCCATTTCCTGCAGTTTCAACTCTTAGAACATGGTTGAAAAGAATACAAATTGCACCTAGAATTTTGAAAAATATTTTTAATATTATGAAGCTCTCTGAAATGAGTACCCTAGATAAAGTGTATGTATAAGTATAATAATAATAATAATAATATGTACTATCATTCGATGAAATGAAAATTCGTAAATGCTATTTATATGATAAAACAAATGATGAAACCATTAAACCCTTTAGCTATGTACAAGTAGTGATGCTTAGAGGATTAGTCAAAAGTTGGAAACAACCAATTTTTTATGACTTTGATTATAAGATGAATAAAGACAAATTATTCGAGATCATACAGTTTGCAAAATCTTCAGGTAGGTAATAATATAAGTACCACTAAAATGCGATTATGAATGTAGGTAAACAAAGCATTAAATCTTTAATAATATTGAAAGTATTTACTTAAATTTTATTTCAGGTTTTCAAATTGTGGTAACGGTTAACGATCTGGGAGGAGGAAATAGATCAGTATATAATGAATTAAATCTCAATCATAATACCTTTTTTGACAATCCTGCTAATAACGAAAAAATTTTCTCCGTCATTTATAAAAATTAATTAGAAATCATTTTGTTGATAATGGATTTATGCTGAATGGCAAAGAAATTAATAAATCCGTTATTGAAGAGGTGTTAGATGTAACAAGCACATCTAATTTGAAAATAACTTAGAAAATAAGTAAAGATACTTTAAACGTCAAGGGAGCCGCTAGACAGAAAGTAAAGTGGACTGCCAAATTATTCTCTCATACAATTTCTAAGGCTATAAGTAGATGTGGCACTTTGGGTAATTAGAAGCAAGCAAATTGGGTTGAGTGTGGAGAATTTATTAAGCTAGTAAGTGTATTATCTTTACATATTTTGTCACAATAACAGGTTTACCTAATGTTTTCCTAATGTAAGGTTAATGACTGGTTTGATATTATGAATGTAAGAGTTCCTATTATCGATAGCAGGCACCGAAAGAAAGCTTATGGTCTAGCCCTGTCACATCAAAATAATATTATTAATGAAATATCTCGAACTACGGAGAATCTTAGGGTAAAAGGAAAAAACAATTTATTGCCATTTCAAAAAGGTATAATAAAGTTATTATGCTGGGAAAAATTAAAATATATATATATATATATACATATATATATATATATATATATGTTATATTAGAAATATACTATGATATATAATATTATCGAGACAGGCTTAACCTTCTCAAACATATCGTATTACATACTGCGTAACAGCTCTTCTCAATAACCGCTCACGCTGCATGAGCATTGTATTTCAATTCTCAGTAATTCTGATTGTGCTGAATCAGCAACACTGTTTCCTTTGTTCTCTAAACATTATAAATATTACCTTTTTGTAATCAGTCTTATACTCACTTCAGATTAAACTACTTCAAAATTATTATTGTATCTTATTAAAACGAGTCAACGTTGACTCAAGTGTAATAAATAAAGTTTTTAAAAAGTCATTTAAACAATCCACTATCTAACATTGGCGCAGTCGTGGCGGATCTGAAAAACACGCACAGTTCGGGAGCCTAACCAGTAGCAAACATATCCGAGGGAACAAGGAGTCCATCTGCAAAAGGTGCCTAACCGGACGAAAAGAGCTTCTGGAACAAGGAGAACTTCTTAGCTGTGGTGGTGGATCCCAATCCTTTGTTCAGAAGAACCTACATTATTCTCAAACGCACAGAAGCGAAACAATAATAATTATCAAGAAATACAAGCAACAAAGCAACATTTCAAATCAACACGATTCAACAATTAGCAAGTAAGAATTTCATCCCGTCCCATCGTTGGTGTCTTCGGCATCAAAGGCAACCCTGTGGAAGAAACACCCAGTGACGCTCCTGGCAGAGAGAGACCTTTGGTGAAGCTAAGCTCACGAAGTCGCATTCAACTGGACCACGAGGAATGAAAAATTTAGGGTAAGTCATTTTTGAATCGCCTCGCAATTATTGATTTTCAACGACATAATTTTACATTATATTTTATCAAAATACATTGCATTGCTACATACAGTTTTAATATCTAAGGTAGTAATTTTATTTAAACTTGAAACAAAATATCTTGATTATAATTTGTGTGACCTATATAAATAACCGTAATCATACACTGTTCCTATCGTAACATTATTTTTATGGTAATATCATATACTCTTTAAGTGCGAATTTATCTAATTAACTGTAATCACGTACCATTGTTATCTTAGCATTTTTATCGTAATATAATATTGCATACCACATAAAAGGTTAAAGTTAAGGCCGTAAGACAAAGCTTATGTTCTACAATACAATATTTAAAGTGCATATCCTTTACAGTAAAATATAAAATTATCAGAGATATACCATTTCCAAACTCAAAACGCTTTTTAAACCAAACGCGTTTTTCGAATTAATCTAGCTATTCTATAATATAAATTTTAAATATTACAGAATAAATTCTTGCACATTTCATATAAAAATTCCTTATTAAACACCAGTAGCGTACTAACTTAAATTGGAAAAAGGCGTTTTAAGTTATTTAATTATCTAAATATTATAAATAAAATGGCTACAAATTCCAATGTAAACAACTCAATCACTACAAATGCCAACAACTCAGTTACTGCAAATGAAACCATAAATATTGAACCTTATAGGTTAAGCGAAATATTTTCCAGTGCCCGAATTTGACGGCAACCCCATATTCTTGCAAACATTTATTTCAGCCTGTATAACCGCTCAGGGGATCGCTGTTGATGATCAGCGCGTCTTATTAACGCTTCACATAAAAAACAAATTACGCGGAAAAGCCGCAGAATTAATAAATTCCCGAAACCCTGCTACATGGGCAGAAATCAAAAGCTTACTTGAAGCTCATTTTGGTGATTCTCGTGACCTGACAGCACTAATTCAGGATCTACAGAGGATTCGCCAATCATCTAACGAAACTGCATTGGTATTTGTATCTAGGTTGCAGACACACAACGCGAAAATGCACGCCGCTATACAAAAACAAACTCTAACCCTTGAAGAAAAAACGGCTCAATCAAATTTGATTGAAAACATGACATTGACCACTCTATTCACCGGGTTAGAACCCAAATTAGGCCAAATCATTAGGGCTGGTAATCCTAGCAACATGCTAGATGCCATAAACAGGATCAAACGAGAACTACAGTTGTCATATTTCGAATCACAAAAATTTTCCATTAAAGCCCCAATCAAAAACCCTGTCCAAAATGTTCAAAGACGCCCAAATTCTCATCAATTCTGCACATTCTGCAGAAGAAATGGGCACCATGTTAACGAATGCCGCACAAGGCAAAACTATCAGTCTCCATCTCCCAACTTCACACCAAATGCTTATTCTAATCAAGCACAGCCTCCAAAGCCACATTTCCAGAGTGCATCTAACCATAGACCACAAAACTTTCAAAATTTCTCTAATCAGCAACACAATTATTCTCAACAGAACAGGCCCTCAGCTATCAGGCCAAATCCCAACTTCCACCAGCAGAGACCTTCTGCCATACAACCGAACCCGAATTTTAATCGATTCAATCAACAAAAGACACATCACCTAAATCAAGAATCTTATGATAACTACACTGATAGCCCAAACCAATATGAAAATTATCCTGTAAATTATTCTACCAATTATTCTAACGAAAATGATTATGATTACGATTTTGGAACTCAACAATGTGAGAATTATACTGCTAATTCTCAACCCCAACAGTACGAGAATTATACTGCTAATTCTCAATCTCAACAGCACGAGGATTATACTGCTAATCCTCCGGATTTTTGCATAGGCCCGGAGTATTCCACGAGTACTCCAACACAGCAAACGGACGAACTAGACCAAATTTCTCGCCAAGTCCAAGCGATAAACCTCCAGGACAGTTTCGACCCAAACCTGAACTTCCCGGAAAACCAATTCATGTAAAAGACCCCGCTACAAACTAAATGTCGTAAATTCCAAAAATCTATTTTACATAAAAGACTTCACAAATCGTTTCAAAATTCTTGTCGACTCAGGTGCAGGTATTTCTGTATTTAAAACCAAAACAGCGGAAAGGTACAAACAAAGATATCCTGAAAACGTAATTATACAGGGTATAACAGATGAAAAAATTAATATCACCGAATCTGTACTAATACCATTCAATATAAATGACCTATACAAGGTTTATGTTCACGACCTAGATATAGAATTCGATGGACTATTAGGTGTAGACTTTTTAAAATATTATAAGTGTCATGTGGACTTTGAAAATAATCAACTTATTACCAATTTTAAAACCGTACCACTATTCGAGGTGACTGAGGTAACATCAATCAGGAACCACAATAATTCTAACGAAAACAATAATCTAGGTATTAGAATTTCACACCCAAATTTAAATGTCAAAAACCAAAATGTAATTTCTATCGAACCACGCACAGAAAAGATTTTTAAACTTAAATGCGATTTACAAAATACCGAAGCTATACTAATAGCCCAGGAAAACGAAAAGGTACGTTTACCGAACGCCATTGTCAAAGTAGACAACAATGGTGAATTTTTGACGACAGTAATAAACTCAAATGCAATTCCGAAAACAATAAAATTTTCAAATCTTAAACTTGAACCCGTCCAAAAATTTAGGTCAATATTTAATGTAAATCTTCAAAATCCGGATTCCCAATACATAGACCGAAACTACGAAATAAAAAATCAATTACGCTTAGACCACTTGAACGACGAGGAGAGTGAATTAATTACTCAACTCTGTTTAGACTTTTCAGACATATTCTATTTAGAAGGTGACAACTTGACATTTACCAATGAAATCAAACATTCAATAGACACTAACGATTCCAAACCAATTTTCACTAAATCTTATCGTTACCCCCAAATTCATAAACAAGAGGTAAAATCACAAGTTTCAAAAATGCTCGACCAAGGCATTATCTAGCCTTCAATTTCTCCCTGGTCCTCCCCAGTTTGGGTAGTCCCCAAAAAACTAGACGCTTCTGGTAAACAGAAATGGCGCGTCGTAGTTGACTATCGAAAATTAAACGAAGTAACGATAGGTGATAAATGTCCTCTACCTAACATTTCCGACCTTTTAGATCAATTAGGCAAATGCCAATATTTCACAACTTTAGACTTGGCCTCTGGCTTCCATCAAATTGAAATCGATCCCAAAGACATTCAAAAAACCGCTTTCACAGTCGAAAATGGTCATTTTGAATTCGTACGAATGCCTTTTGGACTCAAAAATGCTCCATCAACATTTCAAAGGGTGATGGACAACATTTTACTAGGAATCCAAAACGAAAGGTGTCTCGTCTATATGGACGATATCATTATCTACTCCCCTACTATCCATGAACATATTTCTCGATTAACAGAAGTCTTCAAACGTTTACAAAAAGCCAACCTCAAAATTCAGCCAGACAAATGCGAATTCCTTCGCAAAGAAGTTGCCTATTTAGGACATCTTATTACAAAGGATGGTGTAAAACCGAACCCTGCCAAAGTCGAAGCAATTCTAAATTTTTCTCAACCCAAAAATCAGAAAGAAATTAAATCTTTTCTAGGTTTAGCAGGCTATTATAGACGTTTCATTTCTAATTTTTCCAAAATTTCAAAACCCTTGACTAAATTGCTACAAAAAGATATACCTTTCAATTTCGACAATGACTGTACAAATTCATTTGAAACCCTAAAACAAACCTTGACAACTACTCCGATATTGATCTACCCCAACTTCGATGAACCTTTTGTCCTAACTACAGACGCTAGTGCATTTGCAATAGGTTCTGTACTTTCACAAGGAAGTATAGGAAAAGATTTGCCAATCGCATACGCATCTCGAACTTTATGCGGCGCGGAAACTAAGTATTCAGCCATTGAGCGTGAACTTTTATCTTTGGTCTGGAGTGTAAAGCATTTTAGGCCATATCTATTAGGAAGGAAGTTCAAACTCGTCACCGACCACCGACCACTCACTTGGTTATTTTCCATAAAAGACCCAGGTAGTAGACTAGCGCGTTGGCGCTTAAAACTAGAAGAATACGACTACGAGATAATATACAAACCCGGAAAGATCAATAAAAACGCGGACGCGTTGTCCAGAATAAAAATCAATCACTTTTCAGAATGTTCCAAATTTTATTCAAAAATTCTAGCCGCAAACGAAGACTCAAACGAAGACTCAGACGAAGATGAAACCTCAGACAACGACGACGAGATCACTGACGAACAAATTGCCTGAGAATTTGACACATTCTCCCGTCTTTACAAAACCAAATCTCTAATAGACTATTCCAAAATTCAAATCACAAATAAACAACTATTAGATCGAGAAAATAAAAACATCATAACGTTTTTCCAACAAAACAACTTGACAGACCTTCACCATCAAATTATCGAGGATATTTTCGAGGAAAACCCCGAATTCTATAACAATACAATCAATATCGTTTCCAGTAAATCGACCCGACAAAGAAATTATTACATTATCGCTCTACCCTTTGACCCAGAGTCTGTGGTAGAACACTTATTTTTAACATTATATAAACACCGGAACAAATTAGACCTTTCCAAAACTTACCATGTTGAAAACAATCTAGACTTTCCAATTCTCGAAATCCTATCATTTATTTTTGCGGAAAAAGATTTAAAACTAATCATATGTCAAAATTTAGTACGAACTCCCGACGAGGACCAACGTCCGATCATTCTCGACCAGCATCACACCGGAAAAAATAATTTACATCGTGGAATAAATGAAACGATACGTAGAATCAAAAATAAATATAATTGGCACGGCTTAACAAAAGACGTCGAAAATTTTATAAAAAATTGTGAAACATGTCAAAGAACAAAAGTCTGTCGCAAGAACCTCAACAATCCCTTAGTGATTACCGAAACCCCTAAAACTCCATTTGAGAGAGTTAATATTGATCTATTCGAATTTCCCACGCGAAACTATGCATTAACTATCCGCGACGAGTTAACCAAATTTACTCAAGCCTACGCAGTCCCAGACAAGAGTGCAAAATCAGTCGTAAATACCCTGTTGCTTTATTTTCAGCATTATGGTACCCCACTAAGAATTCATTGCGATTATGGCGGTGAATTTGATAATAATTTATTAAAAGACCTTTGCACCCTTTACGACATAAAACTAACATACTCAAGCGTAGGACATCCTCAATCCAACGGATCTATCGAACGATTCCATGCCACCCTAGCAGAAATGATAAGAATACACAAAACCGAAAATCCCAACGAACATCCCTTTACTATATTACCCTATGCGGTGATATGTTACAATAACTCGGTAAACAAAACTCATGGCTTTACGCCATACGAGCTTATTTTCGGACATACCGCTAACCGACCACCTGAAACTCTTTACAACCAAAAAGACCTGATCACCAAATACGTTAGAGATTTAAATAATCGAATATCCCATTATTACAAAATTGCGCGAAGTCGAACAGAAGCACAAAAGCAAAAAGCCAAAGTTCGATTCGACAAGAACATTCCCGAAAATCGACACACATATAATATTGGCGACAAAGTGTACGTCAAAGAATCACAAATAAAAAATAAACTGCAAAATAAATTCAACGGTCCCTTAGAAATTACAGAAATCTTTCAAAATTCCGCTACATTACTAAATCTCGAAACAAACCAAACAACCAAAGTAAATTTTGATCGAATGAAACCATATACTGAAGATTAAATTTATTTTCAGGTTTCTCCTGCTGATCGGATCAGCACTTGCTCAATTTAAAATAACACCTATTAACAATACGATCGGAGTATATTATCACCAAGACACGGACATTGTGATTTCTCACAAGAAATGGACTTTACTGGTACACAAAAACATATCTACCTTTAAGGCAGCTTTCGACAAACACGACAAGATCTTACAGACACTATACAACACACTCGACCCAGCATATCATTACATGAACGTCTTTTCAGGAGATGTAAAAACTCACCTTAGCTTATTGACGCAAATTTCCCAATCAATACAATCAAAATTTGACGAAATTTACCTTGACACGAAACGATACAAACGGGGAATACTAAATGGCATCGGAACGATTTTCAAATCAATAACCGGAAATTTAGACGCAGAAGACGGTCAGTATTATTCTGATTGTATCAACAAATTGAATAGTGACGAACACCAACTCGAAAACCTAATTAAAAACCAAATATCCGTTACAACTTCAGTAATCAAAAATTTCAACGCAACTATTCAAAAATTGCAAGTTGACGAAGAAACTTTCGATAGGGATATTAAAGAAATTGAAACCTCAATTTTAGACATGACTAAAGACATAGAAAACGTCCATGCAAAACTGAAATTTATCGAAATCTGCGAACAACTTATGGCAAGTTATTTATTTATCGAGGATAACCTAAATGACATCCTAAATTCCATCACTTTCGCGAGGCTTAAAATAATTCACACGTCAATTATAAATCCAAAAGACTAAATTCTCTACAGGAAATTTCGCAAAACCTACAAAGGAACAATTTACCGCTTCCAATCAAACTATCAAAGGTTGCACAGTACTTAGACATTATAGAACTAAAAGCTTTTCAAACAAATTCGGATCTAATATTTGTGTTAGACATACCTTTAATAGACCCTCAAACATATTCAGTATTTCAATTATACCCTATTCCTATTTTGGATAATAGAACTGGTTTATATCATGTATTATCAACTTCTCAAAAACATATCGCGAGAGATGATGATTCATTAATGTACATACCTATCTCGAACCTTGAAGAATGCAAACCACTTTATTTCAACACCAAATTATGTCCAAATTTATTTGCATATCCTATTGACAACAATGTCATATGCGAAACCCGTCTCTTCAAGAACCTCAAAACTCTGCCAGAAAACTACCAGACGTCATTTATCATCAGCCAAGGCTACAACGTCCAAAAAATAGACGAAAACACATGGTTAGTTATTAACGCAGAACCTCTACAAACAACCATCAACTGTCCAGAAAGAAATTCAAAAACTGAAGTCATCTACAAAAATTCAATAGTAAAATTACAACCAAATTGTTACGCCTTCATAGGCATCACAAAAATTCAAGCCAGTACCAATGAAGTAACCGATGTAAAAGACGACACTCATCCAATCCAAATTCCATTTGAATGTTGTAAACATATTCCAGACAAAATCCGAGCTCCAAATCTTAAACCACTAAAATTAAACAATCTCAATACGGAAGACCTCGAAGTTGCCAAACACAAGTTGGACCAATACTCCAGAGATTTAGATGATTTGATCAACGAACCCTTTATAACAAAACACATATCCTGGTTCACCTATTTTATCATTGTGCTAATATTTGGACTGTTATTTCTGTACCTATTTTGTAAGTGCAGAACAAAAAGTCGAAGACTAGCCATGGATGTTTCTGCATCACCCCCATCTCCACCGAGGCCTAGCAAACCCTACAGGACATTTGCTAACCTATTTCCTTCACGAAGACGACCTACCTTAAGAAGAGAAGACAACGAAGCCGAAGACATAGAACTTACATAAAGACAAACTGTTTTGTGCCTTTTTACTGACTTTCAGTGCTGGACTCTTCAGTGAATTTTATTTCATTTGTTTAATCATTATATTTCATTATTTTTCTATCATTTGTTAATTTCAATTTTATTAACATTTTTACGTCATTTTCATTCAAACCCATCATGCTTATATTTTATGCTTTCACAGTAAAGCTATATTTTAACCTTAGGAATATTTTATCCTATTTTACAATTCAAACCTAGTATGTTTGTATTTTACGCTTTCTTGCTAAAGCTATATTTTAACTCTAACATTTTTATGTTATTTTATTTTATGAATCAAGCTTATTGTGCTTGCATTTCATATTTTAGACGCTAAGGTTATATTCTGTATTTTAAACCTTACGATTTAACATTTTTGTATCTTTTATATTTTTCCAAATTGTACCATTACCTTTTATATACATTTTATATTCATTTCAAAAGTTGCTGCATAAAACACCAACTTTTTTTATAAGGGGGAAGCTGTTATATTAGAAATATACTATGATATATAATATTATCGAGACAGGCTTAACCTTCTCAAACATATCGTATTACATACTGCGTAACAGCACTTCTCAATAACCGCTCACGCTGCATGAGCATTGTATTTCAATTCTCAGTAATTCTGATTGTGCTGAATCAGCAACACTGTTTCCTTTGTTCTCGAAACATTATAAATATTACTAACAACCTTTTTGTAATCAGTCTTATACTCACTTCAGATTAAACTACTTCAAAATTATTATTGTATCTTATTAAAACGAGTCAACGTTGACTCAAGTGTAATAAATAAAGTTTTTAAAAAGTCATTTAAACAATCCACTATCTAACATATATATATATTATGCAATATTATATTTTAGGTATTATACGTCATTAAAATTATTGTTTGAGGATGTCCAGAGAAGATTTTCCATAACATATATCCTAACATACATTTTAAACCAGGACATATTGGAAAACTTTTTTGGTGCTATGCGTGCAAAAAGGAGGACTCTACGACCATTCGGATGCCTTAGGAAGTGGCTATTCGGAACGTGTGCGCAGCAATGCGTTTTGCGATGCACTGGGCCGGATAGGGGTGTTAGCCCCGTAGGGAATACCTGAATAGGTGCTGGGAGGCGCATGACCTGCTCTACCGGACAAGGGAGGCCTATGGTGCCCATGTTCTGCTGGTCAGCGAGCCTAACAGGAGGCACGTTAGTTCCTCGGGGGATTGGCTGAAGGATCCGGTCTGCGATGCGGCGTTAAGGGTTAGCGGGAGAGGCATCTGTGACCCCGGCAGCGCCAACGGCATCGTTTGGTGCACTGTCGGGGGAGTGGGTGTTTTCTCCTGCTACAAAACTCCGAACTGTGGGTTGGAGGAATTTGAGAATTTCCTCGAAGATCTCTCTGATTCTCTACGGGCGTCGGGCAACAGCGATAGAGCTGTGGTGACGGGCGACTTTAACGCTAAAAATGCCCTCTGGGGGTCGGCTACGTGCGAGGGCAGAGGGGTAATACTCGCTGAATGGTTGGCGGTCCACGATCTGGTGGTGGCAAATCGGGGCAACAAGCCTACGTTTAGCAGAGGCGATCAAGAGAGCATCATCGATGTCACTTTCGTGAGTGCTGAAATTTCCGACTTACTGGTGAATTGGCGGGTGGTCAACGACGAAACGTTGTCCGACCACCTCCTGATTGCATTCGACGTGATGGAGAGGGCGCCGCAGGATCCTCCCGCGTTGACCCCGGTTGCTACGGCCAAGTGGCGTTACAACCCGGGTAGGGAGGCTGCGGTATCCGATTGCCTCCACCAGGAGTTCGGTTCGATATGGCATGCGTGTGCGGACGACATAGTGAATGCGCTCACCAGGGTGTGTAGCGGTGTTCTACCGGGGGCGATGCATAGGAGGGGCAAACCGGTCTACTGGTGGTGTCAAGAGTTTGCAGACGCACGTAAGAGTTGTCTGAAAGCCAAGAGGGTGTGGACTAGGGCTAAGGCCTCGCGACCGGTGGAGGACGCTTCGTTGGCGGAAGGACGCATTGCGTATACGTCGGCGAGGCGCGCGCTCAGGGTGGCCATTAAAGCCTCGAAACGTAAGTGCTGGGACGAGGTTATCGACTCGGTTGACGGCGATGTATGGGGCGATGGGTACCGTATCGCCTGTAAAAGAACGGGCATCCGAGCACACCTAACGCTGAGCGCAGACGCCAGGATGGGGATGGTGGACAAGCTCTTCCTCCAGCGGGCGGTCACGGTGTGGGAGCGGGAGGATCAGGACTATGTACCTCCACTGGTGGAGGAACTATCTAAGGCCGCGTCCAGGCTTAAGTGCAGGAAGGCACCATGACCCGACGGGTTCCGTCTGAGGTGGTTAAGCTGGCGGGAACATTTCTTGAGGTCTTTAACGAGGTTTTCAAGTCTGGAGAGATACCGCGCAGGTGGAAGCGGGCAAGGCTGGTCTTGGTGCCTAAGCCGGGCAAACCGCCGAGCTCGGTTCCGAGGCCAATATGTTATATTAGAAATATACTATGATATATAATATCACCGAGACAGGCTTAACCTTCTCAAACATATCATATTACAAATTGCGCAACAGCTCTTCTCTAATAACCGCTCACGTTGGCTGAGCTTAATGTTTCTTTCTTGGTAATCCTTTATCATGCTGAATTGCCAATTTAATGTTCTTTGTTCTCTTATATTATAAATACAACCAACAGACATTTGTACCTTTAGTCATATACTCATTTTCGACCTAATACATTCTAAATTTATTATTGTTCATTATTGTACCTAGAGTCAAGCTTGACTCCCAAGTAAATAAAGTTTTTAAAAAGTGATTTCTACAATCCATTATCTAACATTGGCGCAGTCGTACGGATCTGAAAAACACCCTGTAACCCAGAGGTGGTGGATTTCAATCCTTCAATCAGAAAAGAATCTACGAGAAACAAGAAAAATACAATTTCAAGCAGACAAGCAACGTCTCAACAAGCTCACAAGAAGCATCATATACACATCGAGAAATAATTAGCAAGTAAGAAACATTCCTGGCCCCTGAAAGTCGGTGTCTTCGGCACTTGGAACACGTCACCGTGGATAGGAACACCTAGTGATACCCCTGACGGTACATCCCAGTGTAGCAACGCTTGAAACCGCATTCGACCTTCCATCTGGACCCCAGGCATGAAGATAGTAATGTAAGTAATTTAAGAATCATCTCGATTTATTTTCTATTTCAAACTGCACTAAACATTTATATTTTATCATTCGTACATTGCATTCACATTTGCATTAAACCCACGACAGTTCTGCAATCTAATTTAGTTGAATATATTATCTAAATATCGTATTACTTTAGCCGATATTTTATTTTATTTTAACACATAAATATTTTCATTGCAATCAATATATTAATTTGACATATATCAAGTTTAATCTTTATCTTGTAACGTTTTTATTGCAATTTAATACTACTACTACTAATAAAGGTTAACGTATTGTTTATACCATATGACTATAATATCTGAATAAGTGCAAATACCATCGCAAAAATAATTTGTTACATACTTTATACAGAAAAGAATACAATTTCGTTTCCTTTTATTCATTATTATTGCCAGTGGCGTACTCTTGCACCTTTTACAATTAATTTTTATTATTTTTTGTGTGTACCAAATTAATTTTTGTTTGTTTATCTGAAATTTATATACAAATCTTAATAATACAAAATGGCGAACCAACCAAATACTACAGCAAATAATACCAATAACGCTGACGAAACCCTTACCATAGAACCCTACAGGTTAAGTGAGATTTTCTCAATAGTTCCAGAGTTCGACGGGAACCCCATTTTCCTACAAACCTTTATTTCCGCGTGTGTTTTCGCGAATGGAATGTCTATAGAGGACCAGCGTATTTTACTTACTCTACACATAAAAAATAAACTTCGGGGAAAAGCTGCCGAATTAATAAATTCGAGGAACCCTGCCACTTGGGCAGAAATTAAAAGCCTACTTGAGGCCCACTTCGGTGATTCACGCGACTTGACAGCCCTTATACAGGACTTACAACGGATTCACCAACTACCTAATGAAACTGCCCTGACATTCGTATCTCGTTTACAAACACATAATGCCAAAATGCACGCTGCTGTGCAAAAACAGACTTTGACGTTGGAAGAAAAGACAGCCCAATCATCCCTAATTGAAACCATGACTCTAACAACACTACTTACCGGACTAGAACCCAAACTCGGACAAATAATCCGTGCCGGAAATCCCAGCGACATGCTAGAAGCAATCAATAGAATCAAACGCGAACTCCAACTGTCCTACTTCGAGTCACAAAAATTCCCAAAACAAACTATCAACAAAAACCCCATCCAGAACCAACAGAGGCGTCCCAACTCCCAACAATTCTGTAATTTTTGCAAACGTAACGGGCACAATTTTAATGAGTGCCGTACAAGACTACAATTCTCACAACAAAATCAGAACTTTAGACAAAACAATTTTGCCAGTCCTCCACAATTTTCTAGACCGAATTTCCAAAATTCTCCCAACCAGCAATATCAAAGAAATTTCACGCCGCAACAAGATTTTCAACAGAATAGGCCTTCTGTAATAAGACCTAATCCGAACTTTCAGAGATCCCCAAATCAACAAAATTTAAATTTCAATCCTAACTTTAACGGACAAAACCCGCAGAGAACACATCACGTTAATTTTGACAATCATTTCGACTCTCAAAATTATGATACTAATTTTTACAATGAAACTGATAATTTCAGTGACCCGCAATTCCATAACTTCGGAAACTATCAAACTAATTCTAGCCTTGATAATATGGCAAACATGCCACAAATAAATTATGAAGATTACCCCCATTTTCCGCAAAATAACGACGATAACATGCCATACCAAAATGAGAATTATACAGCTAATTCTCAGATGTCGCAGGATTATACTGCTAATCCTCAGGATTTTCCATTAGGCCCGGAGTATTCAATGAATACTCCAACCCAAGAAATAAATTTCGAAGTGGACCAAATGTCCAACCAAATCCAAACATTAAACCTGAACGACAATTACAACCCCCTACTGAATTTCTCAGACCAGAACTTCGCTTAAATTGGCCTACACACACACTATTGACCGTGAATTCTAGTAATCTTTATTTCATAAATGACATTTCGAACAAATTTAAACTCTTAATTGATACTGGCGCAGGTATTTCGATTTTTAAGCATAAGACAGCGGAAAATTTTAAAAATAGATCTCCAGAAAACGCGATTATACAAGGCATAACCGACGAAAAAATTAAAATTAGCGAATCTGTTCTTATACCATTTAACGCACGCGACCCGCACAGAGTCTATATTCACGACTTGGACATAGACTTTGACGGATTATTAGGTGCCGATTTCATGGAACACTACGAATGTAGAATAGATTTCAAAACCAGGCAACTAATTACAAATTTTAAAACATTGCCCATCTTCAAAGTAACTGACGATTCTCCAACACCCGAAATCAACAAAATCCGACAAAATTATAATTCTAGCCAAAATACTATCTAAATTGACGGTCGCACGGAAAAAGTTTACAAACTAAAATGCAATCTTAGAAACACTGACGCTGTACTGTCAGCGCAGGAAAACGAAAAAGTTCGTTTGCCTAATGCTCTTGTTAGGGTAAACGAAAATGGAGAATTTTTGACAACCGTAATTAATGCAAACGCCATTCCGAAAATTATAAATTTTTCTAATCTAAAATTAGAACCATTGCAAAAATTTAAATCGATTTTTAATTTAAATGTTCAAAATTCCGACTCACACATACAGACCGACAGATCATCTGAAATTATTAACCAGTTACGTTTAGATCATCTAAACTACGAGGAAAGTGAACTAATTACACAACTTTGCCTAGACTTTTCTGAAATATTTTACCTGGAAGGAGACAACTTGACTTTCACTAACGAGATTAAACATTCAATCGACACTAATAATTCTAAACCTGTATTTACAAAATCGTATCGCTACCCTCAATGCCATAAACAAGAAGTCAAAACACAAGTTTCTAAAATGCTGGACCAAGGCATAATCAGACCTTCAATTTCTCCCTGGTCATCTCCCGTTTGGGTTGTACCCAAAAAACTCGATGCCTCTGGCAAACAAAAATGGCGAGTCGTAGTAGATTACAGGAAATTAAACGAATTGACTATTGACGATAAATACCCTCTCCCAAATATTTCTGACCTTTTAGACCAACTAGGCAAATGCCAATATTTTACCACACTAGACTTAGCTTCCGGATTCCACCAAATAGAAATTGACGCGAAAGACATTCAAAAGACTGCTTTCACAGTCGAAAACGGTCATTTCGAATTCGTTAGAATGCCATTCGGTTTAAAGAATGCTCCATCAACGTTTCAAAGAGTGATGGATAATATCTTGTTAGGAATCCAGAATGAACGCTGCCTTGTTTACATGGACGACATTATCATTTACTCCCCTACTATTCACGATCATATTTTCCGACTGACAGAAGTATTCAAACGCCTAAGGAAAGCTAACCTCAAAATTCAACCCGACAAGTGCGAGTTTCTACGCAAAGAAGTCGCTTATCTAGGACATCTTATAACAAAAGACGGTGTCAAGCCAAATCCCAGTAAAGTAGAAGCCATTTTAAACTTTCCTCATCCCAAAAATCAAAAGGACATTAAATCTTTCTTAGGTTTAGCGGGCTATTATAGACGCTTTATTCCAAATTTCTCTAAGATTTCAAAGCCCCTGACCAAGCTACTACAAAAAGACACTCCCTTTAACTTTGACAATGATTGTATGAATTCGTTCGACAACTTAAAGCAAACATTGACGACGACTCCGATATTAATATATCCTAATTTTGATGAGCCTTTCATCCTAACTACCGACGCGAGCGCATTCGCCATCGGATCGGTACTCTCTCAGGGAAATATAGGCAAAGATCTACCAATTGCATACGCTTCCCGAACTTTATGCGGTGCGGAAACAAAGTATTCCACCATTGAAAGGGAATTATTGGCCATAGTATGGTCGGTAAAACACTTTAGACCATATTTATTCGGTAGAAAGTTCAAACTAGTCACCGACCACCGACCACTTACCTGGTTATTCTCAATAAAAGACCCAGGAAGTAGACTTGCCCGCTGGCGGCTTAAACTGGAGGAATACGACTACGAAATCGTTTACAAGCCCGGAAAAATCAATAAAAATGCCGATGCCCTCTCTAGAATCAAAATAAACCATTTTTCCAAATGTTCTAAATTCCATTCCAAAATCTTAGCCGCGAATGAGGACACAGACGATGACGGAAATCCAGACAATGACGATGAAATCACAAACGAACAAATAATTCAAGAATTTAATACTTTCTCCCGACTATACAAGACCAAATCTTTAATTGACTACTCTAAAATTCAAACTTCGAATAAACAACTCCTGGACCGAGAAAACAAACACATCATAACTTTCTTTCAACAAAATAACCTAAGAGATTTTCATCACCAAATTATTGACGACATTTTCGAGGAAAACCCTGAATTTTACGACGACAAAATAAATATTCTCTCTAGTAGATCGGTTAGACATAGGAAATACTATATCATTCCTCTACCCTTTGACCCTGAATCTGTAGTAGAACATTTGTTCTTAGCAATATACAAAAATCAAAATGAATTAGATCTTTCTAATACTTATCATGTCGAAAATAACTTAGACCTCCCCATACTCGAAATTCTGTCATTTATCTTCGCAGAAAAGGACCTAAAGCTCATTATCTGTCAAAACTTAGTACAAATACCTGACGAAGACCAAAGACCGATAATTCTTGACCAAAACCATACCGGCAAAAACAACCTACATCGCGGAATAAACGAGAATATGCGTAGGATCAAAAATAAATACAATTGGCAAGGACTAACCAAAGATGTTGAAAATTTCATAAAAAATTGCGAAATTTGTCAACGGACTAAAGTTTGCCGAAAAAATCTTAACAACCCTCTAGTAATCACTGAAACTCCGAGGACGCCTTTCGAAAGAATTAACATCGACCTATTCGAATTTCCTACACGAAATTACGCTCTAACTATCCGCGACGAACTTACAAAATTCACACAAGCCTATGCTGTACCGGATAAAAGCGCAAAATCTGTGGTAAATACCCTATTGTTATATTTTCAACATTACGGTACCCCACTGAGGATTCACTGTGATTACGGCGGCGAATTCGACAACAACTTACTAAAAGACCTCTGTACCCTCTACGATATAAAATTGACATATTCTAGCGTAGGACATCCCCAATCTAACGGTTCTATAGAACGCTTTCATGCTACCTTAGCCGAAATGATCAGAATTCACAAAACCGAAAACCCAAATGAACATCCTTTTACCATATTGCCGTATGCAGTAATATGCTACAATAATTCGGTTAATAAAACGCATGGTTTTACGCCATACGAACTGATCTTTGGACACACAGCTAATAGACCACCAGAGACCCTGTACAACCAAAAAGACCTAATAACTAAATATGTTAGGGACTTAAATAATAGGATATCCCACTATTACCAAATTGCACGCAGTCGGACTGAAGCGCAAAAACAAAAAGCTAAAGTCAGATTCGACAGAAATATCCCAGAAAATCGCCCCACGTATAACGTTGGAGACGAAGTATATGTAAAGGAATCCCAAATCAAAAGCAAGTCACAAAATAAATTCAACGGCCCTTTCGAGATCAGAGAAATTTTCCAAAATTCTGCCACTTTGTTAAATCCCGAGACAAATCAAACAAGTAAAGTAAATTTTGATAGAATGAAACCATATACTGAAGATTAAAATTTATTTTCAGGTTTCTACTGCTGTTCGGATCAGCATTTTCTCAATACGAAATAACACCAATAAACAATACTATCGGTGTTTACTATCACAAAGACACGGACATTGTCATCTCACACAAGAAATGGACATTACTCGTACATAAAAATATATCGACCTTTAAGACAGCTCTTGACAGAAACGACAAAATTTTACAGACAATCCTTACCACCCTTGACCCAGCATACAAAAACATGAACGAATTCGCGAGTGAGGTTAAAACGCATTTAAGCCTCCTAGGACAAATCTCAAAATCCATACAAACTAAATTTGACGAAATACATCTCGACACGAAACGCTACAAACGCGGAATCATAAACGGAATTGGTTCAATATTCAAAGCAATTACCGGAAATTTAGACGCAGAAGACGGTAAATACTACTCTGACTGTATCAATAAATTAAACCAAGACGAACGTCAGATAGAAAACTTGATGAAAAATCAAATATCAGTTACAAATTCAGTTATTAAAAATTTTAACACGACAATTCAAAAACTACTAATAGACGAGGAGACATTCAACAAAGACATAAAAGAAATCGAATACGCAATTTTAGACATTACGTATAACGTACGAGCAGTTGAAACAAAATTAAAATTCTTGGAAATTTGTGAACAACTCATGGCGAGCTACCTATTTATAGAGGACAACCTCAACGATATTTTAAATTCGATCACTTTCGCGAGACTCAAGGTAATTCATACGTCTATCATTAATCCCCAAGATTTGGTAAACTCATTGCAGGAAATTTCACAAAACCTACAAAAGAACAATTTGCCACTCCCAATTAAACTTTCAAAAATTGCACAGTATTTAGATATTATTGAATTAAAAGCTTTCCAAATGAACTCAGAATTAGTATTTGTATTAGATATACCCCTAGTAGACCCTCAAACGTACTCCGTTTTCCAATTATACCCCATTCCTATCTTAGATAGTAGAACTGGTCTGTATCATATTTTGTCAACTTCTCAAAAATATATCGCGAGAGATGATGATTCTTTGATGTACATACCCATTGCTGACCTCAGAGAATGCAAGCCACTCCATATCAATACTAAATTATGTCCAAATTTGTTTGCATATCCAATTTACAACAACGCCATATGCGAAGCCCGCCTTTTCAAGGATCTACAAACTCTACCAGAAAACTGTCAAACGTCAACTATCATCGGCCAAGGATACAACATCCAAAAACTAGACGAAAACGTGTGGATGATCGTCAATACAGAGCCACTAAAGATATTTTAACCCTGGGAATATTTTACCCCATTTTAAGACAAACTTATTATGTTTGTATTTTACGCTTTCTTGCTAAAAGCTATATTTTAACTCTAACATTTTTATGTTATTTTATTTTATGAATCAAGCTTATTGTGCTTGCATTTCATATTTTAGACACTAAGGTTATACTCTGTATTTTAAACTTTACGACAACATTTTTGTACTCTTTATATTTTTCCAAATTGTACCATTACCTTTTATATACATTTTATACTCATTTCAAAAGTTGCTGCATAAAACACCAACTTTTTTTATAAGGGGGAAGCTGGTATATTAGAAATATACTATGATATATAATATCACCGAGACAGGCTTAACCTTCTCAAACATATCATATTACAAATTGCGCAACAGCTCTTCTCTAATAACCGCTCACGTTGGCTGAGCTTAATGTTTCTTTCTTGGTAATCCTTTATCATGCTGAATTGCCAATTTAATGTTCTTTGTTCTCTTATATTATAAATACAACCAACAGACATTTGTACCTTTAGTCATATACTCATTTTCGACCTAATACATTCTAAATTTATTATTGTTCATTATTGTACCTAGAGTCAAGCTTGACTCCCAAGTAAATAAAGTTTTTAAAAAGTGATTTCTACAATCCATTATCTAACAAATATGCCTGATTGATACCAGCGCGAAACTCTTGGAGAGGATTATCGCCACTCGGCTGACGGAAGAAATCGACGCGAGGGGTGGCCTTTCTGATAGCCAGTGTTCGGCTTCAGGGAGAGCATGTCCACGGTCGATGCTATCCATGAGGTGGTCCATATTGCACGATCTGCTAATACAGGTAACTGGCGGAAGGGTGTGTCTGCGTATCTGATTAGACTCATTATGAGCTATTTCACGGACAGACGTTTGCTGGTGGACGACGGCTCCAGGGTTGTCACGTGTGGGGTTCCGCAGGGGTCGGTCTTAGAACCGCTTCTGTGGAATGTCATGTATGACGGCATCCTAGAGCTGAGCACGCAGAGGACTCCTAGCAATTGCCGCCTGGTAGCTTTTGCTGATGATCTGATGGTCGTTGTAGGGATACGACGGAGGAGTGTGTGGTCAATAAAATGAATGCGGTCATCGACGACGTAGTATCGTGGATGAGCGAACACGAGCTACAGCTAGCTCCGGAGAAAACGGAGGCAATGGCGCTGATGGGACGCAAGCATGTGGCGGAAATACCAGTCAGGGTCCTCGATTGCATCGTGGCGAATAAGCCCGTGGTGAAATATCTGGGGGTATACCTGGATGAGAAGCTTTCTTGGTCCGATCACATCGAGCGAGCTGTCCGGGGGTCCGAAGACAAGTACTAGGCGTCTCTTAAATTCTGTGGCGACGTCCTCACTACTGTACGCGGCGCCAGTCTGATGCGACGCACTGAATATCGCGAGAAACCGCGATCGACTGCTGGGGGCGCAGAGAGCGATGCTGATTCGCATCAGTTGTGTTTATCGCACCGTCTCTACTGTGGCCCTGCAGGTGGTTGCGGCGACTCCACCGATGGACTTGCTCGTTAGAGAACGGGCGTACAACTACGGTGCCACTCCAGCCGATAAGGCTATTAACAGGGGGTTTCTAATGCAAAGGTGGCAGGAGTGATGGTCTCAGGCGGAGGTAGGTAGGTGGACACACGACCTAATTCCGGCTGTGCAGGCATGGCACGATAGGAAGCACGTCGAGCTGTGCTACTATCTGACTCAAGTGCTGACTGGGCATGGAAACTTTGGTACTTTCCTGTTCCGTATAGGAAGGTCGGACGCGTCATGTGTCTATTGCGAAGGGGAGGATTCGCCTGAACATTCACTGTTTATGTGCCCTAGGTGGGCGGAAGAGCGGGCTATAGCCGCGCTGGCTATTGGCTCCGATTTGAGCAGAGGCAATATGGTGGACAACATGCTTAGTTGCGAACTGGGCTGGAACATTATCAGCACTGTGTTGTAGTATTATGAAAAATAAAGACAGCGACGAGACTACGAGTGATTAGTGTGGTCAGTGTTTACGAGTGATTAGTGTGGACAGTGTTTACGAGTGATTAGTGCGGACAGTGTTAGGTTAGGACTCCGAAGTAATGTCTTGCGACGATTCCGGATCGAAGAGGGGAGAGGTTTTAGTGAGTAAAAATCTCACACTACTCCGTCGCTTAACATCAGACGGAGTGTCTTCTTGAAGATTTCCCCTCCTCTTAAAAAAAAATCAGGTTAGGCTATACATCGAGCAAGTTAATATATTATCTCTTTCTCAATTCTGAAATTAAACTTAATATTTCATTATCATGTCAGTGTGCTCAGCCTGCTTTGAACTCCACAGCAAACGCAAACGATCCACTAACTCTTTGGGTTTATTCCAATACACATAATCCACTGTTTCATCAGTATACTGTTTTTTAATAGGGAGTCCCAAACCTTTTTTGCTGGACAGCGTTTCTATGTTATATTGAATGAATGGTTTAATAATTTCGCGGTATTTTCTCAATACACTCGTTTTATATCCTTGTTTACTATCATAATTCTTATATACCTCTTTCGTTAGTTTCAATATCTCTCCATAAGTCTCTTTATTTTCGTCTATACTAGAGGGAAATTTGAAAAATAATAACTCATATAATTCAGGATTACTACGAAATGTTCTTAAGTCTGTTACACTTGAAAATTTCACAAAGCGCAAAATAAGATAAATAGCCATTATTTTTCTTTTCCTCGGAAAGGAATCGCTCTATATCGCCATTTGTTGCAATTTATATCTTGAATATTTCACTGATTAGTTAATTATTGTGCCACCATGTATATCTAGGACGAATTTCAGGAATATCCTTTCCCATCGCGTATCGTTTTGCTTCAAGGTTTGCGTTCAGTAATTTTAAATGAAATTTATTTTATGAACCATCGTACGACAGTTTGTTTGATTAAATTATGACTTACAAGGCCCGAGTACACAAATGTCTTTATGTTACTTAATTTATTAAATAAATTGTATTAGTTAAAACAGTTCATAACCTAGGAAAGAAAACAAACAAAAACTCCCCTTTCTTTTATTATTGTATGAAGAACACAATTAGTGACTTACTTTGACATGTTTGGTAGTCCAATAATATCTATTATAATAACAAAAATTGTAGTTGGCATGGTAGGTAAACCGCTTCCGTTACGTTCACGACGGGCTAGCGCAAGAGCGCAGACTAGCATACGGTGAAGTGATAGGACCCGTATTAGCCCACAATTTTATTATTGCGTCCTGATTTCGGACATATTTTAAATTTGAGATATCAGGAAACAGTCTGACTTATTACATGAGCATCCTGGATGCAGAATTGATGCACTAGCGTAGGGGACGTGGACTATTAAGATATTTAAAATTTGTAGGTTTGCAACTATTGGGCGTTCCGGCCCTGTGTTTTCTAGGTATAGTACTGTCAGAGACTCGAGCGCTTGAGCAGGATGGTAATATGATTTACGTGGTTTGGACAATTTTTCCATATAGTTTAAATTTGCCTTCACTAAATAATATGTTGGTTGTTAATCCTTGTAATCTGAGGGAAGACTATATTTGTCTTAGTCATGATATGATTGCATAATCATAGGATTTATTTTGTCCGTAAATTTCTGTTGAGTTGGGCGATTAACGATTAACGCTGGTACGTCGCTCACTTCCTTTGACGGGTTTTTCTTAAATTCTGGTTTTTATAATTTTTCCGGGAGAGCCATTATTAATTTGGTAGCCATTACAACCACATGTCTTGCGAAGACTTTCCTGTACTTGTTCTGTACTATTGGGATCAATTGCGGTTATTGTGAAGTTTTGTGTCGTCTATTTGGAGTTTGGGTTTCAAGCGTCACAGATTCGTTTTGGATTGAACCGTTGATTTTGGGGTAAGAGATATTTTTCCTCTCCGGAACACGTGTATGGTTATTAACTTACAATTATAATTTTTTTTATAGAATTAAGAAAATCCCTCCGGTGGGTTGTTGCCTGGAGGCTACGTTAAAGCCACACCACATCCACGTGAGTTCTATAGTTTTTGTAATATTTTGGTCAATATTCGACAACCTTGTGTTTTTTTTGCAGGGCTTTTATTTTATTTTATTTTATTCTATTCCACTTCAAGTTTTATGTATTGTTCATTCAACGTTATTTGACGTTGCTTCCCTCTGATTTGAGTGGATATTTGGCTGTCTCATGGTTGCGTAATTGAGAGCGCTCTGGTTCACCACATCGTTGGTTTTGGCTCCAGGCTTGCTTCTGTCCCTGGGATACCAACACCTACCTACCGTTGCTCAGCTAAGTGCCTTATTTCCTTAACTGTTTGTACATATGTATATATATTTAACTTAGTAATTATAGCTTACATCATGGTACCGTAAATGTTGCATCTAAATAAGTGCCCTAGCACTGATTCTATTAAATATGTATTTCTTTATATACATATTATCAGTATTTTTGCCACTCATTTTCATTTTTTTTGCTGTTTTTTTTATGTAACTATAAATTAATACCATATGGTACTCAATACATGTGTGTACATTTAATATTTTGTATTACTGTATTACTGTTTGTGTGTTCACCACCTAGCTGTCTTACCCGCTCCCCCCCGACGAGCTAGCAAGTGTGTGGTTCCTGCTTTTATCACGAACTGCACACTATAATAAATATTTGCTAGAGTCCCTGAGAGGTGCCCATCAAGACCTCTCATTAATTATGAAATAATAATATAAATTTTAGTAAACCATCATTTTTTTCCATTTACCATCTGCGGGCGTAGCAAGTCTCATATTGGTATGCCAAAAGGAAACATTTTTAGATGAAAATCATACTTCAACATCACCCATGCGTAGTACTCCTCTGTTGGAGTCCACTCACACTCCATAAACAGTGTCATATAAGGGATCAACGCTTCTTAAATTTTCAAAATATTTCATAACCATGCTATTTATTTTCTCAGCACTTTTGGTTGAGGGAATTAATGTGCTTGCTGTAGTTACTGATGACGCTGAAGGTTATGATGTCTCCATTAAGGTTACTTGTTAAGATATCACATCTTCATCATCTTTATATTTATCAGTTTCAGATGTAATAGAACTTTGACTAACATTTAACATTGGTGTGTCCTTTCAATTACCTGCGATTTACTATCGGCTGCAGCAGATAATGCTTTTAAAGGTATCGTTGTAGGCTCATAGATTTTTACAAGTGCTTGCTGACCCTCGATATGTCTATTTCTAATGGACTTGCATTTTTTTCTAACAGCATCCGTTGCCTCAATCAATTTACGTTTTAAATTTATTTCATCATTGAATACACTATGATCAGTTTTTGCTGCAGTCTTCATTCTCGCGATATAGCTTCAACGTTATTCACTAGACGAATGAACTCTTCGAGCTGCGCACTTTACAAATATATAAATCTATCTAAACCCTTTCTATATCGTCCATCTTGCAATTCTCTATCATTATCAATCGTTAAAACCCATATCAATATCCAGCACTCAGGACACATTTTTTGAAATTCCTTGAATGTTACGTCTGGCGCTACATGATCGTGAAATATATGTTGAAGATTCATATCATCCTGTTTGAACACTATTATAAAGTTAGCATTATCGCGAACCAATTGGTTCGGTGTGTGAGAATATGTTTGTGCCAGATAAAAACAATCAACATTTCTGTGGCGACCCATGCTAAAATATGAAATTATAACATTTTGTTTTTCACATATAACATCATCGAAAATAAATGGAATCTGGTCTGACTTCACACGGCTCCACTATTTCTGCATTATTGTTGAACGTGTACTATCCTAACCCTTTAATCGGCGTTAACACATCGCGTAAATATTCATATTTGGATTGACTTAATGGCTTGGAATATAAATAAACATTTGCAAATCGCAGTCCACGAGGTGGATGAGTAGAGTAATCATAACGTTAGTTTTCCCACAGTTCGAAGAACCAGCTATGATACAGCGAATTGAGGGAAGTAGAGGTCCATGACGTTGATTATCAGCAGCACCCACCCCATACCCAATTTGTTCATCTAAATTATCCACTATAAACTCTTCCCTCTGCTTTATTATCTGCATTAGGGGCGAGCGTAGGTGCGTCTTTACTATGTACATCCTTCGATATGCGATGTAAAGCAACATAAGGCGCGGTTAGTAGTTGGATGGGTGACCGTTCAAACGAAGACCGCGGTTTGTATATCAGTGTATGCGCGGAAGCTATACAACCTAAGGCGAGGGTTATATAGGGGATATACCATCCTTTGGAGGGGATGTAAAGCGGTCAGTCTATTAAATGTTAGGCAAGTAAAAGATCCTTACTCTTCTTAAGGGAAAAGTTCGGCAAAATTCCTTGTTAGGGGTAGCTCGTCTACAGGCGTTGGTGTTAGGCCTCAGTAGCGGAAATAGGCCGACGTTAAATAAATATATATAAAAATATATTATCCGCATTGTGCAACGGTCTGTGACTATATATATAAATTAGCATCATACTTACCTCATTTAAATGTCGACTATCGCGCGATATAGATGTTATCCAAAACAGTAGTCCAAAACTGGTGGAGGTTTTGTTAACTCACTGATAAATAAACTTCCATTCGAGCTACATTTATCAGCATATCAGTATTGAGGTCCAGGAACCAAATTACAGAAAATATTAGCAAGAGGCGATGCTGGCATAAACCCTCTTGATGCCGCCTGTAAAGTGCATGACACAGCGTATGAAAGGAATAAAGATTTAACTGCAAGACATAAGGCAGACTATCATCTTGAACAACGTGCTTGGGAGCGTGCTAAGTCCAAAGCCGCTAGTTTGAGAGAAAAAGCAAATGCTTGGTTAGTTACCAATATAATGAAGGTAAAACGCTACTTTGGTATGGGTTGTAAATCATCATCATCCAGATCTAAAATTTCAAAGGGCGATATGAAAAAGAAAAGAAACAAGAAAGTTAAGAACAATAAAACTGTTTCATTTAGAACTGGAATAGTTCGCCAAGCACGTGATGCATTACAAAAAGCTGGCAGCAAACGATTCATTACCGAAGATATGAAAAAGGCGGCGAATATCCACTACACGCTGCGAGAAAATCATTGAAAACTATAGGTGGGAAACAGAAAATTCGAACATCTCATATAATTCCCATTCCAAAAGTGGGTGGTATTTTACCGCTGCTGCCAACTCTCGCTGGACTCACTGCCTTGGGAATCTTAGCAGGTGGGGCAGCAGGTGTAGCGAAAGTTATCCATGACGTAAGGAGTGGAAGAGAACAATTGACTGAGGCTCAACGTCATAACAGAAATATGGAAGCGATTGCAATAGGCAAGACTGGTAGAGGAATGCACTTGAAACCATATAGCAGTGGATTAGACCTCTACCTCAAACCATATCATAATTTAAAAAACTAATGAAAGTCCTCCCCCGCAGAGCTCTATCCGATATGGATCTTAATCATTATGCATTTAAGGTGATGAAGATATCTTATTATCGAGGTGTATTCATACGTGATATCCTGCCTACTTTAGGACCGCATCATAATGAATCAGCCATTATTAATTTGGATAGTATATATGGAATGGGAACACATTGGGTAGCATATAAAAAACGTGGTTCTTTGGTTAATTACTATGATAGCTTTGGTGATTTACCACCACCCAAAGAACTAATACGTTACTTTAAAAGGGATCGGGGGCGCTATGAAAATATTGTATAATTGTGATCAATAGCAGAATTTCAACCCAGTTTGGTGCGGCCATCTATGTTTAAGGCTTTTATCAAGAAATGAGTATAACACCTGAAATGGATCGGGAAAGCATTAGACGAATGGGACATTCCCTCATCGCATATTCTCGTTTGCGCAGCCTCTCGAAAATGAGTCGTCAGCGGCTAGCGGATATGCTGAAGGAAGTTATGATTGCATGCGCTCCAGATGAAATTGCCTTAGTGTGGGATAAACTGCCGGAACATCTGCAGAACGATATTGATGTGTTAAAGTATCAATACTGCACAGAACATTTTGATAATAATAAATCAAATATTGATGTTAATGATGGACCACCTTATAAAAAAATATTTTGCTGTTATTGCAAGGTTAATGATGTTAAAATAATGTCTGATAATGAGGCAGATATTTCATTGGCTAGAACACCGAAAAAAAGGAAGTTAAACCCTCTTCACTGCTGTAGTCAGAAAAAAAAAACCCAATACACTGGGAAATGATATCAGTCATGTCGCATACATTCACCATATCAAGTTATTCAAGTGTTTTAAGTGCTGATTTCTATCCTTCAATAGTACCTCTATGGTTTGGGTTTAATAGGATTTTACTCTTATAATTCCATATTCAATGTAGAGAGAAAAATAATCAATTTTCCTATAAAATTACTAGAGGAGCAGAACAAACATATCATTATTTACCACCAGCGCATACGAAATAGATGAAATCCATAAAGCGATGGTGCAAGCGTTAAAATCTGACAGGACTAGAGTTGCTGTGCACGAGGATGACGAAGAATTATTTTCATTGCGAGCAAATAATAAATACATTAATGTGCGAAATTCGATCAAAGTATGAGATTAACTTCGACCAAGAAAATTCTATAGGTAAACTTTTGAGATTTGAAGCGGTACGCTTACAACATAATAAGATTCATGAATCCACACAACCCATCGATATTATGAGAGTTAGAATTATACGTGTGGATTGTAATATTATACATGGTGCCTACTTGAATGACGAAAAAGCGCATACTTTATTTGAGTTTGATATTGATGTCGAGCCTGGTTATAAGCTATCTAAGGAGCCGCAAAACATTATTTATATGCCTGTCAGACTCACATCGCATCAGTTTATCGAAAACATTACTCTCCGAATCTTGGATGATAGCGGAGATTTGATAAATTTTCAAGGCGAGAAGATTATTGTGACGCTAGCGCTAAAAAAATTAGTATAACATTTTACTGTTCTACCAATGGGTTTCCGCTATAATCGCCAGCTACGCCAGTCGCGGCCCACACCTCAATTAAATGCTATAAATAATAAAACAGACAGAATTCGATCCACTCCTGCTGTAAACGTAGCAGAGTATAGACTGACCCCTGAAGCTATATCTTTCTCCAACAATTGGTTTAAGAATTCGCAATTATTGAGATGGCTGCCAGTATCAATAGTGAAAAATTAGAAATATAAACCAGTGTTTGATCATTCACTCGTCAGTTTACATGAACATACTTATAAACCATATGGAACACCATTATATAGAAATTCAAATGAAGTACATATTCCAGCACACTTTCAAGATCTCATTTTAGATATTTCTGAGAGTTATATATATATTTTTTCCACTAACATTGTTGCGTCGAGTCGAATGCAATTTACATTTATTATTGCGTCCTTAGATTTATTACGTCTGTATACCGGGCGCAGTATCATCATCCACGTATTTTTCGACTTTAACGCCATCTGTAACCTTCTTTTTGAGATTTACGTGCAGCACGCACGTCCTCTAACATAAATCACAACTAAAATCAAGGTTATTCTGCAAAACGCGCCATCTAGATCAGGAATAGTAAATTGATTTTGGACGCAATATTATCTGCAAAATGAAAAAGTTGTATAAGTTCAGTTCATCAAATTTCCGTTAGGGTCGTTACTAAATATACATTTTAACGTATATTTTTCCCAATTTCATAACATTTCTGCGTCTTTCAATCTGGCAACGCTGAAAGAAAGAAATATCTCAGTGTTATCTTAAGTTTCGGTTAGTTTATTTATGTGCATGAACGTGTATCTATTGGTGGGGAAGTAAAAAACATCGATAAAATTTCGAGAAGTTATAAATTAATGATGAATGCACGAGGTAAGTAGTAACTTTATATTTGCTGTAAAATTGAAGTAGAAAATGTGGCCATATTTAGATTTCAGATCAATTTAAATCTAATTATTTATTGGTATAAACAACACTGTTCGTGTATTACACAAGTTAAATACATGGACGCATAGCACATAAAATTTGTAATTTATAAAATAAAGTAACAAATAGGTATACATAGGATACGTAGAAATAGTTATAAGTATTTATCACAATGATTGTTTTATATAAAAAAAAAACAGGTATATTAATACTAAATACATTTCTACATTTCTTTAATGAGATGGTTCTCTTAATAGATTTTCATATTATGGTTGTTTTAATCTATGGGGTGATCACTAATATCATTAAGTTTTTGGTAAATTTTATAGTTTTTCCAAATTATACGCTTTGAGAAATTTGCTAAAAAATATTTTTTTAAAAATAACCTGGAACGACAACGAAATTTAATTTCTGAGTAATTTTTTCAAGTTCGAAATTGCTCGAAATATCTAGAAGAATGTAATAAAATTCTATTTAAATTGTGCTCTTGAAGACTGGTTATAATAGGTATCGGGACGGTTGTGATTGGAAAAATTTTGAGGAACGTGGGAATTTTTATCGGCGGGCATTATCTTATCATCTTGGCGAGGTAATATCGTCATTTTCATATGAGGCGGGGATGGAAGGTGGGTGGAGGTTTCCCTCCGCCCCAAAAATATGTGATGTGTGAAATGAATAATTGTCTCGTTAGCATCGCAGAGTGGACTGAAGTATAGCCTTCGGCTTATAGTACTTTTAGCCTCTATATAAGACGTTATTTTATTAAAAGCTTTTATTAAACTTGCAATGTTTGTCAGTTAGTTTAGGGCAAGTTTTGCAATCAAAATTTCGATTAGTTCTAATTTGAAATTTTGCACGTGTATAAGTCCGGTGACAATACTCTTTAACATTTTCATATAAGAAAAAAACAAGATGGCGCACGACTTTATCGTTTAAGATCCGATTCGTCTCAAAATCGATATCTGGGGGTTTTCGAGATCACCAATTATGAATTTTTAGTCCAAATTAAAAAATTCAAAATGGCGGCGCCAATATAGCAGACGACTTTTATCATTTATGGTCCAAATTGATCAAAATCGATATCTGAGGGTTTTCGGGTTCGCCGATTACGAATTCTTAGTCAAAAATTTAGTTCAAGATGGCGACTTCAATATGGCCGACGACTTTATCGTTTATTATCCGATTCGACTCAAAATCGATATCTGGGGGCTTTCGAGATCGCCAATTATGAATTCCTGATCAAAATTCAGAAATTCAAAATGGCGGCGCCAATATGTCTGACGACTTTTGTCATTTAGATCCAAATCGATCAAAATCGATATCTGGGGGTGTTTGGGGTCGCGGATTACGAATTTCTAGTCAAAAATTTAGTTCAAGATGGTGGACGACTACGTTTATGATCCGATTCGTCTCAAAATCGATATCTGGGGATTACAGCATATCAAAAGGCAAAAAAGTAAAAAATAAAGTTATTTTAAAAAATATTTTTAAAAAGCTTTTATTTAAAAAATGCTCTAAAAAATTGAAAATAAACTTTGAAGTAAATCAAACCCATTATTTTGTTACATTATACAGGGTGTTGCATCATGAGAGGGACATAGCTTAATAGGAGGTAGAGAACATCAGTGGTAACCGGAACCTCCCATAGAAATGTCTCATTGGGCCTTCATTACGAAGTTACAGGGTGTTAAATAATTTTTGGCCAAACCTGTTCTTTGTCATAACTTTGACAGGGAATGAAATAACGGATTCATATTTGGTACGGCTAATGTACTAACGAGCCCCAAGAGGTACATGTATAAAAAAAATATATCCAGGTCCGGACTCACTATAATTTATGTTTCTTCTTTGCATCAATAAAACATCACCCTGTATATATTTTTTTGAAATTTCGATACGATATTAGAAAAGAGCAAGAAAAAACAAACAAAATGGCCTATTTCATTTTTTTGTTACACCTTCGTGGTTATTTAAATACGTTGTTAAATGTGCAAGAAAATGGATTACAGAACCCTATTAAATGAGAGGCACGTGAAATAAATAGTTTTATAACCAAAATTTGCAAAAATTCTATTGAGCCTAGGTGGTCTGGGTGAATCCTAATTCCGGCACGTTTTAAAGGTCCATTTTGGTAAAAAACTGTGGTCCTAATAAGTAATCGGGTATGAAATAACAAAATTTTTAATCAATCACAGTAGGCTTGTTCAAAGTGACAGATAATAAAAAGAAATCTCCTAAACAGTTGAATAATTGTTTGTTAGTAATTTAATGTGTCAATAATCCGCATTTAGTTAGTGAAAACTTGTGAAAATATTTTAGCTATGCCAGTAAAATTTACAAACGTGGAATATGCTGACATAATATTCATCTATGGTTTCTGTAATGGAAATGGTAGGTCGGCGGAAAGAGAATATCGGCTGCGTTTTCCTGGTCGTCGATGCCCTAATCATGAAACCTTTAGTACGGTGTTCCAGTATGCAAGACAACACGGAAAGTTTCCTACTTCTGCAGTTGTGGAGCGTGTTTTACAACAAGGTGTGCAGGAACAAAACAATATTATAAACGTAGTTCAAGAAAACCCAAATATGAGCACTAGACGAATCAGTTTGGCAACTGGTATTCCTCATTGGCGAGTATGGAGAACCCTAAAAAGAGAACGTTACCATCCATATCATATCCAGCAGGTACAGCGTCTTCAACAAGGCGACGATATCCCCCGCCTGGCATTTTGTCATTGGTTGTCTAACCATCGCCCAGTCATTTACAGAACCTTATTTACGGATGAGGCACAATTTACAAGGGATGGAGTAAACAATTCACGAAATAATCATAAATGGGCACAGGAAAACCCACATGCGGTACGCCAACGCCGTTCGCAACACAGGTTTTCTGTAAATGTTTGGGTCGGACTTGTGAATAGACATTTGATAGGGCCACATTTTTTTGAAGAAAGATTGAATGGTGAAATTTACTTTGATTCTCTTCAAAACATTTTACCGAATATGTTAGAAAATATCGGTATAAGAGGCATGTTGTTTCAGCATGATGGGGCCCCACCACATTTTAACCTTCAAGTAAGAGAGCACTTAAACAATGTGTATCCTAATAGATGGATTGGACGCGGGGGTCCACATGAATGGCCACCAAGATCTCCTGATTGTAACCCTTATGATTACTTTTTATGGGGCCACTTAAAAAACGAGGTTTATAGCATTGAAATTGAAAGTAGACAACATTTAATCCAGCGCATCGTTACAACCTGCGACGAAATACGGAATAATCCAGAAATGATACGTCGAGCAATTGGTGACCTTTCTAAACGCGCAAGAAAATGCACAGAATGTGGGGGAGGACATTTTGAAAATTTACTTTAGTGTCAATTACGTTTTATTTTTAAACACATTTAGTTATTGTTTTGTTATTTATTGTTAATTGAATGGAAAATATTTTATTTATTTAGATTTTAGTTTGTTCTCTTTTCCAATTTTTATTAAGTATAAAATGTTGATGATTTTCTTGATCAAAGTAACTGGTTGCTTAGGCCTAAATGGTTTAAATTATCTGTCACTTTTATTCTTTGAACAAGCCTACTGTGATTGATTAAAAATTTTGTTATTTCATACCCGATTACTTATTAGGACCACAGTTCTTTACCAAAATGGACCTTTAAAACGTGCCGGAATTAGGATTCACCCAGACCACCTAGGCTCAATAGAATTTTTGCAAATTTTAGTTATAAAACTATTTATTTCACGTGCCTCTCATTTAATAGGGTTCTGTAATCCATTTTCTTGCACATTTAACAACGTATTTAAATAACCACGAAGGTGTAACAAAAAAATGAAATAGGCCATTTTGTTTGTTTTTTTCTTGCTCTTTTCGAATATCGTATCGAAATTTCAAAAAAATATATACAGGGTGATGTTTTATTGATGCAAAGAAGAAACATAAATTATAGTGAGTCCGGACCTGGATATATATTTTTTTATACATGTACCTCTTGGGGCTCGTTAGTACATTAGCCGTACCAAATATGAATCCGTTATTTCATGCCCTGTCAAAGTTATGACAAAAAACAGGTTTGGCCAAAAATTATTTAACACCCTGTAACATCGTAATGAAGGCCCAATGAGACATTTCTATGGGAGGTTCCGGTTACCACTGATGTTCTCTACCTCCTATTAAGCTATGTCCCTCTCATGATGCAACACCCTGTATAATTTTTTTTATGATATAAAAGCTTGTCGCGAGCAATCTCCTTTACACAGGAAAATCTTGCGACGAGCTTTTATATCATAAAAAATTATAAGATGTAACAAAATAATGGGTTTGATGTACTTCAAAGTTTATTTTCTACTTCTTAGAGCATTTTTTAAATAAACGCTTTTTTAAAATATTTTAAAAGCTTTTATTAAACTTGCAATGTTTGGTACTTAATTAGTTAGTTCGTTAATTAGTTTGTTTAGCTCAAATCAAATCAAAATTTTCGATTAGTTCTAATTAAGCTAGAGCTTCGAAATTTTGCACATGTGTATAAGTCCGGTGACAATGCATTTTAACATTTTCATATAAGAAAAAACAAGATGGCGGACGACTTTACCATTTATGACCCGATTCGACTCAAAATCGATATCTGGGGGTTTCGAGATCGCCAATTATGATTTCTTGGTCAAAATTTAGAAATTCAAAATGGCGGCGTCAATATGGCGGACGACTTTTGTCATTTATGTCCAAATCGATCAAAATCGATATCTGGGGGCTTTCGGGTTCGCTGATTACGAATAAATTTAATTCAGGATGGTGACTTCAAGATGGCGGACGACTTTACCGTTTAAGATCCGATTCAACTCAAAATCGATATCTGGGGGTTTTCTAGGTCGCGGATTATGAATTTTCAGTCAAAATTCAGAAATTCAAAATGGTGCCAATATGGCTGAAGACTTTTATCATTTAGATCCAAATCGATCAAAATGAATATCTGGGGATTTTCGGTTTCACGAATTATAAATTTCTAATCAAAAATTTAGTTCAAGATGGCGGACGACTTTACCGTTTATGATCCGATTCGCCTCAAAATCGATATCTGGAGATTACAGTGTATCAAAAGATTAAAAAGTAAAAAATAAAATTATATAAAAAATATTTCAAAATAAAGCTTTTATTTAAATGCTCTAAAAAGTAGAAAATAAACTTTGAAGTAAATCAGACCCATCATTTTGTTACATTATATAATTTCATATATATTTCGCCGAAAAATGTTAGTAATTAAGATTTCATTTTTTGGTCCTATGTCCGCATTCGTTTAATGATCGATCTACTGTGCGTCGTCTAGAATAATAATTTACTCTTTTTTTGTCTACTGTCAAAATATTTTGATTATAACAAAATACATATATATTTTCCAAATAGGGGTCATCCATAAATAATGTCACGCTCAAAGGGAGAGAAGGTGTTGTAGGGTATGTCCCCTACTAGTCAAAATGAAAAAGTAAAAAATCCTAAAAATTAGCAAAAAATCAAATAATCTTATGCCACCTGGCAAACCATATAAAAAAAGTCAATAAGACCTCAGTCTTATCAAAAATCCGTAATTCAACTCACAAAAATCAGAGAAAATTAGCCCAGCATCGATAATTCACAAATAACCATAATTCATCAAATTCAGACATAAAACATTCATTTCCACTCATCCGTAACCAAATCACGAAAAACAAATTTCAAAAATACAGCCCCCGTATATTCTTTAACTTAGTCGAATTCTTCATCTAAACACAAATTCTCATCATCGCCCTTCAATACGTCCCGATTTTATAACCAATTCTCCTTTCCAAAAAATTCGAACTTCTTGACCACCCCTCGTATATGTAACTATCTTAAATTCAACCGTCGAGTCCGTTTCCCCACGTTAAAAAACCCATTTCAAATAATTTTCCATTTTTACTTTCTAATCAGCCCCTGTATACGTCAATTCACGTTCAGTGCCTCGAGTCCCAAAAGCCCGAATATCGTTTCACCGAATTTGCCCAATCCCACTGCTATTATAAACTTTCCTCTTTTCAATCACCCCCGTATAATAGCAGACACCCATACTATATCTCCATTCAGCTCGATTCATACCCGTATTGTACCTTGTTAATATCTTATCTTTTTATCTGACGCACGAACTGGATACCTTTTAACGGAGTTACAGCCTGTTAACAGCGGACCTTCGTGATACCTTACGGGGTCGAGCCGGATTTCGCCCACAAAACTTTAAATAACTCCCAAACGAAAAATGATCCGACCTTCAGTCAAATTTTAATCGATTCCCCTTCACATAACCGATCTGTCCATATAAAAATTATTTTCAAAATCCAAAACTTTCAAGTATTGCACAACATGATGCAATCGATGACTCATCCGTGCCCGCACTGAGCGATTTCACGCCTTTCCAGCTCTCTGCGAGACTCGACGGGGCGAGAAAAACGAAACACTTCCAATTTAGTATAAATACCGGTGCATCGCAAGCCGTAGCCAAGTTCAGTTTTCGGCAGTGACTCCAAAGTTTAGTTTCGCGACGTGATAAAGTGGGACAAGTTTCCTTGTAGTGTAATAAGTGTGTACTAGTGCTTCGGTCCGGTTACTAATTTAAATACCCACCGTCTAAACAGGCTTTCTTAACCACCCATCCTAGGAACTTCTCGTGACTAACTGTTCCGAACTAGCTTCCCAGGCCAAAACCTGGTTAAAAAGAGTTAGTTTTAAGTATCGCCTTTAGTGCTCCTAATTTTATTTTATTTTAATATTTCTATTTTCGTCCAAAGCGACATTTCAATTATCACCGACCCGGTCACGTTAAAAGGATATTCTCCAGTGAATTTTCTCAGATTTATCTACAATTTTAAATAATTCTAAAAGCAGTTTAATTAGATTATACTGGCAGAATTTATGTTGTCGAATAGTTTCCACCAAAAAGAAACTTTGTAAAAATAATTAACTTTTTTCAACTCTGTTAAAAAAAAACCGAAATAAAAATATTTGTTCGTACCGTTTAAACAAAGTGTTAATTTTTTCAAAGAAGTATTATACAGGGTGCAGTCATTGACCCTTAACAAAAACAATTTTAATAAATCAGTGCTTCGACTGTTCCTGAATACAACTATACAGGGTGTAGCATTCGACCCGGACAGCACTTACTAAACCAACCCTGAGACTCAACCCATCGAAAATAAGTGCACGGACGCCTCTGGGGTCTCAGCACTAAACCCCCACCGCTACCATTTTTTATTTTCAACCACACAGAGGTCCCGTTCGTGTTCAAAGGAAGTATACTTCTATTATTGTATAATGCGATTAAATGTCTTTTTAATTTCTAAAAACTGATAAATCATATTAGCAATTTTTTCAAATAACAGCAGGGGTTCCACAACAATTTTTCAAGATAGTTTTGCTCCCTGTATATAACCTTTCCCAAAGGTCTATCTGTTCCAACCAATGCTATACCTGTTTAAAATAGTTTTAATGGTAACATTAACAGGGAAAAATGTGTTGTGCATTAAAAAAATTATAACAGATTACTAAGCTACTAAAAACACAATTTTAGTCTTCGATTGACCTAATACTGTGTCATACAGTTATACATCCAATGACAGTATATAATTTATTGTATTAATGTTAAAAATTCTAAGTTAAGAAATATATAAAAAGTATTCCTTTCACTTTTCTAATGAAACGGTGGTTTAGAAATTATAAGATTTTTGCTCTTTGACAAAATATCCAATCAAAGTTTGTATCAATTTTGCAGCGAGCTTTGCTGGAGAAAATCAGCTATTTTCTGCGGTGCCATCTACAGCCACAAAAGTAAGTATTATTAGAGAAAATCAGATATATTAAATTTCCAAATATGTTTAGTTTTTAAAATATTTCATATTTCATTAAGTACTCTGATGAAGAACAATTAATTTTATTTTTCAGAATATCATAAGCAGCACAGAAAGCATTTGTTCTCAAAAGAAAAGAACGAACTGGTTTTGAAATCGACCACTGTCTCCTGTGAATGAACCAATTTCCAGAAAATATCCAGATGCCAAAAAAATTAATATTATTGAAAACAAACTCATAGTACCAGCACGACAATTCACCTTACAATCTAGTGATACTGATGTTTGTGAGGTAAGTTCACTACAAATTTATTCTCTGTGGTTTATAAACTTACAAGAAAGCTGGCTTTGACTTAAACTTATCAATATTCGTTCGTTCTTATTCAACTTTTCTTCTTCAACATTAATGTTCTTTTAGATAACGTATACATTCTCAATTCTTAAACAACTTCAATAAAAAGAGGAGGTTATCATTTCGAAAGTATATGCATTACTTTTGTACATCGATTCTTCCGGACCGACAGTATTAATTTGAATTGTATTGTGTTCAAGAAGATGTCGTAGTGGTCCCATATAATTTTGACAGAAATCGCATCAGTTGATTTTTTATCGACATTTAGTACAGTTTCAATAATTTGTTATATTTTGATTACCTATAGATTATAAATTTAAATTTTTCAAAATTTGTATAATTCCTGTTATCTCGATATTAATCACATTTTCTATAATAATGATTTAAGTTTTATTAAAATGAGATGGATTAGTAATTGGACTATACCGACTGTTGAATATTCTAAACATTTTGTACAACATAGTCTCTTTCAGAATAATTTTATCAAATCTGTTACGCACTTTTGCTTATCTTCTTTACACATTTGACAGTATGGTTAACTGTCAAATGCGTGCTCAAAACTTTTTCCGTTAAATCTAACCCGTCTGATTTCTCGATTTAAAATTGATTATTGGGTAATAAATTGTAATGTTTTTATTACCTTCTACAAATAGGTAAAGCATATGTAAAACTGAATAAATTTTTATTTCACTTTTTTAGAATTTTTCTTTTGTTTTTATCGTCCTATAGTGTACTTTTTTACAAACACATGCCTCATAAAATCTCCTCGTCTTATTTTAAATCATTGTGCAACATTCAAATAGATTATTTGCTAATACATCACTTGATTACTGACATTAATGTAGTAAGCTTGAGTTTTTCAAACTAAAGAACAGTAAAATCCATAAGAGATATACACGTATATTGGGTGTCCCATTTAAATCAACAAAAAATAAATAATGCCGTTTTGTTTCCCTATTGAAACTAAACAATTTTTTTTTAAATATTTTTCCAAAATGCGTTCTCGAAATATTTCGTTGTGTTAATAACTCATCAAATGGTACAGCCGTATATCCAATAATATATTTTTTCAATTTTAAAGTAGCAACGCCTTCGCCAGCAACACCCTATTATGACTCGGATGCAGATCCCGAATATGTCCCTAGTGATGACTAGGTAAATAATAAGACATTTTTGATTAATAAATTCAGCAATTTTATCGTAAATTTCAGAATAGCATCCCTACCAATGAAAATCAAGAAAACATTCCACCGAAAAGGGTGAAAAAATTACGTTTTCTCTACATACGGTTAAAGACGTGAAAAGTTGCAATTTAAAATCTGGATCTGAAGTTAAGGATGGAAAAAATACGTTTTCTCTACATGAGGTTGAAGACGTGAAAAGGTGCAATTTAACATCTGCGCCTGAAGTACCTTTTAAGGATGAAAAAAATACGTTTTCTCTACATGAGGTTGAAGACGCGAAAAGTTGCAATTTGCAATCTGGGTCAGAAATAAATTGGAGGGAGGCAGAAATTAAAGATTTCGAATATGAAGTCGAACTTAATGGCATAATTAAACCTAACATAAATCTATTGACACCTGCCAATTCCAAAGGCAAAAAATATTTAAGAAAACCAGATTTTTGTTATTTCTGTGAATCAGAAAAACTGAATTTTGCTAGACACATAACAAGAAACCATTATTCTGAAATAAATGTACAAGAAATTTTATCACCTAAGGATAAAGACAGAAAAGAATTGATAGCTGTACTCCGAAAGGAAACTATTTGCTAAATGTCAGTAAATGTTTTAAACCAGTCAGAAAATCTTATTTGCCAAACCAGTCATACCTTCCATGTGATAACTGCCTTGGGTTCTTTTCCAAAAAACTATTATATCGTCAAAGGAAAAAATGTGCAGGAAACACTGGAATTGGCAGTGCACAAATTCAGGGACAAATTCAATGAGCTTCTAATATTAGAGTCAATGAAGAATTGAGAAAACAAGTATTTGCATCCTGACAAAATAAGTATTGAAGCTAAAAAAGACAAGACAAGCATTTTATTAATGTTACATCTCGGAAAATGAGAGAGCTTGCAAGAATCTTAATTGAATTAAAAAAGCTGGAACCATTAATAACTAACATGTTTAACGCATTGTAACGAAGTGTTTTTCGTTACCCAAATGTGCCCAAGATTTATTTTATTTAATCTCTTAAATATTTTATAGAAATTGCTGTGTTATATTTAATTTCGATTATTCCGTATAAATTGTACCGCTAAACAGCGAATTAGTTAGAAAATAATTAATATTTGTGTACCAGCGGACGCGGCAGTAGTCTGTCGACACGGTCACGAGACGGTTGGGTGCGCTCCTGAAATAAGATCGCGCCGAGTGTTTCCACAAGAGTAAGGTAATTTTTCTAAGTCCACAAATTCTGTATCTCATTACTTTTCTAAGTCCGAAAATATTTTAAAATATTTTACAAGTCCGTTCGACGTCACTTATGTGACGTAGTCCTTCAGTACACGGGAATAATTTAATTATTACGCTTTTAGTCCTCTGGTTGCCGTCCCACGAGGTACACGTGCCTGCTGTTGGCTCTAGTGCTGTACTGAAAATATTACAAGTCCACAAATCAAGTCACATTTATTTTTCTAAGTCCGTAAAATCAATATTTGAATTATTTTTCTAAGTCCACAAATCCATCAAGTCCCCAAAGACATTTCAAATATTTTTACAAGTCCAGCTGACGTCACAGTGATCTACCGCGCACCTATTTTCCGCTGACTCTCCCACTCCTTCATCTCTGAAGGCAGTAATTAAATTCACACCGACCAGTGAGTCTTCCCGATCGACTCACAGCAACTAGGCGTGTTTCCTCCAAGTCTGGAACACCAGGCACAATACTTGTCATATATTAATTCCCAGTCCACAACTTTGTAACCGCGCATCCAATTGGCGCATTTCCTCCGCTGCTCTAATAAACTGCTTAATTATAGAAAAGTTCCTGTAAGCCAAGATAGAGGGTCACTCCGATCTGACCACCTTCCCCAGCAGACGTGCCTGAATCCAGTCCAAGAAGTAAGAACGACCATAGGAGAGAGATAACAGAATGGAGAAACTTGGCTAGTACAACTACTGTATACTAATCATACCTTGATCTTTCAGCATTGTCTTGTTCTGTAAAATTTTACTGTTACTCGTAGATGTTTACCATTTATCTTCGGAGCTCTGGGGACACTGAAAAGTAACAGATCTGTTCCTTAACCATACTTTATCTTTCAGCCTTTTTCACTGTTACTCGTAGGTACTTACCATGTATCTTTGGAGCTCTGGGAGCACTGAAAAGTAACAGATCTGTTCTCTAATCATACTTTACCTTTCTAGTATTCCGTCTCGGGAGGAGCCGTTCTGCAAATCGTCACTGTTACTCGTAGGTGCTCACCATGTATCTGCGGAGCTCTGGGAGTACTGAAAAGTAACAGATCTGTTCTCTAATCATATTTTACCTTTCTAGTATTCCGTCTCGAGGGAAGCCGTTCTGCAAATCGTCACTGTTACTCGTAGGTGCTCACCATGTATCTTCGGAGCTCTGGGAGTACCGAAAAGTAACAGATCTGTTCTCTAATCATATTTTACCTTTCCAGTATTCCGTCGCGAGGGAAGCCGTTCTGCAAATCGTCACTGTTACTCGTAGGTGCTCACCATGTATCTTCGGAGCTCTGGGAGCACTGAAAAGTAACAGATCTGTTCTATTAACCATACCTTACCTTTACAGGGAACTAATAATAATATCTTGTATGTTTTAGCTTATACCAAGGAACTGTCACTGCACACACTAGCCAAGTATTCTGTATTTCCTCATATACTGTTATACTGTAGATTTATTTTTATGATTGTGGTCTTGCTTCATTCTGCCTGGTATCCGTATCTAGTCTGCACCCTGTTATCGCTTTATTAAATTGCCCACGTAACGCCGCTTACTTTGTGCTAACACTCTGCCGTTTGCTTGGTGCTAGTTTTAAATAGTAGTTTTATGCTTGCTATCCTTGTCGCCTGAGTCATTTGATACTAGACTTTTGCTTGCTCCTCCTGGTATCCAGTAACTAGTAAAATTTAATAGTAACTTAGTAGTTGAAGTAGCTTTGTACATATAGGTTTATAGTAATATATTGACTTTATTGAAATACTCTGAGTTTTATTGTCTATGTGTGAACGTCTAATTTCCCATATATTGACCCACTGGAATAAACTTTCTCCACTTGAGCTGCTCAGCCTCGCGTACTCGGCTTGAGAGTAGTGTGTCCTATCACTTAAACTAGGACTGGCGCCCGAGTAATTCGAAAACTTGTTTCCGAAGCTCGTGTGTCAAAGAGTGGTCGCGCCTTTTCTCCACGTCAACGTGCGAGGTGGAGAAGAACGCGTCACAGCATTACAACCACAATATTTTGATTTGCTAATTGATGCTACTAAAATCATTGCAAGATATGACCCAGCTAAAAACGTTTATGGCGCCCCCACCTTCGCAATGAATATTTCCACATCCTTGAAGCAGTGCTGTGATATCGCAATTACATTTGCCCTTAAGAAACAAGGTTAGTATGTTAGTATCCTGTCTGCCGAAGCACAAGCAAATCGCAAAACAGTTTTTCAATTGTTGGAATCAAATTGGAAATTTGAAATATCAAGTCAAGCTGCAAATATCCTCAATCTTAAAAAGTGGAACAAGATAACAATTGTACCTTTAGCGAGTGACTTGAAACTACGACTTTACAGTGGAATATATATCCAACACAAACGCCGACGTCCTATCCCGGGTCGAAATACACCATATAGAAACCGACTCTATGCAAGTGAACATTGATGATATTCAAATTCACTCCGATTTCTAATCATTACTTGACGAAATAGAAAACCTAGACAACACGTCTCTAAACACCCCAACACCATCATTATTAAGTTTATCAACCTTAGAAAATCAAAACGAAGTTCAAGAAGATATTCAAACTGTTCGATCTGTAAATGTCGATAACGTCACTGGCAATGTCCCAATTTTAAACTCTCCAATAAATCCCAAGAAAACTCAAATTCGCATCAATACAGTTATTATGAATCCCCCCTAAAGTCATAAAATCAAACGGAGGAACTATTATCAATATGGAAATAACAATAAATAACGCAGAAAAAGAACTGCTAGATTTACTGAAAGAATACACTAATGATAAACAAACATACTTCATATACACTGATGCAGAGTCAACATATTCTCCTTCAGAGATATCAGTTACATATAATTGTAAAAAAAATCTCAAAATCGAATACTACAGAGTGGTACATACTTGTTAAATAAATTTGAAAATTGTAATTTAAAAATTAATAATAAACAGATTCCATTTCCTTATATCGAAACTAGGAAAGTTATTCATACCACATTTAAGTCATAATTTTAGCATTGACACAAATTATTCAATTGAAAATATCGAATTGTTGCCAATAAATTTAGACAATTTACGCGAAATAAAATACAAACTAGAAAAACAAGAAAATGTATTAGAAAATAGTAGTAAAATTTATCATGTTTATGTTCCTAGTCTTTGGACAATTATACTTTATATTATCTTCATATGTTTCAGTTTTTTCATTATATACAAACTTAAACCAGGACTTCAAGAACGAATTAAGTCTAACCAATCCAAGGAGGAACCTGTCGAAGTTCAACTCTGAAGTCCTCTCTAACGTTGGGGGAGTTATGGCAATGTACAAAGGCAAAGGCTAACTCCGACATCTAGCAACCGAGGTTATAAAGGTAGAAGCTCCACTAAAAATCTCACTTCGCTTTGTTACTTTACATTGTCAATTTCAATTCATATATAATTTTATTGTAAAATTTTACGTCTATAAATTTTGTTTTAAATTAATTTTCATTTTTTTAAAAAGTTGTTACGGTTCCAAGAACCATAGCTTGCATATTTCGGTAACGAAAGACGCTTCGTACACTCTCAATTGTCGGTACATCGGTTCCTTCTGAAAGGCTTTTTTCAAAGGCTGGGGCTCTTATGACTCCATCGCGAAATCGATTACATGGAGAGCGACTTTAGAAACTGCTATTTTTAAATTCCTTGGAACTAGCTGACTGGAACATAAAAGCTGCAAGTAGCTATTTGTAATACTTATTGTTGAAGAATGGAATAAAAATTTTATTTGGTTTAAAAGTAGCCCGCGCGATACGCGTTTAGTGACTAATATTCGTTTTCAGTTAGAACATATGATTCAATGTTACCACCGAGTGGTGGGGATCATACACGATAATATGTAATTTAGTTTTAGTTTAAGAGCTTTCGTCGAACTGTAACGACGTATAATCACAAGTAATATTGTATTTTGTTGCTGGCTGTGTTTTCCAAAGTACAACTAATAAAATCACTTTATACAGTCCACGCTCTTTCTTTAAACAAATAATTTCTCAAAACCACACATAAGTTTGGTCCAGACGACCCGGAAGTTCAGTGAAAGAAAAAATTGTAGCTGTAATCGCTTTGGTATCATAAATTGGAAATTTGTGAGCCCCTCAACTGAAGAAAAAATAGGATCTACTAGGAGATCACCCCCTGCACCCCTGGCATTCCTTTGTGTTTGTGAAGTGCGAAGTGTCGCTTTATTGTGCAATCTCGCGTGTGCATACGTTCCCGCCAAATTCAGTGTCCCGCGTAGGCATTCCACGCCTCAGCAGACGCAGTCGCAGAACATCATCATTTGAAATCACCTGTTGCAAACTTTGGTTTGAAAAGTAACCGAACACTCAAGGTCAGAAAAGAATTTTATTTGTTTACATTTTTACAAAGCAGTAAAATTGACACTTGTTCTCTTATTCATATTCGCTTGTATACCCATTTTAATTAAGAAAAATTATTGTTTGAATTTAAACTCTGTAGTAAATATCAGAGCACTCATAACTGTGTATATATAAAAACTTTTGCTTTATAGCAATTTTGTTAACGTCACAATATTATTAATTAACATTTAAGTATTTTCTCTTTGCCTTTAATAAAACATTGTAAACATGGAAGCTTTAGTTAAACAAAGAGCTTGTGCAAAATCAGCTATTACAAGAATAGAGACGTTTTTGAATAAAAATAAAACGACTCAAATAGATATAAATGAATACTCCGTCAGAGAAAGCGCTTTAATTAAGGCTTTTGAAAAATATGTACATATACAAGATCAAATTGAAGAACTAGATGATTCGCAGGAACCCGATCGTATAGAAACTGAAGATAGGTATTACTCACTTTACGCTGCTATAAAAACTAGACTCCAGTCTAGCTTAGTACCCCCTGTAGTTTCGCAACAACCCCAACAGCAGCCTCCTTCACCCTCAAATATATTAAATCAAGTAAAATTGCCAAATTTAAATTTACCTTCATTTTCCGGAAAATACGAAGATTGGAAGTCCTTTATAGATTTATTTACAGCACTAATTGACAAAAATGTTCAATTGACTGACGTCCAAAAGTTTGTTTATCTTAAAACGGCGTTAAAAAATGAACCTTTACAGTTGATAGAAAAATTGCAACTAACTAATGAAAATTATGAAAAGGCGCTTGATATTTTAAAAGAACGGTATGATAATAAATTAGTTCTAATAAATAATCATATAAAACATTTATTAGATATTCCTCAAATAGGAAAAGGTAATGCTAATAATTTACGCAATTTCTTAACACAAGTTAAACAACATTTAAACTCACTAGAAGCTCTGAATATCCCTGTAAAAGAATGGGACCTCTTATTAATTTATAGCTTTTCACAAAAACTAGATTTTAATACACGCAAGGCGTTCGAACTAGAAAAAAGTTCAACCGAACTTCCCACTTTAAAAGAATTTTTCGCATTTGTTGAAAAAAGGTGCGTCGCTCTGGAGAACCTTTCCTCCAGCCCTGAAACTAAAAGAAAGGCTTCACATATTGCAGCAAATAATAATACAGAAAATGATTTAAAATGCATCTATTGTAAGTTGACAAATCATAACATTTATAAGTGTTTTAAATTTAAAGCACTTTCTAACATTCAAAAACGCCAGTTTGTACAAAATAATAGGCTTTGTTTTAATTGTTTCGGCTCAAAGCACACGGTAGAAAATTGTGCATCCCGAGGCTGTACAATTTGCCAAAAAAGACACCACACCCTGTTACATAATGACTCAAGTCAGTCAAAAAAATTCTGTTCCCGCTTCCCAAGAAAGTGAATCGGCCCCTAACAATAAAAGTATCTTACAGGCCAATACGGCTCATGCGCTCCAAACTGACACGTTTTCAGAAAATGAGAATACTGAAATATGTGTACAAGAATTAACAGAAAACACTGCTGCACTTTCAGCTTTATCAAATCACGGCGTACAAATTCTTTTAGCGACTGCAAATGTCACACTTGTCGCCGCAAATGGAAAAAAGATACAAGCAAAAGCTTTATTAGACAGCGGAAGTCAAACATCCTTCATTTCGCAAGAATTATTTAAGAAATTAAATTGCACTAGTTATGCAAAAAATACGCACATTTCAGGGATATCAAATAATTCCACATTTTCAAATCACATGGTAAATATTATCTTACATTCGCAAATAGAAAGCGATCAAAGGTTTAAGGTTTCATGTGCGATATTAAATAAAATCACGTGCTCATTGCCGCAGTTTCCCATAGATAAAAGTAGTTTACATATACCCACGAATATAAATTTGGCTGATGTATCATTTCACTCTCCATCAAAAATCGACTTATTGTTAGGATCAGACATTTATTACGATATTATTGCTCCCGGCTTAATACATTTAGGCAATAATTTGCCCACTCTGCAAAATACGCATTTCGGTTGGGTAATCGGTGGGCCCGTCTCTATTCAAAATTGTTTAACAAATTTCAGTGTTTCTTTGTTCTCGCGCACGTGTGAAATTAATGAACTACTTCCAAAGTTTTGGCAGTTAGAAGAAATTTCAAATAAGCATTTTTTATCTCCAGAAGATAAACAATGTGAAAAAATATTCGTAGACACGACGACACATTTAAAAGACGGCTGTTTTCAAGTAAATTTACCACTTCGTAATCCCAATGAATATTTAAAATTAGGAGACTCTTATACGTCAGCAAGTAAAAGGTTCTTTTCATTAGAAAAAAGATTTGAAAGGGATAAAAATTTATTTACTCAATATAAAATGTTCATAGATGAATATGTTGCATTAAACCACGGAAATTACGTACCTCTCGAATTACAAAACTCTAAATTGGAAAATAAATATTTTTTACCCCATCATTGTGTTATTCGGGAAACAAGCACGACAACAAAGTTGAGAGTCGTGTTCGACGCCTCACTGAAAACATCGACAGGCTATTCGTTGAATGATATAATGCTAAAAGGATACCCGGTACAACCTGAACTTTTCGACATTTTATGTAGATTCAGAATGTTTAAATATGTATTAATTTCAGACATAGAAAAAATGTATAGACAAATAAAGATCAACCCTTCTCAATTATTTCTACAAAACATTCTTTGGAGAGACCATACAGGTGAACCATTAAAATGTATAGAATTAAAAACTGTGACTTACGGAACTAATTCCGCCCCTTATTTGGCAACAAGATGCTTAGTTGAGCTAGCCAATGAACTTAAAATGAATTTCCCTCTTGCTTCAGAAGCAATACTTACGCAATGCTATGTAGATGACATTTTATTTGGTTCTAATTATTTTGAAAATTTATTAGAAATTCAAGAGCAACTTGTAAAACTGCTAGAAACTGCAGGTTTTAGGTTACATAAGTGGTGCTCAAATTCCAAACAATTTTCAGAAATGCTATCTCAAAACAAAACAAACGAGTTTGATATTAAGATAAATGATACATCTAATAAGGTTTTAGGTCTCTCTTGGGATTCAAATTTAGATATTTTTAAAATCCGGTTACCGTCGGATAGTGACAAACAGTGTCTAACTAAACGAAACGTCTTATCGATAATCGCTCAATTGTTTGACCCTCTCGGCTTTATTGGACCAGTAATAGTAACCGCTAAAATATTTATGCAAAGAATCTGGACGTATAAACTTGAATGGGATGATCAATTACCCCCTGAGTTATTAACGGAATGGAATAAATTTTTCGGAAATATTACAAAACTAGCAGACATAACAATTCCACGCTATTTGTTTATATCACATGAAATTATTGAAATGCAAATACATGGATTTGCGGATGCAGCTCCAAATAAGGCATTTGGCGCATGCGTGTACTTACGTGCGTTATACTCCAATAAAATGGTTTCGTGCAATTTAATATGCTCCAAGTCGAGAGTTGCTCCAATTAAAACAGTATCTCTGCCCAGATTAGAACTTTGCGGAGTTGTTCTTCTCGCAAAATTAATTAATAAAATTCTTTCAGTTTTTTCAAATAAATTCGATAGTGTAAATTTATGGACAGATTCACAAATAACGCTGTGTTGGCTAAAATCTCATCCCTCGCGCTGGACTACATTTGTAGCTAATAGGGTTTCGGAAGTGCAAGAACTCACCTTAAATTTCCAGTGGCGTCACATAAAATCAGCAGAGAATCCTGCGGATTTATTATCTCGGGGGCTTAATCCGAGTGAAATAAAAAATAATATTCTTTGGTGGCATGGCCCTCAATTTTTACAAAATTATAATTTAGAGTTAACTAATAATAATAAGGAAATTCCTTTTGACAAAATTCCCGAACAAAGAAATGTTGTTTTACATGATACGATCAATGATTGTGACATGATGTTTACGACTTTTTCGTGTTTTACCCGTTTACAAAGAACTATAGCATATTGTATCAGATTTGTGAATAACACTAAATCAAAATCTAATAGGAAGTATGGACCCTTGTCAGTTGAAGAATTGCATAATTCTTGGGTTATGATAATTAAGACTTTACAACGTAATTGTTTTCATAATGAAATTGCTCAAATAAATTCTAATAAATCTATTTCAAACAATGCAATAGCCTCGCTCAATCCTTTCATTGATAAAAAAGGTTTATTACGTGTTGGCGGACGTCTCTGTAATGCAACCATACCTTTTGATCAAAAATACCCTATTTTACTTCCTGCAAAAAATTATGTAGTTAAATTATTATTAAGAAAAGAGCATTTAAAACTTTATCACGCAGGAGCTCAAACTGTTCTATCAAATATTAGATTGAGATATTGGCCAATCAATGGCTTAAGGCAAATAAAATATATAATAAAAAATTGTGTCACATGTCATAGGTTTAAAGCGCAAACTGCCGAGCAGATTATGGGAAATTTACCTAAAGATCGTGTGTCAATAGCCCGAGCTTTTGTTAAGGTTGGTGTAGATTTCGGTGGTCCACTACTGCTAAAATCGTCAAGATTACGTCGCGCCCCCGTAGTAAAATGTTATATGGCGGTATTTGTTTGTATGGTTACGAAAGCCGTTCACATTGAGTTAGTTTCAAAACTTACGACAAATGCATTTATGTTGACATTGAAACGATTTATTTCTCGAAGAGGAAATCCCTCAATTATTTACAGTGATAACGGAAGGAATTTTGTCGGTTCCAACAATCAGCTGAAAGACTTATACAAATTTTTCAAGGAAAAACAAACAGTAGAGGAAATAGAAAACTTTCTGTCCACTCGCGAAATTCAATGGAAATTTATTCCCCCAAAAAGCCCACACTGGGGAGGTGTTTGGGAAGCCGCTATAAAGAGTACTAAGTTTCACCTTAAAAGAATTGTAGGAAATATCCAGTTAACATTTGAAGAGCTAAGCACTGTACTCGCTCAGATTGAAGCAATTTTAAATTCGCGACCTCTTTGTGCGCTATCAAATGACCCTTCTGATTTAAACTGTCTCACGCCAGGACACTTTTTAATTGGCGATAGTTTAACTTCATATCCTGAAAAGGATTTAACAAAAATACCAGATAACCGTTTGTCTTTCTGGCAACATTGCACTAAAATACAACAAGACTTTTGGAAAAGATGGTCAATTGAATATTTGAATCGATTGCAAAACAGACCGAAATGGTATAGAACTGTTGAAAATTTAAAATTAAATGATATTGTGCTTTTAAAGGAAAATAACATGCCCCCACTTAAATGGCCTCGTGCTAGAATTATAGAAGTAATGCCCGGTACCGACAATAAAGTTAGGCTAGTTAGGTTACGTACAAATGAAGGTGAACTTATGCGACCTATAACAAAACTTTGTCCTTTGCCTCAAGAATTTTAGATATTTGTTGAAGGCTTCGCTTCAACGAGGGGGGAGGATGTTGAAGAATGGAATAAAAATTTTATTTGGTTTAAAAGTAGCCCGCGCGATACGCGTTTAGTGACTAATATTCGTTTTCAGTTAGAACATATGATTCAATGTTACCACCGAGTGGTGGGGATCATACACGATAATATGTAATTTAGTTTTAGTTTAAGAGCTTTCGTCGAACTGTAACGACGTATAATCACAAGTAATATTGTATTTTGTTGCTGGCTGTGTTTTCCAAAGTACAACTAATAAAATCACTTTATACAGTCCACGCTCTTTCTTTAAACAAATAATTTCTCAAAACCACACACTTATCATATACTCACTTACATTTATTTTAGTTAAGAGTTTTTACGGCCGAGACACGCTCCAAATATAAAATATAGATATACGAGTGTAAAATTGAGATATAAATTATAAAATATAAACATACGCTACATTACCTGCACATTAGAAATCATACTTTACATTATTTTATTCACATTTTATCGGTTATATTTACATATTTTATATCTTATATTTTGCAGCAGGTCTCTTCCTTTAAACTCATTTTTGATTTTACTTTTGTTGATTTGTCTTGAGTTTTGTTTAATTTTATATTTTTACTTTTGTTGGTGTTTACAAATAATTTTATATTGTATTACATACATAAAGAAATATTTATTTTTTTAATTCTTTAATAAATTCCGGATCGGAAATATACCGGTTCTTTGCGTACCGGTACTTTTCTATCCGATACTGTACCCGACTGATACTTTTTAAACGATACGATGATACGCAATACGGATATTTATTTAAGTATCGTGCATCACTACTCTAAGTTGATAATATGCAAGCACTACAAATCTGAAATCTAACGGTGAAAAGTTTAGCGCATGAGTAGAAAGGTCACGGTACGCAGAGTTTTTGCTGCATGGGAGATATAGGAAGCTAGCAAAATTGGTTCTAATAAATATATGGTGTGCACATTGAAATACAGTAACAGTTATTGAAAAACTTCTAGATATCTTATTTTGAATTCAATAAATCTAGATGCATCATAGATACCAACCTGTAGAAAATCTAGGGATTTTTACTTAAAATCCTTATATTAACCTCTAAAGAGATTCTCTATCTTTTATTGCACTAAACCTCCATTAGAGAATTAGAACTGTAAATAAAACGATACCAATAAATTCAGTGCAATGGCAACAAAAAAACTACAACCACATAACAAACCAGACGGTATAAATATGATATGGGATGACTTGAGCTTAAGTATAAATGTCCGAGAACAAGCACTGAATGGAAAAGTGAGTAATAAATAACATTCTTTATTTATATTTTACCATGCCAAGAAAAAACAATTATTCTTCAATTAAACAATGCAATTCATTACTTACTAACTTTAATTAACATGTTTTTGAACTTCTGTTTAGATAAATAATATTTACAATTCTAGACCTTTGGAGAGTGGAAAAGCGCCATAAGAAAAAAACGAGGGAAAATAAAGTGAATGATATAGAAAACAAGCTATTAGGCGAGGGGTCAACCCCAAAGAATTATGGTGTACAGTCCAAAGAAATTATTAGGAATTCAATGGAAGTCCGGGAAATTCCAAGAAAGACCGAGGGATTCCAAGAAATTTCGGGGAATTATTTATTTCTTTATTTATACACCATCTAACAGTACAAAGATCATTTACAAGATGGGAAACAACACATATTTAATATACAGTACACATAGTGAGTAGCTTAAATATATATAATAAAAGTAGGAGAGAAAAATTAATATGAGTTTAAAATGTAAACTGACTAGTTACAAGAGAAGCAAAAAAGATATAAAAGACAGCTAAAGAAAAACTGTATAGTGCATGGGAAAATTAACAAGATTGCTGTACATAAGGAATATATAAATAAAAATATAAAAATAAAAATATAGTGAGGAGAATTGATAGGCGAACATAGGGAGGAAGCCCCATTATTGAAAAATATCAATATTCGGATTGTTATTTAACATGAACAAATATACAGGTGAGTATTTTAGGACATTCTAACTTCCAAGCAGAATCCAAACTATTAACGTACCCCATTTAAGGACCCTCGACATCAGGAGAAAACGACTCTGACACTCAAAGTGACACGACAGACACAAACGAACAAGAGAACGCCTTAAAAGAATTCGAAACCTTTACAAAGTTGTATAAAACAAAGTCGCTTATCGATTACTCTAAGATCGAATTTTCGAATGGACAACTCCTAGACAAAACCGACAAAAACATAGTGATCTTTTTCCAACAAAACAATCTCGAAGATTTGCATTACAAAATCCTTGAAGATTTGTACGAAGAAAACACAGACTTTCGGAATTTAGAATTAAATAAATTATCCAGTAAGTCGGTGCGGCATAGAAATTATTTTATCGTAGCTCTACCATATGACCCCGAAACAGTAGTTCAACATCTGTTTATCTCACCGTACAATAGTCGCGAAGCATTCGCGGACTCTAAGACGTACCATATTGAAAACACTATCGAGCTCCCTATTCTCGAAATTTTGTCATTCCCTTTAGCGGAAAAAGACGTAAAACTTAAAATATGCCAGAACGTTACTAAAACATCCAATGATGATCAAATTCCCATTATTATCGATCAATACCATACCGGGAAAGCCCATCTCCGTCCGGACGTCGAAAATTTCATAAAAACTTGTCAAATTTGCCAAGAGACGAAGCTATAATAATACCAATACAAAATAAAAACAGACCCGTAGTCATACAGGCCAATCTCACTCACCTGTACAATGTGCAAACTCCTAGAAAAAATAATAAACCTGCGACTTACGTGGCACCTTGAGAAAAATAAATTGTTATGCCCCGAACAAAGTGGCTTTAGAAAACAAAGATTAACATTAGACAATATCGTTGATATTGATATATCCACGAGTCATTTGCTAACAACCAAATATGTGCCGCCATATTTTTCGACATTAAAAAGGCATACGACACAGCTTGGAGACATTATATACTAAGTGAATTACATAGTGTGGGTATAGATGGTAATATGCTGAGATTCATTAAACATTTTTTGGAAAACAGATCTTTTAGAGTCAAAATCAACAACGTAATATCTGAAAGAAGAGTATTGGACAATGGCACACCCCAAGGCTCGGTATTAAGCCCCACACTATTCCTTCTTGCCATCAATAAAGTAGCAATGGATATTAATATTCCAGTCAAACTCATGCTTTATGCAGACGACATTGCAATAGTTGCAAGAGGAAAGAACTTATCAACCTTACAAAGCCCCCTTCAAAGTACCGTACACAAACTAGAAACCTGGTCCAAAACTACTGGGTTCACTTTTGCTCCAACAAAAACGAAATGCATCATCTTCTCAAAAAATAAAATAGACAACAGACCCATATTAACACTATATAATAAACAAATAGAATTCATCCCTCACATTAAATTTCTCGGTATAACATTCGATGAGAAGCTCGCGTGGGACATACATATCAAAAATCTGATGAGAACATGTCAACAAGAAACTAACCTTTTAAAAATTTTGGCTCATAGTAAATGGGGTGCTGATAGCCAAACACTTCTGTACATTTATCGCAGCCTCATCAGATCAAAGATTGATTACGGTGCCATAGCTTATTCATCGGCTAACAAAAAAACACTAAAGATGCTAGATGTAATCCATAACTCGGCTATTCGTATAGCCCTAGGTGCATATAGGACCAGCCCCATAGAGAGCCTTTACTGCGAGTCAAGCGAACCATCCTTAGAATGGAGAAGACAATATCTTTCTTTAACATACTCCGCAGGAATAGCTAGTAACAAAGAAAACCCGGTTTTTAACAATGTTTTCGCATCCAGATTCACCGATGCATTTAAAAGGAAGAGACTAGCACCCCCGTTTTACGAGAGAATCAACCAGTATACGACTCAATTAGACATTCACTTCCCGGATATTTTCCCCAGAGTTCCATGCTCCTTCCCACCCTGGCTTCTTAATCGACCAATCTGTAATACCAAACTTACCATATTCAACAAAAAGGAAGAAACAAAGGATCTAATTCATATAAATTTTCGGGAAATATGTGCAAAATACGAAGAGTACACTTTTATCTACACCGATGCATCAAAAACGGTAGAAGGGGTTGGTGCCGCAGCAGTCACAGCCAACTAAAGTTTACATTTTAAACTTCCAAACATGAGTAGTACTTATACAGGCGAACTCTACGCAATACACCAAGCACTCCTTTTTGCAAAAAGCAACAATGTAATGAAAACGCTAATAGTTACCACCGACTCTCTAAGCGCAGTAAACTGCATGAAGCACCTGTACACTTCACATCCTATCCTAATAAAAGTCAAAGAAACTTTGTACGAAATGCAACAACAAGGAAACAAGGTACATTTTATATGGATCCCATCACGTTTTGACAAATTACTAATTTTAATTCTTTTTCTGTTAAAATAAAAGAGAAAATTTCGAGTATTGGTAAATTTCGATTGTTTTCTAAACGGTATGTTTTTGTTGGATTTTGATTTCTGCAAATGGTAACAAATAACCATCTTCATCATTAAGGGTAAGGAAATAATATAATATTTACGATTTTTTTATCTTTTCACTTGAACAGATATTAATTTTATCATTTTCAAAAACAGAATTTTCTTCATCTTCAATTATTTCATAATGAAAGTCTTAAATTATTTTGTTGGAAAAATGTTATTATATTTTTGTGGTCTTTATTGAGCAATTAGGTATTATAAAATATTATTTTTGAATAATCAATGAGTAATTTTGTTTGATATAGTTGTTGAAAAGTAAAGTGAAAATTCTTGGTGGATTATTCCTGATGATATTTTTGGTTCATTTGAACTGTGGGTGTCATTTTCGGTTTCTTCTTCTTGATTTTCGTTTTCATCTTGGATTTCCTCTTCTTCTTCGCTTTAATTTTCTTGTGTGTATTCTACTATTTCTTCATGTTGATTGTTTGTTAATTGGTTTATTTCAAAACTCGACAATGCATCGGCATTATTACCGATTCCTCCGGGTTTATAGATGATTTCATAATCGTATTTTTCCAACTTAAGCCTCCATCGAGCGAATCTACTACTTGGACCCTTTATTGAAAACAGCCATGTTATGGGTCGATGGTCTGTAATGACTTAAAACTTCATGCCGAAAAGATAAGGGCGAAAATATTTTACTGACCATACTACAATCAATAATTCACGTTCGATTACAGAATGTCGGGATTCTGCAGGGCATAAAGTCCTTGATGCATAAGCTATTGGTAGGTCTTTATCTATAGAGCCTTGAGAAGGCACGGCTGCGATTGTGAATGCACTAGCAACAGTAGTTAGTAGAAATGGCTCATTAAAATTAGGATAAATTAAAATTGGAGTTTTTGTTAATGCCTGATTTTTCACATTCTTTATTGAAATTAAAAGACATCTTTTTGTAATAATCTTGTAAGCAGTTTTGATGTTTTTACAAAATTTGGTATAAATCGTCTGTAATAACCTGCAAAATCTAAAAATGATTTTATTTCTTTTTTATTCTTGCGTTGAGGGAAATTTTGTACGCATTCTACCTTTTCTGGATTTGGTTTTACACCGTCTATAATGTTATAACGTGTCCAAGATAGACTACTTCCTTTCTTTAAATTCGCATTTATCTGGTTGTAATTTTAAGTTAGCTTGAAGTCTTGAGATATATTTATGAATGGTTGCCAAATAAATTATAATATCATCCATGTACACTAAGCATCTTTAATTTTCAAGTCCTACTAAAATATGATCCTTTACTCCTTGAAAAGTTAAAGGTTAATTTTTTAAACCAAATGGCATTCTTAAAAATTCATAATATCGATTTTCTATGGAAGAAGCAGTTTTAGGAACGCCTTTTCGATCTACTTCAATCTGATGAAATCCTGAAGCTAAATATAATGTAGCAAAATATTGACAATGTCCTAATTGGTCTAATAGATCGGATATGTTCGGTAAAGGATATTTATCGTCAACGGTTATTTCATTTAATTTCCTATAATCAATTACAACACGCCGGCGCATCTAATTTTTTAGGTACTATCCATACTGGGGACGAGCATGGTGAAACAGAATGCTGAATAATTCCTTGATTAAGCATTTCAGATATTTGTTTTTTAACTCCTTATTTATGAACGTAAGGGTAACAATATGATTCTGTATATTGAACACCGGCGTCTATTAATTACTAACAAAGACCCTTGATCGTGAAGCAATTAAGAACATATTAAATTCCGCCCAGTAATTATTTATCTCAATTTTATGTCAAAACAAATAAACAAATTGGCCATTTAAGTGATCCTCTGATTTTACAAAGTTAGGACCCAAATTACGTTGTGTTTGTAGTAACCTCTTATATTTACCCAAGTTCTTTATGCAAAGTTCAATAAATGAGAATATGTGTTAACTAATTCTGAAGTCTTGTGACCCATAAGCCAATCAGGAGTAATAATTTTTGAATTTCAAATTGGGCCGTATAATCATTGGTCATTTCTCAAATGTCTAAAGTCTGAACCCATAAAAATGCTTAAACGAGCTATTAAGTGACAAATAAGCGATCTGTAAGTGTTCCACTATAACTTTTAAAAAGTGATAGTTAAGGTAAGATACTAAATTACTATCTGTTACTAATATAAAATAGTATATGTACATGGATTAATATAATATTGATAATAAAACAATTTGTAGATTGCTTATTAGGTACTATTTTGTACCCAAAAATGATTACACGGCATTTTTGAGTTATTTATTTCATAACAGCCACTCGTTGATATGACTATTTTATCTCTATATTTTATTTGGAAACTATTAATTTAGATGACAGGCAGAGGGAAAAATACTTGAGTTATATACAATTTAAATATAAATACACTTGAGGATGGACTTTTATATGAGTGTGTAGTAACAGAAAATCAATTGGTAGAAATTGTTTTGCCAACGGAGTTCTGTAATAGTTCCGAAAAAGGTAAACGATTTCTAGGTACGGTTTTAAAAAAACATTAAAATTATTTTTTTTAGAAAACTTAATTGTCTCAATGGTCAATGCAAAACTTCAAAATTTAATTGCTGGAAATTGTAACCACATGATTGCGTCACCTGTTGTTGTCCTCTAATAATCTCGATTACCATCTGAAACAAATTCCCCTAACTCATTTGTCGCACCCGAAGATATTCCAACTGATCCAGTGGCAACCAAATCCTGATGATAAAAACCCTATTGATACTCAAAAAGAAAACGAAAATATAAAGAATAACCAGGTCGCTGCTAATCAACAAGACAGAATCAGGAAGAGAAAGAAAATAGTTGAACCTGACGAATGAAAAAAAAAACAATAATAAAGTTGCGTATGATGGGAAGGAATATTTGGATTATACGAGATCAAAAGATGGTACTGAAAAACACAATAATTGTTAAAGAAGAGCGCGTAGTCTAAAACTTCGATGAACCTCAAACGGATTTGGCAATAAATCTACTATATTGCTCTCTTTTTACCGAACAAAAACGAAGTGAAATATTTAGTTTATTCTGGAAAATGAGCTGGTCACAAAAGAAAATGTATATGTTGGGTTTGGTTGTTTATTTACCAAGAGAAGGTGTTACGTTGAAAGGAGATCAAGAAGACGATCCTTGTTCTATCACTTAAGATTAGAAAACGAAAGGTTTCAAGTATGCAAAAAATGTTCCTTTCTACATTTGGCTTGAATGAGAAAATGGTACAAAATTGGGCTCTACAGAGTCAAGGCCATGGGTTTGCAGAAAATGGTTGAAACAGAAAATAAGAAAGAATAAACAGAGAACTGCAATAAATTACAGTTTGTTATGAAGAGCAAGGCGGAGTTAACGTTCCTTACTAATTTTTTTGGAAAACTGTCAAAGATGGAATCCCATTATTGCTGTAAGTAAACCAATAAGCAATATTTACAGTATCCGTTTCAAATTAAAACAGAAGTTTAAAAACTTTACAAAAGTTTCTCAGTACTTGTGAAAGATCCATCTTTTCGCGTCTGAAGGACTTTTATTATATTTTCCAAAAAATCAATATTAAACGTTCACAAAGAAGGGGTTCAAAACGACTGTTTTAGACGGAGAATAATACAAAATCTATACTTACTGTTCGTTTATGCTTAACTGCTTCACTGATGGTACAAATTGGACGTCGTAACACAATAAATACTAACACTTTTTTAAATTTAAACCTGAAAAGGAATTTTGAAAACACAAGAAAAAGATAATATAAAGTTCAAAAAATGTATATTAAATCTCTTTAAAAAATCATGTTCTACAAAAACGTTCAAGAAAAACGTATTGACAAACTATAGTCTGGCCCGTGTACAACACATAGTGAGGAACGGAACGACTCATAATGTATCAACTACCATCCAATGTGCGGTTTATAGCTAACGATTACACAAAAAGATTCAAGAAAAGTTCAATATTTATAAATTTCTGGTGGGCTTTTGCTTGCCTGTCTGTTTACGTATTATCAGTTCAATAGTAATTTGGTTCACTCCTCGGAACTTAAAAATGCTTAAAATCGCAATGATTTTGAATTATATTGTGGCAATTATATATTCATACGTTCAGGCAAGGTGATCCCATGCACGTCTGAGTACATGGTTAAGATACTTTTCTGGCACCGAATCACTGAGGAACCGGTTTAGGGCAAATCCCGTTAAAATCCATCATTTTCCCGTCAAAATCGACTGCTAGAAAACGAATGGTCACCCTTGTCGCTAACGGCTATTTTCGCTAAAACTCTCGAAATACTTTGACTAGAGATTGGATTAACTTGTCCTCATATTTAACACAACGCATGAGTTGCAGTGCTGCACAACGTGGATTCGTAAAAGGGTTTTTAATTTTGAAATTTCCGGAAAGTCGATTTCTGTTACACTTTCTAAATTTTGGTGGTCGGGGCGACATTACGTCCCTGTGCAGCGACATTTACTACACTTTCTAAAATTACACTCCTTGATGAGTTTTCAAAATTTTGACATAAAAAACGTTCCATAGAGCGAAAATGAGATTTAAAATATAAAAACCTCTTCCAACGGCATTTTTACGTGAAGCACGCTTTTCATGCGAAATGGATTTTATTACAGTTTCGAGAAGTTTATCGAAGGTTTTGGCGTGTTCTTTAACATACTCTCAGCTTAATAGAGAAACTGAGGAGAGGCCAATTAACAATGTCCAATAATTCTGATGGTGGGAGTTAAAAAAATAATCATAATGAACGAATAACAGGTCGACCCGAGAAAGACACCAGAAAAATACAGATTAGATGGATACTAAATGATACACCTATTTGTTAGAGGCGAGGAGGAGGAAATACCGGTGGAGAGGTCGGCCGGCCCTAAGAAAGTCATTTTGAAAGAAGCTATCGACAATTTTTCCTCCATGACTACAAGGTATACTTGAAGAATTTACATAGGATCTTTTAGATTTCAAAGAACATACATCCGATGATAAGTTGACAGTTAAATAGATCATATAATAAAAATCAATATATTAAGATTCTACTTAGCAACCACCAGAAATGATAAGGAGAACATTTCACCTGAAAATACGCGCATAATGGACACAAACACAAATGTTATTAATAGCGACTTTGTCACAAGTTTTAGAATCACTTTTTCTAAGCATATGCCAAACGGCTTGTGTGGGAAAATGGTGGAAATTTCGAGATTTGTTTTGTCAGCTCTTTGTTAAATAAATTATGTATAATTAATATGATGACCATCTCCGACACTCAAACCTTTTGTTATATAGTCTTAGAATCACTTTTTCTAAGCATATGTCAAACCGCTTGCAATTTGCATACAATTTTCCTGCAACTTTCTGACGCAAGTCTTTGTTCCGTTCATGTCCTATAGTTCATGTCAATTTTATTATAATGTCTAACACATCAATAACATTCTATAGTTTCAAAGGTTTGCATGGAAAAGCAACTGAAAAAAATTTCCGCTAAATTTTTCGACCGCAAAATGTACTTATCCACTCGCACCACTTAAGCCAATATGTTTTCCGGGCTAGTGGCGATGTACGTTTTTATACTTTCGATGGGCTTGTGTGGAAAAATCTGTCAAAATCTCAATTTTTTCTTACAAGATTACGCCCTTATTTCAACCCTTTAGCCACCTGCAACACTCAAGTCTTTGATTTTCCAAAGCCAAGTTTTATTAATTGATCATTTAATGAACACGGCTTGCGTGAAAATGTGAACAATAGACACCTTTTATTTCTGTTAAGGAAAATCGAATTTTCCATTTGTTATCCCCAGGGGCTACTCGTAAATTTCCCTTCATTCTACAACATTGATGTACTTTTCAACCCTCTTCGAGGCTTGCATGCGAAAATGGGGCACCTAAATCTGTCACTATTTGACGGTCTATATAGAGAATTCAAATATGAATTGAGTAACATACTCCATAGCAATATGTGATCAATGGATATCATATAAACGTTTTCTTGGAGTAATATTCTAAGCAGAGATTAAGAACCAGAAACTTTCCATTTGCAAAGTTTTATGACTGATTTTGGAGATGTCTTGAAAATATGTTGTTGCATTTAAATATTATAGCTTCTGGACCCTATTCTTGATCTTATTCGAAAATAGAGTGTATACGTTATTTCATCACATGTAAAGTCCGTCTTCGAACTAAAAACGGTATCCTTGACATTCCTTGATCTCCTTTCAAAAAAAAAGTTCGTATAAAGATGTATGACAACAACGCTTTCTAACAAGGTATCTTCAGCTTTGATGTTATGAGTGTTATGACAGACCCAGACGACAGCCTGCCTTTTACAATTATTTTGTAGTGAACAATAAAAGCGTAATGGATGTGAACATAAAACGATGTGGGCAAATAAGTGAAGAACAAAAAAGATATATAGTATAATATATGGAAGATTACCCAAAATTGCAAAGTGGGAAATTTACCCAACAATTTACTTTCAAAAAGGCCCCATGTTTGTGGAATTAATTGGCTAATATTTTAAACAGTATGCCAGGAGTAAACAAAACCTGGCAAAAATGGAGAAAGGTAAATATAAATATTTAAGTAAAATTCTTTTTTGCACAAAAATTGTAAATTACATGTAGGACTTAAGAACTAGATCGAACGTTGCTTTTGCATATTGTTTTCAGTAATGTAATACTACTGCTGATGACACGGCTATCTATACGACGTCGCTTACTGATCAAACGGCCTCCCAGAAGGTAAAATACCATCTAGATAATCTTTTAAATTATTATAAGGAATGGAAAATAAGAATAAACCCTGATAAGATGGAAATAATAACGTTGCACAGGAAATTTGACAATGAAGTTATAAGGGAAAAAAGCGTGGTCAAATATCCAGGAGTAACCCCACATAACAAAAATTATAAATAGTACGTATGCTTCCTTAAGTCGATTATACCCGTTAGTCAACAGAAGGAGCAAATTATCTAAGGACAAGTTATATATGTATAAGTTATCTTAAGACCAATCCTCACTTATGCATGTGCGTCATGGAATACAATTTCAGACGCACAATGCAATAGACTTCAGAGGACGCACAATAAGATCCTTAGACTACTGACAGATACAAATCGCTACACTCCAATCGAACAATTCCATAGACAGTATAACATTCCCTTATCAGGGAATTTATCAATGAAATCTCTCAAAAAAATTTTAAATTTAAAATAATCAATTCTGACCTCACAAAAAACATGACAAACATTCGCATCCATGATAATCCGCAGCATACCCATAAATTAATACAAAAAAATTTACCGATATACCTAGAACGATTATAACATTAGCATTACTACACATAATTTGAGAAGCCCTCCAAAACAATAATAATACCACTAAATTTTAAACCTCAATGTCAATATAAATTTATATATAAATACTCATGCAACACAAATAAACCCGTTCTAATTTTAATTGTATATAGTAATTTTTAAAAGCAGGTTTTCCTTTTTAGTTTCCTGCACTAGCAACCCTTAATTATAAAATCGATAAAATCAACTTAAATTTAGATATATTTAAATTAATTTAATTAATATAAACACGCAGAACACGCTTGAAGATAAGAAAAGCACCATATGAAAGAAAATAAGAGCTATTACATCACATCGGCCAACCGTCGTCGTTCTGGTAATACTACCTTGTTACGCGTCGGGTTATCAAATATTGTATACATGATAAAATGAAATAAATAAAATAGCATGAATGAAAAAAGATTCTAATAAAAAAAGTCGTCGACCCAGTCGAATTCAAAGGCTAGAAAATGCTATATCTGCCACTGAAAAGATGGCCGACCAAATGGAACGTAAAATAAGAATAAGAAAAAATTATTGCGCTAAAAAATTACAAATAATGAGGAAAGATGTGGACGAAAAGTTAAAAATTGCCGCTGCCTTGCAAACTACAGCAAAAACTGTTGAAGAAAATAAAAGGGTATCTGTATTGCCCGAAATTGAGAAAAACGTGAATATTACCACCACCATTACCACACAGAACAACAGGTTTTGCTCCAACTGTTATGCAGTTGGGAAAAAATCCCAGATTGCCTACAACCGAACATTTTCTACTAAATACACCGACCGATCATTACATTGACACTGAGGAAGCTGTTCTTGAAGTACGCACGGTCAATAATGTTACACAGTTGAACCAAGCAAGCAAAAAAATTCAATCGAACTCGTTACACAGCCAACCTCAAGAAAAACAATTAAGGAGACGCGGGAGTCCCGCGAAGGTTAATGTTGTGGTAGTCCCACAAAATAAATGATGACGATGACGACTGCCGAAATATAAACAAGGTTAATATTTTAGAGCTCAAATAATATTGTGGGAGTTTCACATAAACAAATTATTGTTGTCAAATGAAATGCGAGTATGATTTCTGGATATAAACAAATGATTGGAAAAGAAATTAAATCATTATGAAATATGAGTATTATGGTTTTACATAAAATTTGTTGAAACTTAATGTGTGCTGCTAAGCACTTTAGAAGTAATTGCAGAATGGTCGTATTCCTACCCTCTACAAGGGTATCATGTGCTCCTACATATCAACCAACTGCTGGACGCTCGCATTTGGCCGGAATGTGACCGGGCGAGTAGCTCGAGGCAAGATGCGCAATAGGTAATATCGTCATCTTTGTGAGCTAAATTACGCAATAAATTTGTGGTAAATTACATTTTTGTTTCTTTCGGGGTAAAGACCCCTTGCACGTGTAATCTAAAATGAGAAGTTTAACACAGCACATCGGACGACACAAGAATGCGTTTAGGCTAAATTTTATATAAACTATATTATGTTACGTTCATGAATGATGTCACGCTGAGGCAGAATATACAGACGTGCGAATGATTATTCAGAGATGTACTGTCGTCAATCAAGTAACATGTATTTTTAAAGCCCACAATAATAATAGTGCGTAAAACTACCCTTTTTATTTACAAATTTACCTCACACACGCTTACATGTATTTTACAGAGAACATAGAAAGCCTTTATTGGTGTCACTCAATTTTAATGTAGAATATTTGCCGATTTCATTTCCAAGTCCATCTGTTTTATTTGTTTTACTTATATATATTTTTTTTAATAATGAACGAGCACTCAATGTTACCATATACTAAGTACAACTAAGTCTTATATTCCATAAAAAATTATTTTTATTTAGATAGCAGTATGTTTTGTTGGATCCTGAAATGTGTTTTATATTTCAGCTAAAGAGTTTCAAGAAATTCTAAGCAAATTGTTATCGTTAAAGAGCATCAAAAAAAGCACGAAATACAGCTAAAAGAAGTGACAAAATTATTAAATCATATTACGGACAAATTATATAAGACAGAAGAAATAGACACCAGAGAAAGTCACAATTTGGATGACAATTTGCCTATAACAACTAAAGAAGAAATGCAAGAAACCATTTTGCAAGAAGAAAAAATGTATAAGACTTTGGTAAGTAAATGCAGAATTAATAAATTGCCTGAGGGGGCTAGCTGCGCCCGTCTCTATTAAAAGAATAGTATCGTCTTCAACTATGCAATGTTCAAATATTAAGTTAATTTCACCTACTTATGAAACGAATCATGATGTTATTTTTTTATCAACTAATTTTAATTCATTTTTAATCTTTTATCATATTATCTAAAGGAAATTTTTATTAATTCCAGATCACTAATCTTTTAAGATAGGTGAAAGCTGATATAAAGAAGCAGTTCGAAGAATCATGTTTATGGTAATGAGGGATGAACTCGCTTCATTATACTCATTTAAAGAACAACTGGTATTTTCAAATTTAAAATTATCTGATGTGGTGATCGGTAAGTAGCATTAGTAGGGTGAATATGAGGTTCCTAGATCCTCCTCAAAGAGTAATGACCGGAGGAAGGCCAATCCTAAGGCCAAGGACATTGTTCAAGGTCGAGAGTGTGTCAAAGGTCAAGGGATATGTCAATGCACTGGCACTGGTCAATGCCAAAAGTTCAAGGTTAAACTAAGGTAAAAATCCGTTGTCACGGGTCATGGCTAAAAGGTCAAGGTTAAACTATAAAGGTGGCAGTAAACTAATTTATATTTTTAACGATCAAGGTTAACTATCACAATTAAAAGATTAATGTTTAACAGGCACTATCATGATATTTGTTTTCTAAAGATTAAGGTTAAAGAGAAGAACGGAGCTAGAAGTAAAAGTTGTTGCAGCAACATTTCAAGATTTAAGACTGCATGGGCATAATATGCTTAGTCTAATAACATTTTTTTTTTCATAAGAAGGGCAAAGGTTCAATGTTGAAGGGCATGGCTAAACGTTAGACTTAAATGTTTAGGGCTAAAAGATCAAGGTTAAACTATCGAGGTGGCGGTAAACTAATTTATATTTGTTAAAGATCACGATTGTTGATGCAACAACATTTCAAGATTTAAGACTGCATGGGACATAATATAAGTCTAATCACATTTTTTTTTTTCATAAGAACTTCACATAAATTAAAATCAAAGAAAACTATGCGAATTTAAATGTATTTATTATTTTTTATATAAACAACACTGATACATTCATATTTGTATAATGAACTTTCAAACCATTTCTGTCAGTATGCTTCAAGCAAGGAAGTTTGGGTAACAGAATTTTATTTTTTCTATATTCTTCTGGTGTTGCTGTCCATCCTTTAATAGAAACTCTCCAGCAACGTGATAAATAAAATAAAATAAAAGAAACAATATAATTTTTTCATTACTAAATCGAGTAAAACTTTGATTGTAACATAAATACCTACGAACTGAAACAATTAATCCTAAAAGTTGGAGGACAATCAGAAACATCACCTTCTGTGGGCCAGTGATCAAAGCAGCGAAATGACTTTTCAATTATTATCTCATCCTTCCTATATTCTTTAGGAAGTTTTTGATATACACTAGAGATATCTTCACATTTTAATAGTTTTAAATATTCCAGTGGAAATTGTTTTAATTCTTCTTCAGTGAAAGTATTCAGAGGTTGCCGAGGGAAATGTTTTGAATATATTTATTTTTTATTTGTTGACATCTTTTCTGTGGTTGGAAAGAATTTTGAAATTATGTATTTGATAACAAACATATCTGTAACTATTTCTAAATCCTTACTTTATTGCATTTATATATTCAGATAAATGTATCCTCACTTTCTAACCTTGAACGTCCGCGTTTGCATTTTACCATTAACTTTATACCTTGACCTCAACCTTTAAACCTTAAGCTTTTGTACTTGAACTTTTCTTTTTCGAATATTATTTTATTGAATATTTATAAAGATAATACAGGTGTTAGCATTTGGATTCAACCTTTTAACCTCAATACTGCCGTGTTAATGAAAAACGCCTTAACTACATTTTTTCTCAAATCTAAGATTTTTGCCTCCTACACCTTATCTACACTTGAATAGGAAATTATCACCAAATATAACTTTGCCTTAAGTACAAAACTTGCTGCCTTGTTAAGGAAGACTATCCTATCTGTAAATGTTAATTGTAAATGCCTCAAGTTCCAGAAAAGGCGCCTCAATCTACCAGCTTAGTGATACACAGTTTGAGTCTAAAACGCCTTATCTGCGACGCGCATGCGCTTTGCCTGCTTAGACTGTAGTTGAGGTAGTTTTGCTTTAATATCGTGCAATTATTCAGTCTAAGTTTTTCTAAGGCATTTGGAAGTGTTATTAAGTGAATTATTTGAAACCCTAACTAGTGTTTTATTATCACATACGTATTAATTCATATCATCAAACATAGCAGGTAAGTGTTAGGTCTCATTATGAACATTTTATTAGACTACTAACTTCTAGTCATAACATGTTTGCTTGTTAACAGAAAGGGATGTTGTTCTAGGTTATGTTTTACGTTGCTACGAAAATACCGCCATAAATAAAACACTCAATTTAAAACTTAGATCTTTTCGGTTATTCGGATAAATATTTATTATTTTCTGGTGTTCCGATTTAATGAACCATTATCAGATAAATAATTTTACATGAAAAATAAGAAATAATAAATAATCAAATTTCATTTATAAACATTTAATATTTTATTAGTTTTAATAATTAAATTAGTATTTTTATTGCCCGACTTTCTAAAGGTTGAAGGGAATGGCATATTGGTAAATAAATACCTCTATTATCTTTTAGAATGTCAAGAAGCAAGAAAATCCTTGATTTGGTAAAACAAAATGCAATAAACTGCGATAACACTGATTTATTGCAAGGGCCTTGCATCAAGCACCTTGATTTTCTTCGGAATTTTGAATCACAAGATATGATTTTAGATAATACCGACAATTATTGTGGAGATTGCAATAATAAAGAGTATGTGACTTTGGTAAAAGCAGTACTAGATCATAACGTTCAAGAGGTGAATGTAACTAATGTTATTTTATCACAACCTTTGAGCATCCATAATACCACAGAAACAGTTAATACAACACCAATCAATAACGGAGAATCTTGTCAAGAGAACACTAGAGTATGGTTCTGCGATGAATCCTTTATTCTTGAAGATGGCAATTATAGAGGCAACAGTTATGAATTTCTCAATGAATTCACAAGCCTCAACCTAGAACGTTACACAAAATTTACCAACGATATTGTGGCTGAAACTGAAACTGAGAAAAGAGTTACGGAAGATATTGATAAAGACGAAGGCCGAGAAGTAGCTAACGGATTTATAGAAGCTGTGAAAGATATTACAAAAAATGATGAGACATTGGACAGTTATTCGTGAAATAGTAGATAATAAATCTTTCGAAAATGAAGAAGAAATTCAAGAAATTATTAATGGAGCTGAAGAAATTGTTGAAGACGCTGCAGTAGTCAATGAGGGAACACTGAATGAGAAAGCAGCAGACACTAAAAACAACAAAGGCAGAAGTATTTTGTATACTAAAAAGGAGGAATTGCGAAAAAGAAAGAAAAAAGTGTAGAATCAGCAAGTACCAAAAAACAAAAATGCAAGAAAAGTTAAGCTTTAATCATCAAGTTTTGTCTCCATGTACAAAAGCAAGCAAGAAACAATGTCTCACGAAAATTGATCAGACAAGAAGGCAACAACTCAATGAAGAATATTGGCAGCTATCATGGGGAGAAAGACATTTGTACATAAAAGGGTGTATTGAGTGTACCGCTGTAAAACGCAGAACTATTGAACTTTCATCTGAGATCAATAAGCAAAAAAGAAACAAATCCAATAACTTTTTACTAAAAGATAAAAATGGGTTTTTAATTTCCGTCTGCCGAACATTTTTCTTAACCACTCTTGGTTATACTAAAAATAATAACACAATTATTAAGACATCGTTATCTTCTAAAAATGGTGCAAGAGTAGTCGACAATAGAGGGAAGCATTGCAATAGAATTGACCGAACATTAGTCCATGTGTCTCACATTATCGTAGAGAGCATGCTCCGTGTCGTAAATATTTCCCATCTGATATTACTCTTGTTCAGATGCACAAAGATTTTATAGAAAAACATAAAAATATTAATTGTAGTTATTATAACTACAGATCATTTGTAAAAGACGATATGAAGATATCCTTTACCAAGCTAGGCCACGAAGAATGTGAGCAATGTTGTTTCGTCTGCATTTTTTATTTTTATTTTGAAATAAATATACGCTCTATATTTTAGTTGATTTAATTTTATTGAATTAATTCGCCCGCCTAAATTTTACTTTTGAATAAAAAGATATCAAAGGATTTTTTGTATTCTCTTATCGCGAAGCCATGCGCGGCTCTACGAGAAAAAAAAGTCGTACGTCGCTCGTGTATTATACCGAACAAAGTTTTCTTCGCATTAAAAGACATTTTTGGATTCGAGGTTTAATCTCAACGCAAATCTTTTATTGTTTTAACTGTGGTTATATGAACTCTCAAATTGGGGTGAAAGTGTCCAGAGGCTGTGTCAACCTTGACGTCCCACAGGTGGTTTGAGAGCTCTCACCATACCACCCTGCCACCCAGACCAACAAGCAAGGTAAGAGGTGCAATTGATCTTTTGATACTTGAGTCTTATATCACATGATTACAGTTCACATTTAGTTCCGCTGCGCGATTAAGGTTTTTTCCGCTACATTTTTTTTTGGTTCTTCGACCAACGGATTGGTTTCTTCTTTAACTTTATTTAGTATTTATTTGATAATTTTCTTATTTTCTATCAAATTTAGTTGTCATAGAAAGATAAATAAGCTCAATAAAGGAGCCTTATTGTGTTTAATTTAGTTTTTTTAATCATTTCAACATTAGTAGCGTGTTTAAATTTCCATATTGGGTGTATATTTATTTTATCGCGTTACATTATTTCACAGTTAATTAGTTTCTACCATATTGATTTGGAAACCTTTGTATCGACCATCTGAAAGTATTTAAAGATCATTTTAGCTTGACTAGCGCGCGCACTTCAGTAATTTGTAGTTGCGTGTTTTGACAGTAAAGAGTGGGGATCATTTGGATTTGAGTCTCACCGGTTATAGTTAAATTTTGCCTGTTTACTTGAAGTACATACATTTCTACAAAACATTTCACAATCAACATGGCAACCTCAATTGCAGACAAAATTAAACGATGTACAATCTATCGTACCACACAAGTGAATAAACTTCATGAATTATAGCGCAAACCGCAGTTGGTGATCGCACTAATCACACATTATTTAAATTACGTTTTTCTGAAATTCATAATATCAAGGAGGAGTTTAGCAAGCAGCACTATGCCTTGCTTGCTTTACTGGCTACTGTTGAGGACGCAAATTTACTGGATGAAGACGCTATTAGCGTGTTAGCTAATAAATTGAGAAAATCACATATATTCTTTAAAAACCAAAAAATGAAAGTTAAATTAGCCACGCAACTATTCAGTACTTCTGTAGCACATGCCTTGGAGTTTTTAAACGAAACTTTAAAATTAGAGCAGTTTAAAGATTGTGAAGCTACAGTAAAATTTATTAGATGTATCAATAACTTATTTGACATCTTGAATTCCAGAAATATGTATCAGTATGGTTACAAATAGCCTGTTAACAGACAAAATTTTGAGGGTTTTAATATTTTTTTGTCAGAAACTGCAGCTTATCTTAAATCTTTGGCATTAGCGAGAGTCGAAGAAAAACGGGGGTAATAGGATTGTTGTTTTGTATCGAAAGTATAAAATTTCTCTATAACAATAATATTGAAGGAAACCAATTATTGGTGTATATTCCTACTTACAAAATTAACCAGGATCATGTTGAACTCTTTTTTGGACAAATCAGGGCAATGGGAGGTTGTAACAACAACCCAACAGCTAAACAATTTAAAATCGCGTATAAGAAAATGCTTGTACACCTTGAATTGAGAGATTCTTTTGGAGGAAATTGTATTTCATTGGAAGCAATTCCAGTTTTGTCTCCTTCTGATATTATTAATAAAACGTGTGGTAAAGAGCGTATAGCAGAAGATGTAAACGAACCAGAAATGGACGATGACATGTATTACCACATTCTAAATATAGAAATATCGGAATTTAAAAATGAAATTCTTATTTATGTAGGGGGTTATATTGTAACCAAACTTTTCAAAACTCTAAAATGTGAAGAATGTGTGGAAGCATTATTAGGGGACAGAGCTGACTTTCTTACGTCCTTTATAAATCAGAAAGACAGAGGTCAACTCTCGCATCCCTCCGGAGATGTAATATTTATATGTCGAACTTGAGAGAAAATCTTTCAAATGTATGTAAATCAAAGAAATAATTTAATAAATGTCAATTTATTAAACATAAAAGTGTTAGGTTTGTTTATTGATGAAAACCTATTTAAAAACCTAAATAATCATTTTAAAAAACAGACTGCGTTTACCTGTCACTATAGCAATTTAATTAAATTAATATCATCTTTATATTTAAAAATTAGAATTCACCATTATAACATGTTTGATAAAAGTAGAAGCATGAGATCTGTTTATAATAAATTAATATTATTTAAAGGACAATGATGTATATATTATTAAATAAGTGATTGTTAGAAACTTTGTTTTTTTTTTTAATTACATTGGTATGTAGATTCGTAGAGTATCATCTATTATTTAAAATACACAATGCATAGGTTACCTAATATAAAAATCGTGATTATTTTTAAAATAAAACCACATCATTTTCAATGCTTGTATTTTTATTTGAATTTCGTTTTAGAAGCCAAGGTACACAATGTAAATAGTCTTACATTTGAAACACAAAAGATTACATCTAGATAAATAACAAAAATAAATATAAAGCTATAACTTTCTTAAATTACAATCAAAATTTTTTGTTTCGTGTTGTACGTCTCCTACAATATAATTTTATTAATATTATTATGTTGTATACATAAAACCGTTTTATGACATTGTAGTGACATAAAAAATGACAAGAAGAATACTATATAACTAAAATAATGCTGAAAACTATAAAACAAAACTGTTACTGATGCTAACCTCTAAATTGTATCAGTTTATTTCAAACAAATTATCAATAAATTGATTCATAGTTTGTGTACCTGGACACAAAGCTGAGATAAAAAATCATCATGTTTGAGAAGAGTTGTCATAAAGCCTTAGTGCGTCCCTGTGCTTTGTCCTACCTACCTCACCCAAACTTGGAAAAGTGGCAGCCCTCGCGCATTGCAAATTCCGCTGTTTGTTACCTCTAGTCTTTTTAAACCTCTTTGGGCTTCACAAACTTCAGGTATAATTAGCGGTATAACTTGGCTAGATATTTTGAAACGGAAATGCAGGCTCTTATAACTGCCTCCTGATAAACGTACTTTTGTAGGTATAGCTTCTCGTCATGGCGTATCTTTTTTCTTTATATTTGGTTCATACATACGGTAAAGGTTATCAAATTCTGAAGGTTACTTAATAATTGACGTCCATTATACCTAAAATATTTATATAATAACAAATTCGTTTTTTCTACTAAACGTGACATAATTCAAGAACTATCAACATTATAAGTTCATACTTACCGATTTCTCTCAGTCGATGAAGTGTTATTATCCACCATCTTCTTCGACGAGGCCACTTTTGTCTTTTTTGTAGCAAAATATTATTTATTATACGCACATATTATTACAGCAGTCGCATCCACAGTAATTTATATGTCAGACTTGTTCGTTGGCTCTATCGGGAACAAACGGACATGGCCCCAATTTTTCCCAGTGTGTGGAGCCGGTGTAAAGAGAATACGCGAAACTGGACCTAACACTAGTAACAAGAATGATTATTATGTGGGAAATACTTATGATTTACAGATAATCGAATCATCTTATGTAATCTTACATAATAGATCGGGAATAATTATTTTACGTTTGATTGAATATTATGATGCCATAAAAGCTGCCCACCAGGGAACTGGGCATGGAGGTCGTCAAGCAACAACAATATTATTAAGTGAAACGTACCACAATTTAACACAGGAAATGGTAAAATTATTCATTGAAACTTGCGAAAACTGTCCGCTCAAACGGAACAAAATTAAAAAAGGTATTATTGTTAAACCAATTGTTTCAAATCATTTAAATTCTCACTGCCAAATCGATCTCATCGACTTACAAACTAGACCGGATGATGACTACAAGTTTATTTTTGTCTATCAAGACCACCTAACCAAATACGTGAGGTTGATGGTGCTGAAATCAAAGAAGGCAAAAGAAGTAGCTGAGCACTTATTAGAAGTATTTGCAGACTTAGGAAGCCCTGGCGTGTTGCAGAGCGACAATGGCCGAGAATTTGCAAACCAGGTAGATATTTTTTCAATATGTATGAATCCAGGTGGCCAAATAACAAATCCCTAGAATGAAATTATTTAAACAATTAAACGTATTAACACACATAATTAACAATTAAATTAAGCTGATATAGATGAAGGCAAAATCGAACATAGCATCGGTGGTTCAGTGGAAGAATGCTCAAAATTTCGATAAACGTCAGCTTAAGCAGCCTTGCGCAGCCCTGCAGTACCTCATTTCAATGAAGGTTCCTCGTTTTAGATTTGGGTACCAGTGTCAGCAACAAAATTAGTTCAGTGCAGTGTGACAGTTTCGAGTTTGTTTTGTTAAATGTTAATTTTAAAATGCTTCTAATTATATTGTCCTTTTTAATTCGTTTTTTCCTCCTCGTTTTCAAAAGGAGTCAGGACTTCTCTCCCCATTTTCTTTTAGCCGAACCGGAGCCGCCCCGCTTGGCCATGCAACCCGTCACCGTAAACAACGCGGTGGTTGCACGGTCGCATGGTAGTCTCCAGGGAGGTAATATTATGTATTACTTTTAATAAAATTTTATTTGATTTGACTTGCTCGCCTGCCACGCGGGCGGCCAGGGTTTGATTCCCGGCCGATCCAATTTTTTTATTTTTTAAGTTAAATTAATTGCCAGTATAGAAGACTACTTAAAACAATTTACAAAGGAATTAGATACTATTTTAAAAGATGGCCTGACTTTTAAAGATATATTCAGTTACTTGTTCAGCTTTTGTATGTGACACTCCAGCAAAAAGTTTTATGAAAAATGTATACCCAAACAGCACAGGACGTCTTAAAGACGTAAAAAAGATATCTTACAGATGTCTTCTTAAATATGTCCATGAGATGTTCGACTACAACATCTTTAAAATATTTTTTAAAGGCCCTTACAGGATTTTTTTTAGAAATATAATCAACAACAAAATTTCAATTACTGCCATACCTTATTAATTTAAAATTAACCAAAAAAGAAGTTTATATTAATATACAGGGTGTCCCGAAACTCCCGCCTTCCCCTTTAAGCGCTAATTCTCCATGCAAAAATAGTAAGAAAAGTTCCTATAAACATGTGTCCGGAAATGCTTCCTAAGGGAGCTACGGCCCTCCAAGAATGGCGCAAGAATAGGTGTTTTTGCTAATTATCTCGGAAATGATTTGGGGCAACTTTATGAAACTTGGTTAACTATTTTCGATTATTAAATGTTATTGTTTTACAGTATTAGCCAAAATTAAATTTATCCAGGGGCGGAGAAACGAGGGGTCGGTGTTCTTTATTTCTACATATTTATTTTTCCATTTGACATTTTTAGTATTTTAATCCCTGATTATGATTCCCTGGTTAATTCTGCAAAAAAGATCCTCTTTACAATTAACTATATGGCAAGCCGTTTTCGAGTAAAAGCTGTCTAAACGAAACATGACGTATTCGTTTGCTAAATGGGCATAATTTATTTTTCAAAGTAGGCGTATGTCATTCAGTAACAGAAATGACTGAGTACACCTCACAGGAGTATCTCGATATGATTATCTGTTATGGTATGGTTGATGAACAAGCTGTACCAGCCGCAAGACTGTACGCGTTCCGATTCCCGCAACGAGCACATTTTTCCGACGCAAAATTTATCACACGCTGCCTCAATCATGTACGGGACAGTGGAAATGTCCTACCTAATAGACGAGGTAACAGTCGCCCAAGAGGGATTCCAGTAGCTGAAGAAGAGATGATTCTTGATGCATTTGCTGATCAGCCAAGGTTGGGTACTAGGCGAGCTGCTAGACTACTGGGGACTACAAGAACACGTATTAACGAACCCTTCGACGTGAAAATCAACATTGTTATCATTATCGACGGGTTCAGCAACATGAACTTCGAATGATCTTCTATACAAGTAAGCTAAATTTTGTATGCAGTATCTACATGAGTATTCTACCACTTAAAATGACCGATTTTTTAAATTTCATAGATTTTTTGGAAAATCATTTAGTCAATCCTACATTTCTTAATTAGATATTGTGGACTGATGAAGCGACATTTACCCCACATTTTCAATACCGATTTTCAATTAATGTTTGGGCGGGACAAATAGGGAATCTAATGGTAAGTACATTTACATTTTCATTGGGTACCTAATAGATTAAGTAAAAGTTGAAAATAATATTTACCACCAATTTTGCAGATTGGTCCCATATTTCTTCCCGTACGACTTAATGGACCGAATTATGTACGATTTCTCCGGAGACAACTACCCGGTTTACTGGATGAAATCCCGCTGCTTTCTCGCTTGAATCTGATTTTTATGCACGATGGGGCTCTGGCGCACTTTAGTAGGGGGTAGCAAGGCGTCATTTGTACCTAGTTTTTCGAGGACGCTGGATAGGAAGAAGTGGCCCAATAAGTTGACCTTCTCGATCGCCGGATTTAAATCCGATGGATTATTTTGTATGGGGTCATATAAAAAATTTGGTTCATTTTAATGGTACAATTAGTGAGGATGACATGCGAACCGACATAATTGCGGCATTTGACACTATTACCAGGGAAATGGCGCAAAGAATTATTCACCGTGCTGAGACATGCATTGAGCAGGAAGGAAGGCACTTTGAGCACATTTTGTAATAAAAATAATGTTAATTCAGGTTGTTTTTTAAATCATAAATGTTCATTAAACTTTTGCACAGTCTCTTTTACCACTACTGCCAAATAATTGAAAATAGTTCCTTTAGGAAATCATACCATAACAGATAATCATATCGAGATATTCCTGTGAGGTGTACTCAGCCATTTCTGTTACTGAATGACATACGCCTACTTTGAAAAATAAATAATGCGCATTTAGCAAACGAATACGCAATATTTCGTTTAGACCACTTTTACTCGAAAACAGCTTGCCATATGGCAAATTGTAGAAGAAGAATTAATCAGGGAACCATAATCAAGGATTAAAATACTAAAAATGTCAAATGGAAAAATAAATATGTAGAAATAAAGAACACCGACCTCTCGTTTCTCCGCCACTAGATAAAATTAATTTTGGCTAATACTGTAAAACAATAACCTTTAATAATCGAAAATAGTTAACCAAGTTTCATAAAGTTGTCCCAAATCATTTCCGACATAATTAGTAAAAACACCTATTTTGCGCCATCCTCAGAGGGCCGTAGCTCCCTTAGGAAGCATTTCCGGACACATGTTTATAGGAACTTTTCCGACTATTTTTGCATGGCGAATTAGCACCTAAAGGGGAAGGCGGGAGTTTCGGGACACCCTGTATAGAAATATTTTTAAAATTTCTGAGTGTTACACCTATTTTGTTTTTTATAATTCTACATAGGTTATTTTTATACTTTCTTTTAAAACTGTTAAAAGGTATGGAAGAATAAATAGCACTACAGCCTTAGAATATAAAAACGAAACAATGTATTTGGTTAATATTTTTAATTTTTTAGTAACAGAAGGCATAAAGAAGACATTAATTTGTATATTATCTCTGGGCACAAATTTTTTGTTGTATTCGACTGTTTGTTGTTCGAGGTGATTCAACAATGCCAGATTTCAATTTCAGTATGTAATAAAGTGTAATAAACGTATAGTTTTTAATATTTCTGGCTATAGTGGATATGTTATTAAATATTTTACTGTAATACGAAATATGACTTAATTTAGCATTGTTTTTGTTATTTTTTAAATTAAGTCTTAATAATAATGCTCGAGCAGGCCCCAGAAACAAGATGAATATTGAAATCTCGCAGCTCTGTCTGTACCTGTGATAAGCTTGCAAGACTTTGGGCGCGGCGTCGCTTAAAGATCATACAGTTATCTATATCACCGTCTAGTGTTTTAAATGTCATCGATTGCTGCAAGTGTCAACAAGTGTCATGTGGATTGTGCTTTAAAATTTTCTGTTTTAAACCTCTTCCAAACAATATATATTTGTTGCCAAGTGCTGTGCCAAAGTAGCCATTTGCGAAGTTTTGGACAGTTGGATTTGAAAAGGTAAGATTGAAGATAAGCGTGTACGGAAAACATCTGTAAACAAAAACTAAAATGAAACGAAATCTTCAGAAATATTACATGCGTGCAAAGAGGGGTCAGTCAAACTCGGTACTAAATATTACTGAAGACATGAGTAGTAAATTAGTAGATCAATGTAAAAATGAAAATTCTACGTCATGTCCCACTGGTGAGTCATCGAAAATTAATTTTGCTAATGTTAACCCTGAACTAGGATGTAGTAAAGACGAAGTAAGAGACTCGGAGTCAGAGATCGAAGACTTTAATGTTCGCAATTTTTCAGAAAATATTGATATACAAAATGATAATAATATTAAAAAAACATTTAAGATCAGGCTGGCTGAATGGGCAGTAAAGTTGCTTTTCCATATGAAAATTTTTTGCAGAGTATCCTAAAATCAGTCAGAAAAAGTGAAAAACCATTGCAGCAGATAGTGAAAAGACATTCAGAGAAAATTAGAGTTAACCGAGAGCTAGAAAAAAGTAATTTCCCAATTTTTAAAAACTCACATACATGGGGGTCCAGCACCTCATAATAATTTATTGGAACAGTTTAAAATTATTGTATTTTCAAAATTTACTCTAAAAATCTATCCTCCGGACAATTGTTGTTTAAAAAATAAGGTTATCTTAGTTATTAGTAATATTGTTAAATCAGATAAATACTTTAATTTAGTTGGCAGGAAATATAACACTTTTTATGATAACCCCTATGAATCTTGTTGAAAGTTGTTTGGATCCTATTGAAATTAATGGTAATGACATAGACTATATATAAGTGTGTTAGCCTAAAATGTGAAGACGGTGTAATTATCATGCCACTCCTACATTGTTGACCAGCGTGTTTAATTCTGTGAGTGTTTTAAGTTCTTAAAAAATTAAAAATCTTCTGAAATGAAAGGTAATTGGTTATTTTAACGTAATTTTATGTGTATTGGGGAGAATAATTTTGAGTTAAGAAGGTGATAAGCTTCCTGAACTTCTGTCGCTATTACAACAATTTACATTTTGATGATAGATGATGAAAAGATTTTTATTTAATTTGCCCTTCATTATCAATTGTAAGAGTATAATAGCCTTTGGATACAAAATTATTATTGTTTGCAGTCACTTGGGTAATGTTTTTTTAATAATTCCATTGAAAGATTCGCTCAATATTTTAATATCTTTCAGATAAATAATGAAAGTGAACACATGGACTGTAATCCGATTTGTGGATGATGGAACTGTAGAGGCAGTTCCGTCAACATGGATCCAAGGTGATCAGTGCCACTGGCCTTCTTTCGCTCAACCAAAGTTATATGCCGCAATTAAAAAATGTGAGCCGCTTAACACTTTTTGGCCTTCCCACCCTGTTAAAATCTTTCGAAATGCGACTTATGGTATGTTAAAGCAGTGTAATTTAATTGATTAGTTAATTTGATTTTTTTTTTGTTTTAAGGTGGGCATTGATACGAATGTTAAATATTCGAGTATTATAAGGTAAAATCTATAAGTGTGTATCCACCTTAACATTCAAATTTCATTCAACGGGTAAGAATGTTTTGCAGAGGAGGAAAAAAACGGACAGCGTTCGATCGGTTCACAGTAGAAGTTAGAAATTAGTATTCGTTCTTCTTGGTTAGCTGTGTCCAGTGACTTTAAACAAATTTCATTTTCTTAGTTACCCGTCGAATACGGATAAGTGTTTAAGTCGCATAGGAGACGTAAAATATTTATTGAAGTTTTTTTTTTGCATTTTACGTCTTTAACCGTAGTATTACGGATGGTTTTTTTGGGACACATTGAAGCATAAAACGTCTCGGCAATAAGGGTTCTGTGCTAGAGGTGTGTATAAAAATTACCTATCCTTGCTTTTAATGTAAATAGCCAAACAGCTAATTTATTCTTCTGTGAAAGTGGATTTAATATCAATCTACAATATTCCGCGCGTTAATTCTTGTTTTCTTTTATTAGGCGTTTTTTTGTACCTCTGCTCCGCCATTTCGTTTTGTTTGGAGTTGGATACACTTTACCGTTTGGCCGCTCTGCAGAGTTGCAGTTTACACCATTCTAGAATAATTTTGGTCTCTTACTTCAACAGGAAGTTGGCATATTCTACACGGGGATCTCAACTTTTGACGACTCCACTGCACCGGCAAAATAACACTCGTCGCTGGATAAGATTGAGTACCCCCCCTCGTGGGAATTTGTTATATTGATAGTTGCCATTTTTACATAATTATCTTTCTTATTATTCATTTTAATAATTCCATGCCAAAGCCCCAAATATTTAACGTAATTATCTTTACTTAAAATGCCCTACTGAAACCACCTACCAACAAATAACCACATGTGTTCTGTTAGATCATATATATATATATGTATATTGAATTTCTTATTCGTAAATTACGATTTTTTTGTACTTGCTTAACCAAATTTACTAGTTAGAATAAACAGAATATATACACATCTCTCTCTCTCTCTTTTCTTTAGTTTTAAAATTATTTGGCTAATACCTCCAAGGGAGACAGTTTAGTAATTTTATGTCTCGATAGACAAATTCGTGTATATAGGGATAAAAAAAAATTATTAATTATTAAATTACTTGGCGCCCCTTTAAAAGAAAAACTATGTCCCACGCCCTACCGCAACCGGTGAGCGAAGCTTAGGGCCTATACATACTCTGTTATCGTATATTTTAGCCGAATATACGTAACAGCATATCCAGAGATCCGAGAGAGAGAGAGAGATCCGATAGGGAAATATTTACTATTTTAGGCCATAACTTTTTTTTATACATATATTGGCAAAAAAAAGTATAAGACTACCTAAGAAGAACTATGACAGGTGTAGTGATATGAATTTTCACTCAATAATTCCAGTTGTTTGAAAAATCAGTTAATTTAAAACTACCCATTACCTACTTGCCAAAGTTGCATTGAAAAAGGTAATAGATTTTTATTTTCCCTCTTTTTTATAGATAATTTGTTTAATCATTAAACCATTTCTACAGTATACAATTTTACATTGTATTTGTTTTTTTTACATTATATTTGTTTTTATTGTAGACAAAACTTTAAAAATCTTAACACAGCAAGGACACATACTTAGAGGACTAATTACAGACACCCTCTCTCAGGTTAAGGCACTAAGAAAAGATTTAAATAATGTCAGTGCAATAGAAAAAACCGTTACATCTATCTAACTTCTTTAATAATCCCGATTTAAAATTCCCTGTAGATGCAGACGAAGGCTTTATTAAAACTGAAGAACTTCTCCAAAATGAAGAGAATTTCAATAATACAGTAAGTTATGACACATGTTTTGATATATCAGTTTGAGTGAGATTGTTAACATATCAAAAATAATTGTAATGTAATGATTGTAATGTCTTTAATGCATTCTAGGGTAATCTAGTAAACTTATTCCTTTTCTTTAATTTTATCTGCCAGTGAGACTTTCCTCAGATTTAATTCTACATTAGGTTTTTTAATCATTACTTTTATAGGCAGTCAAGTAACGACAAAAAATGTCGAATTTAATTTTTATTTACATACTGATTTATTACAGTTTAATGCTTTGCTTATTTCTCAAATACCATGAAGATAAGAGGATTTGAGTGTGTATATATATATATATATGAATTGTTGTTTTATTCTAGATAATAGAACTATTAAGATTGAGAGGATCAAGCATTTATGATTTTCTCAAGCGAGCTCTTCAGGTAATTTTGACAAATATAGTTGGCTGGGTAGAAACGGAAAAAAGAGCATTCCAAAAGCCAAACCTAGCAAGACTTTTATAAAATTCAAATAAATTTGCTAAAGTTTTTAACCCAAAAGGTCTCATCAGTGAGAAGTTCTGAACACAAAATAAAAAATCATTGATGTTTCATGTCTTCTTAAGTAAAGTGTATCATTACCCACCTTTCCAAGGATACTATTTAACAACCCCACATATGGAATGTAAAACATATGAAGTTATTACTACAACCATTAAATGTTCAAAGGTGATAATTCGATATTTTTGCACTACAAACATGTTATCACAATAGTGGAAAAAATAAAATCATAGAAATCGACATAAAATGTTGTAGATTTATAATGAGAAGGTGAAGCAGGCAATAAAATCGAAAGTGAAAGAAGATGCTTGCACCTTCTTCTATTACTCTGTCCTTGTTTATTACGTTCGTTCTACTAAGTTTTTATTGCCTGTCTAATGTTTTATTGCAGACTTCGCTTTTTCAAAATAATTTAACTACAGGAATGCACCTTATAGTTTTTCTTTTTATTTATTTAAACTTATAATTAATTATAGGATCAGCAGAGGTGACAGGCTTAGCAAAGAGCCAAAAAGATACGGAGGTTGCGGTTCAAACATGGCTCAGAAGGGCCTCAGATAGAAGGAATGCTGGTGGACGAGTTAATAAGAAATTCTAGTAGGGGAGCCGTGGGTAATAATGGCCAAACCGTTTAATAGTGGAAATAGGTATTTTTTTATTTATAACCAGCAGCATATATGCAACATTACGTTAACAGGTTACATACTAATATTTTATATAAAACAATATATTTTTTTAGTTATTTTTGTCCATTATTCCTTTGCAGAGTAATAGTGGACTCCAGCCGTAACTTACATATGATTTTATATAAACATTGTGGGTATTAAGGGACATAGCTTAATTGTCTACTATTAAAATGTTACTTGTTTTGTTTTAGTATATTTTTGAAAAAAGTTGAATAATTAATTGAAATAGCGAACAAGTAAAACTTCATTCTGAATTCCTACAACCTAGAACAATGTAAAACGCTAAATATAGGACGAATAGAAACTAACAAAGACAGTGCAGGGTGAAAATGAAGCAGCTACATCATATACTTTTCAAGCCTCAGGCGCAGGAAGAACAACCAGGGCTAATTCAAAAACAATCCAGGTATCAAAATAAAACAGAACAAAACCACTTTTCTCTCTTGCATTATAATATACAGTCAATTAAAAATAAACTCTCAGAGTTAGAGATCTTTCTCCATGAACTCAAGGAACCTTTAAGTGTATTATGTATAAGCGAACACTAGGCAAATTCTCAAGAAAAAATAGGACTTAAAATAGCTAATTATAATTTAGTTTCCTGTTACTGTACGGAACAATTTGTACATGAAGGTGTGTTAGTTTAGGTAAGAAATAATTTAGAATTTTCAGGAATTATAAGTCTATCAACAAAAGTACTAGAAATAGAATGTGTTATAAATAAAAAAAATTAAAACTATAATAATTTGTATATATAGATCATCGGCCGAGGGTAAGTGTGATACTTTTTTTGATTTATTTTTGGAGCTTTTAAATGAACTTCAATTTATAAACATTGAACTTTTCTTGAATCTGTTTGTGTAATCGTTAGCTCAAAAACCGCATATTGGATGGTAGTTGGTACATTATAAGTCGTTCCGTTCCTCACTATGTGTTGTACACGGGCCAAAACATTTTTCTTGAAGATTTAATATATATTTTTGAACTTTATATTGTCTTTTACTTGTGTTTTCAAAATTCCCTTTCAGGTATAACTTTAAGACAGTGTTAGTACTTACTGTGTTAGATTTATAGTGTTACGACGTCCAATTGATACCATCAGAGAAGCAGTTAAGTATAAACGAACAGTAAGTATAAATTTTGTATTATTCTCCGTCTGAACAGTCGTTTTGAACCCTTATTTTGTGAAAGTTAACATTCATTTTTGATAAATATAGTAAAAGTCCTTCAGACGCAAAAGATGGATCGTTCACAATAATACTACAATCAAGGACACCGGCATGGTAGCCCATAGTTTTCAGGAATATTTTATAGAGGAACCAATAAAACTTACTAATAACCTAAACCTAAACTGGTATAAGATAAACCATAATTAAAATGGAACAACAAAATTCCTCCACCCCGAATGAGGCTACAGTACAACAGGGTACTAGTGGAGTTGTTTCCAAACCTACCATACCTTTGGTTGGAATTACATCTTTTCCATTTGATAAGATATCTAGAGATACAAAGTATTCAGTATCTATTCAAACAATCAATATAGATACAGGTAATGTTGAAAAGCTGACTTTTTGCAAAGAATTTGCAGTCAGGGGAGTGTGTGATTATGGCGCTAGCTGCAAATATAATCATAGTTATGAGTATTGCACTAATACTTCTATAGCAGCACAATTGGACTTTGTGACTAGCAAATTAAACACAGTTTTAAAGAATCAGGATCAAATATTGAATGTATGTGCATCTTGTTGTCAATGTTCAGCACCTCCTTCTAGACATCAAAACATCTCTCAATCTCAAGGAGGGCACCAATCATCTGAAGGATATTACAGAGGTAGAGATAGAAGACCTTCAAGGCGCAATCAACATCAACAACCAAGAAGAGAAAGATCTGTATCACGGGACAGTGTACATAGAGAAAGACAAGCTACTAACTTGACTAAAAGAATCAGTCAATTTAAGTTCGAGTAAGTGAACATGTTATATTATATAACAATATAATATTATCGATCTTCAATAAATAATATAAAAAGAAAAAGTAACCCGTGTATTATTGCCTGGAGCAACCAGGAGCAGCAAGAAAAATCTATTACCAATTTGCACGTCCACAAGCATAGCGTGGAGGCAAGTATAAAAGCAACATTTTTCATGTGGTCCTTCGAACAGAGATAGCAGCCTGTGACAAACGCCAGGTTAGAAAGTGCTAATTAGTAAATGAAAACAATTCCAGTCAGTAATCCAACTTTCTGGGTCATATTCTGACATATTCAAGTGACAGAAGCTCCCAGTACAGCAAGGGCGGCGGTAAGCAATAATCAATCATAATAAGATCGGTGTAAGACATTATTCTTCCATTGCTTAATCAACCGCAGCCACTTGTCGGTTTAAATTTGCATTTTAATAAAAATAATATCACGTAATTTTGGTGATTAATATTTTAAGCCTCGTCAATAATATTTTGAGGTGGTGCTTAGCAGCTGGGTAGCGTTCATATTTATAATCAAACAAATAAGGCAATAGCAATAATTGTCAGTTTGACATTTCACATAAACAAATAAAGATAAGGTACATCAAATATTTAATTTTATAATAAGTATAGAATACCATTAATAACTATTCACATTTTCTGCAGTGATTGTTAAATTGTAGCATCTTTTTAAAACAATTATCGCTCAGATCTTCCTTTTGCAATATTTGTAACAGCAACATGTCGGAAAAGGATGATTTGAAAAAATTACACATGCGTCGAGGTTATCTAAAGGTGCAGTTAACCCGATTTGCAAACTTCTTGAGCACATGTGAGAAAGATACAGATTCTTTGAATCAATTACAGGCCCGCCTTGACACGGTAAAACATACGTTTATTGCATTTAATGACATTCAAATTGAAATTGAGTATTCCGATGAAACTTCTGATGGAGAAACTCATGCACGAGAACGTGAGGAGTTCGAAACAAAATATTTTGAATCAGTAGCTCTTGCATCGAAAATGTTGCAAACCCAAATAGACATTGCAAACCAGCATGGTACTCCTTCGCCTGCTAACTGGTCGTCAGATATTAACACTTTTAATATCAAACTGCCACAAATTAATTTATCTGAGTTTTCAGGTTCGTATGAAAAGTGGACTGAGTTTCATGACACATTTAATGCATTAATGAATGATAATCCCGCGTTAACCAAAATACAAAAATATTATTATTTGCAAGCGTCTTTAAAGAATGAAGCGGCTCAAGTTACCACGTCGTTAACTGTATCGGAAGAAAATTATGACATTGCATGGCAGTTATTAACTGAAAGATTTCAAAATAAAACGGCAATTATTTCTGCTCATATTAGTAGCATCGTTGAGCTGCAGATTATTAATAAGGATTGCCATGTCACACTTCGTTCATTCTTGGATAGTTTCCTGAAACATTATCGTGCTTTAAATGTATTGGAGGAAAGTGCAAAACACTGGGATACCTTATTAATTTATCTACTGGCTACTAAGCTCGATGTTATATCTAGAAAGGAATGGGAAGGTTATGTAAAAAATATTGCGTTGCCAAAAATAAAGGATTTTACTACGTTTTTAACAGAACGTTGTCGATTATTGGAAGCTCTTAGCCCCAAAACACGACTTAAAACAAACTTTAGCAACCCAATCAGTAAGAAACATACAGAGCCCAAGTCTCACGCACATATAGCAACGGATAAGATTTCCTGTGTTTTATGCAGGGGAAAGCATTACATTTATTTGTGCAACAAATTTCTGGATATGCCGGTCCATACAAGATTTTCCGAAGCAAAGCGATTAAAAATCTGTACTAATTGCTTACGTTTTGGACATTCAAATTCAGGATGTACTTTGAGTACATGTCGAACTTGCCACAAAAAACATAATTCTTTGCTTCACATTGAAACACAAGAAAAACAGTATAACGACCAAGTGCAAATTAATCAATCTGATATACTTACTCAAGCTATTTCAGATAACCATCACACAGATCAAGGTAATCTGTCAGATAGTAACCAGAATACGCAATTAGTAGGCACGCAAATCAGTCGCTGTAATATAGGTTCGCATTACAATCAACAGAAATCTAATTCATTCGTATTGCTGTCCACTGCCTTGATGTACATATATGATTCAGATAATCAGTTGGTTCGATGCAGGGCCCTTCTAGATAATGGCTCTCAGTCAAATTTTGCAACATCAGAAGTGATTCAGCGCCTACGTTTAGGTACGTCTAAAATAGATTTATCTGTTTCTGGAATAAGTCAATCAGTAACCAGAATTAAAACTCAAGCGAACGTAAAAATAAAGTCAATGTACAATGAATTCAAAACAAAACTATCCTGTCTTGTGGTCGAAAAAATTACAGACATTATGCCGCAGCGCAGTTTTAGGACAGATGGTTTTGAAATACCCAATTCCATAAAACTGGCAGACCCAAATTTTAATCAGCCATCTCAAATAGATTTGTTGATAGGTGCAGGTGTATTCTTTGATCTGCTTTGTATTGGACAGATTAAATTGGGTACTGGTCAGCCTACACTAAACAAAACAAAATTGGGGTGGGTAGTATCAGGACATATATTTAATCCTCAACCACAAAGAACGCAAGCATGTTTTATCGCAGCCGATTTAGATCTTCACGATCAATTAGAACGGTTTTGGAAATTAGAGGAAAATGATAATATCAACGCATATTCCCAGGAAGAAATAGAATGTGAAAACCATTTCACAAACAATTTTCGACGAGACTCTACGGGCAGATTTACCGTTAGCTTACCATTGCGCGATAACTATAATAATTTAGGTGACTCGCGAGAGAAAGCTATTCAGCGTTTTTATGTAACTGAACGCAAGTTGACAAGAAATCCAAAATTCAAGGACGAGTATTGTAAATTTATGGCTGAATATGAATCTCTTGGCCATATGACTCGCATCAATCCCAATGAACACACACCTAATATAATTTATTATATACCTCACCATGGCGTCGAAAATCATTCAAGTTTAACTACTAAGCTTAGAGTAGTCTTTGATGCGTCGGCGAATACGTCAACAGGGCTGTCATTAAATGACACTTTAAAGGTAGGTCCGACAATACAGAGTGATTTATTTTCCATAATTACTCGGTTTCGCCAACATAATTTTGTACTAATAGGCGACATCACAAAAATGTACAGACAAATAAATATAGAGTCGTCACAACGCGATATGCAACGAATTGTTTGGAGGGACAATCCTGATTCAGAGTTAGGACATTTCCAATTGAATACAGTTTCTTATGGAACAGCGTCGGCGTCATTTTTGGCAACAAGATGCATAAAACAGTTAGCAATCGAAAATTCCGGTAAATTTCCACTTGAAACTAAGATCATTATGACAGACTTCTATGTGGATGATTTGCTGACCGGTTCTCACGATGTCAATAGCCTGATATCTATCCGGAGAAACATCACAAACATATTAGGGAGCGCAGGTTTTGAATTACGGAAATTTGCGTCAAATAACCTTGAGATACTAACTGACCTATATAATACACGAGAACATATTTCTCATTATATTATAGCCGACAATGAACATATGAAAACACTTGGTATATCTTGGAATTCTTCATCAGATAAATTTGAATATGAATCTAAACCATTCACCCTAGATAGGGTTTCAAAAAGAACAATACTTTCATATATTTCACAAATACTCGATCCATTGGGACTCTTGGGACCAATAATAATTCAGGCTAAAATAATTCTGCAAAGACTTTGGCAACTCCAAATTGATTGGGATGAGTCTATTCCTAGCGAATTATACACAACTTGGATTAATTTTTATTCACACCTAAATGAAATAAACTTAATTCATATTCCAAGACATGTCATTCTAACAAACGTATTAACTATACAGTTGCATGGGTTTTGTGATGCCAGTCAAAGAGCTTATGGTGCAGCGTTATATTTAAAGTCACAGTCCTCAAATGCTGTACAAGTCAGATTGCTATGTGCTAAGTCACGTGTGGCACCACTAAAAGCTGTTTCATTACCACGACTTGAGCTGTGTGGCGCGTTATTACTTTCTCGATTATTACATAAAATTACAAGAATTTTAACTGTAAAAATCGAGGACATATGCCTTTGGACTGACTCAACAATAGTTTTATCTTGGTTATCAGCTGAACCACATACATGGCAAACCTTCGTATGCAACAGAGTATCAGAAATACAACAATTAACATCAGTTGATAGTTAGCATCACATAAGCTCAGCTAATAATCCATCAGATATTCTATCTCGTGGAGTCAACCCAAAGGAACTTTCAAGTTCTACATTATGGTGGAATGGGCCATCATTTCTACTACTAGAGCCGCAATATTGGCCAGAAAAATCACACATATCTTATTTTGCCCGTGGTGGTACAGACACACCAGAGATAAAGCGTCAAATCACTTTGTTATCACATTTCACCACATTGGATATATTTGAGCGTTATTCAAATTTCACAAAATTACAAAGGATTTTTGCTTTTTGTCTAAGATTTTTGAAAAACTTAAGGTCTCCTGTCGAATCTAGACAAATTGGTTCTTTGACTATTCAGGAACTGTCAAATAGTACCAATACTTTAATTAAAATAGTTCAAGCTCAAACATTCTCCGAGGACATCTATTTGCTCAAACACTCAAAGGTGGTAAAATCCAATAGTAAGCTTGCATCTCTCAATCCATTTATAGACAAAGACGATATCATTCGGGTAGGAGGTAGGCTTAAACATTCTAAGTTGACGTTTAACCAGAAATATCCAATATTACTCCCACAAAAGCATCCGCTTACAAAATTAATAATAAATTATGAGCATATATGCAATTTACACGCAGGTCAACAAGCGACACTTTCTTTTGTGAGGGAAAATTATTGGCCTTTAAACGGCAAACAAGCCGTAAAGGCAATTCTACACAAATGTATTCCTTGTTTCAAGGCTAAACCCTCAACTATTTCGCAGCAAATGGGGGATTTGCCTCATTCTAGAGTAAATCCATCAAGAATTTTCTCTACAACTGGGGTCGATTACGCTGGACCTTTCCAAATAAAGGACGGTAAGACACGCAATCGAAAGGTAGTAAAGGGTTACATATGCATTTTTATTTGTTTTGCCAGCAAAGCAGTGCATTTAGAGTTAGCAAGTGAGGTCACCACGGATGCTTTCATGAATGCACTTAAACGATTCGTGTCTAGGCGTGGCCTATGTAGAAGAATATATTCTGATAATGCTACAAATTTTAGCGGAGCCAATAACGAGTTGCTAGAAGTTAATAATTTATTGCAGAATGATAAATTTAAAAGCTATTTATCACAGTCAAATATCGAATGGCATTTTATACCAGCTCGCTCACCACACATGGGTGGGTTATGGGAGGCGGCTGTAAAATCTGTTAAACATCACCTCAAACGGGTTACAAATAATTTTTCATTCACCTACGAGGAATTTTATACCCTTCTTGCACAGGTGGAGGCGGTTTTAAACTCACGGCCTCTGGTGCCTCTTTCCGACAATCTTAATGACTTGCAAGCCATTACACCACGACATTTTATAATTGGTGAACAGCTCACCGCCGTACCTGAAATTAATGTGCAAGAAACTCGAATTAATCACTTGTCACGATACCAACACATTTGCAAAATGAACCAGGATATTTGGAGACGTTGGTCTACTGAATATCTGCACCAAATGCAGCAACGCACAAAATGGAGGTTCCAGAAAGAGTCTTCCCTTCTAGTGGGTGCCTTGGTACTATTACAGGAGGACAATGTCCCTCCTCTACACTGGCCAATGGGTCGTATCTTAGCTACGCATCCAGGAGCTGATGGCTTAGTGCGCGTAATTAGTGTAAAAACCCGTAATAGTGTTCTAAAGCGGGCATTAAATAAAGTTTGTTTATTACCCATAGACTTATAAATTTTATGCCACCGAGCACAGATGCTTTCACATTTTTATTGTATTGAAATGTTTAGTTATTATATTATCATAACACTTTGTTTATTAACCTTTATGTTTTTAATTGAAACCGGTAATTGCTTAAATATGTTATGAGATATTTGTTGTCAATGATGTAGTTTTAGTAACCATCATATGTTAATCTTATATTTATATGATGCATGCCAGTCTATACTACTTATTCAATTTCTATAATTTTTGAAGTACACACTTCAAGGGCGGCGGTATGTTGGACAATTTGTTAGCAAATGCGAGGCGTGCTGGCTGTGTTGTCAAGTCAACGAAAAACCAACAAGAAAAATAAGTGAATTTGAGAAAGAAGTTTGGACGCTGGAAAAAGGCACTTTCTATAGACTGGTTTTGCCCTATTTATATGTATGTAGTAACAATTCATCAACTTTTAGTAATATAAAAAGAAAAGGTAACCCGTGTATTATTGCCTGGAGCAACCAGGAGCAGCAAGAAAAATCTATTACCAATTTGCACGTCCACAAGCATAGCGTGGAGGCAAGTATAAAAGAAACATTTTTCAGGAAGATTTTCAATTTATCGATCTTTAATACATATAAGTTAGTAGTAACATTGCAAATTAATGATAATTTTACATATTTTATTACGAATATGGCACAGGCTAGAAAACAGCAACAATTAAAAACATTATTGGCAAAAAGGGATCAATATTTTTCAAGGGTTCAGAAAATATATGATTGTAGTAAATTAGTTGAAGATGCAGCTCAATTAGATTATTTTCGTACGAGGTATGAAACCTTAGAAAATAAAAAGGGGGATTTTGAAAAGGTTATAGAGTACGATATAGATCCAGATTATACTCCTTTTTATCAAATGTTGGAAAGTTTTGATGAACTTTATTGCTATATTCAACGTGTAGCAAAAAATGTTATAAACTGTCAAGGAAACGAAAGTAATTCTAATAATAGAAGAACAGAAAAACAATATTGTCATTTTTGGGATAGAGCCGAGAGATGATGATCTGCTAAATAATACTATATTAATATTATAAAATCAAATGCAAATCGACTTGAACGCGAGATATATCAACAATATACATTATTTTGGAAAAGGTGAAATAAAATATATTAGAGTAGAATTTATAAGCTTTATGAAGAAATTGGAAGTTCTCAAAAACGCACATAAATTTAAAGGTACGCAGGTTTATATGGCTTCCTAATTAAACGAGAAGGAAAGGGAAATATATAAACTTCTAAACCTGCATAAAAAGAAAGCCAGAGAACAACAACTCCCCGCTGCCATAAAAAACGGTAAATTGTATATAAATGGAAAAGAACATACTTATGAACAGTTATTGAATATAAGAGGAGACGAAGGAAGCGAACCATATATAGAAACCGAGAGGGCAACTCCTGGACCAAGCACAACGGAAACTAATACGGTTAAAAACAGCAACATCCGTAAGGAGACGAATTACTTGCATAAAACAAAGCATCAAGAAGAAACATATAAAAAGCCAGAACCATCGAAAACTTACAAAACAAAGTACAATAAGACAAAAAAATTATATTTTTAATTAAGTATAATTTTAATTATAGTTAATAGTTTAATTAAATACTTACAATACTCAACAGGGGAATATAAAACGAAGTTCTAGTTAGGTCAATTATTGATTATCTAACTATCAAATTATTGTTGTAGTATCATAATAACTTTAAGTATTAACATTTAATTAACATATCTTCATCTATATTATATTTAAACTTACCTCATTTGAAACATGAATCAATATATAAGAGACATCGAATATACGCCATTTAAAACTAAGGAAACTTATTCAGAAAATATAGCCAACGACTTTAATAACAAAGATAATATTAATTTAAGTCCATTCCACACAAATATCCGTAGTGTAAGTAAAGATTTTGATGAGCTTACTTTATTATTAGAACATCTAAATACTGAATTCGACTGCATAGTGCGGTCGGAGACATATTGTATACCAGACCTATCTCTTTTTAAAATTAAAGGTTATGATCTTATATACAATGAGGGAGATATCAACAGGAACGACGGGGTTGTTTTGTTTATAAAAAATGCAATCAACTACTCTGTAAAAATTGTGCAAATACATTGTAGTAAGGCGATTCAAATAAAATTTTTATATAGGGAAAAATATTTTATTATAACTGCTGTGTACAGGCTTCCTTCTACCAACGAGAATGAATTCTTAGTCAGGCTCAGAGAATATGTAAGTGAAATTGCAAAAGAAGAATCTGATAACAACATCATAACCGGAGATATTAATATTAATATAAAAATAAACACTGCTATATCCGAAGAATATCTCACCATTATGAATGAATTTAACTTTGAATCGATGGTGAATACTTTTACTAGGGTGGAAGCTGAGAGTAAATCTTACATCGACCACATTTTCCTGAAAACTAAATATAACATCAATGAGAATGTTGAATCGTTTCTACTTAAAAACAAAATAACTGATCACTATCCAACTCTGACGAAGGTTGCTCTAAGCTATAATAAATCAGTTCTCCAGTATGAAGAAAAAATATATATTTCGGTCATAGACTACAATAAATTAAATATTGAAATTAATAATGTAAATTGGTACAATTTCTACAATACCGAAAGTGTAGAAGAAGCCACAAATATATTAATAGAAAATATTACAAATGCAACGAACAAAAGCACTAACAAAATAAAATTAACGCATTCACAACGCAAAAGATCACCGTGGGTAAGTTTCGGTTTATTAAAATCTATAAAAAAAAGAGATAACCTATACAAAAAATTGCAAAGCGATCCAAGTAACATAATTTTAAAAAATGAATTTTCGGTTATACAGAAATAAACTAAATGATTTAATAAAAGAGACCAAGATCAATTATTATAAAACCAAAATATCCAATAATAGTAGATGTAGTAAAAATGTATGGATTGTAGTAAACCAAATAACTAATAAAAATACAAACAATAACTCAATTAAAGAAATAAAAACAGGATCGGGAGAACTTACTTCCGATAGCTCAAATATAGCAACTGAATTTGTAAATTTTTTTACAGAAGAATCTAGCAAAAAAAATTAAACAACCGTCCGTTACACCATTGAGAATTTCAACGCTATTTTCGTATTATCTTGCACCTACAAACACAACAGAAGTTAAAGATGTTATACGCGAGCTTAAAAATAACAAATCTCCTGGAGTCGACATGATAAAAGCTGAAATGCTTAAAGAAATTGCGGATAATATAGCAGGTCACATTACTTATTTAATAGATAAAATTTTTCACACTGGTATTTGCCCCCTCGGCTTTAAAAATTGCTGTTATCAAGCCCATTTTTAAAAGCGGAGATAAGACGGACATCTCTAATTATAGACCTATTTCAATTCTTTCAAACATAGCAAAAATATTAGAAAAAATAACAAAAAACCGAATAAATAGTTATACAAAAAAAAAATCAAATTAATATCAGAACGGCAGTTTGGCTTCCAGGGAACAGATCTACGCAAAACGCAATTGAATATCTAACTGCAGAGATATATAGGTACTTAGATGAAGAAACTCCTTGCAAGTGCATATTTCTTGACCTTGCCAAGGCTTTCGATAATGTGAGTCATACACAGCTATTGGAAGCATTGGGCGATATCGGTTTTCGCGGCCCTAGTATAGGACTATTCAAAAGCTACTTGACAGACAGAAAACAGTTTGTGAAAAGTTTTCACAAACTGTTTCAGTGAACATCGCAGTATTGAATACGGCGTCCCGCAAGGTACCGTACTAGGTCCTCTGTTGTTCACAAGCAAGCAAGCTGGGTGCACGTGTTTGGCGCGACGCTCCGAGTTAAACTGGCAAAATACCGGGTAAAACATGAGTGACCGGAACTTAAATTAATCGGATTGTGACTTTGTAAATTTCGCATAAATTGATGATGCTCAATATAAGACCAATTATGCAATAGAACTGTTAATCGAATTTATTATAGTGCTGTGTATAATAGTGTGAAGAAAATTCAACCGGAATACAAGTGGCCAGTGCATCTAGGTCAATATTAAGGGTCTGAGAGGTAAAAACATCTGTTTACTATCAAGTGTCAAGTGCCCGATACCAATAGACCTGTGAGCAAATAGATCATAATATCAGTAATAAAACTTCCAACCCACGCCATCAACACATTTGTGAGACGTTGCCAAACTGATTTTTCCGAAAACATTTACCATGGCTAATGTATGCTTCTGCTGCAAAGCTGAAACTAAGCCTTCCAAACTGGTCAAATGCTGTATTTGTAGCAATTGTTTCAAACACTCTTGGATTTAGAGAAATGTCGTCCTGGGTTGTGGTCCACTTTATAAAGGAGAACTCTGTTGAATTGTGCCACAAGCGTGGCTGGTTACTACTCGAATGGATGTTTTTGGCCATATATATTTTAGATAATATTGAAAAAGCACAGCAAAAGTGCAATAAGGCACGAGAAACTGACGAATTATCATCTACAAGAGAATTTGAAGATGAAACACATGAGAGGGCCAGTAAGCATGTAAGAAAACAAAAAGAATTTGACAAAGACTATTCATATGAGCATTCTCCAGAGAAACCGAAATTTCCAAAGACATTTAGGTATGTTGAATAACCGTATATAAGTAGAATTAAATATAACAATTATCGTGCATTCGGCACATTAATTTTTATAGTAAACTGTAATGAAATTAGGTATTCGTTAGCTAGTTTTAATCAGTTGCTGAATATATTTTAAGTTAGGATGTGCTTCCTGATTTGTCTTTTTAATTTCCTATCTTCAAATTGTTCATTATATTTTATTATTACCTGAAAAATTAATCTCTGTGATATTTAGGCGTAGACTTGATTAATATAGTATATAAAGTATCAAGAACGGTAAGGGACGTTTAATGGTCGACGGCAATGTTTGGAGGCTGAGCGCTAGCGAACCCTTAACGTTCGTGATGATCATACTGTTTTTTACATGATCGTATTGAATTGCACTTCAATTAAAATGATTTAATTTCTAAGACATAAACAAAAAGTCAAAAGTGACGTTTGTATTTCGTGGCAAGTCCAATTTGTCAAATGTGATATTTTTATTTTGTTATAAAACGTGTTAGGCCTAGCAACCAGTAAACAAAACTTACCGTCTTGGAAACAGATCTTGTAAATAAACAAAAAAGCTCGATCATGCAAGAGCAAAAAGAACAAATAGGACAAGTCTTATAACGGTATTTTGTTAAAATCTAGTTGTGTACATCTAACTTTAATTTTTGTGACATTGTCAGTTAGTAGTTATAATTTATTGCACGTGTTGCTACGTCAAATTTTAAAACTCAATCTGACGTAACTAGTTGGTCGTTGTCTGTTGACATAACGGTATTTGCCGGCCGACTAACAGTGGAGATGGTCGGGGTTCTAAATTACTATGATGTATCAGGGCGCCAAGTAAATTTTTTTCTCTCCAAATACCAGCTCAAGTACAATGTAACCTTAAATTTACTAAATAAATTACTTAGCGAGACGATAATGAAAAATTCAAATTCAGTTTTATCTTTTAATAACAATAAACGAAGTAACTTTATAACATTCAAGAGTACAATAACGTAGGGTAAGGTAGACAAATTCACACAAAAAAATATATCTAACTGGGTATACGCGTCTTACGTAAGTGCTTAAACCCCCAACAAATATCATAGATGTTATAATTAGTTGACAGAATATTTTCATAAAATGTTTAGCAAAATTTTAAAAAATATATATATATATAGGTACAGCGGTGAAATTTTTTTAAGCAAAATATACTATATTTAAAAAAAAAAAATCAATATATGTATGGCATAAGAAGGATACAAACTGCAGGCAGCGGGGCTTCAGCTTCGGCTCAAATTTCAGGAATGGCAACTTCCAGCCTATCAATTAACCCAAAAAAATGGATGGCTCTCCACAAAAAAGAAATTCCAGTCCAGTAAGGAGAAGTAACATAAGTACGTGCAGACCAGTGGAAAAAAAGTTATTCGTTCGTATCAGGAGACAAAAAAAAAATCGTATAAAAAAACTACGAATTCCTAGACGAAACCGTAGGTGAAAATAAAACCCTAAAAATAAATTTTTACCATTGAACAATTTACTACGAGTGATATTTTGCTAGTTTGAATATAAAAATAAAATAATTACCTCGTTTCGGAGGGTTTTCTTAGAAAAATGTTGTTGACCTTGGATGTCCTTGGCCTCGTGTAAATTTGGCAAAAATGGCTTTTACGTATAGATCCTTCCAATGAAGACAATCGATTTCCAATACCATAAAAATATGCACTCGTCCAAACATAAATGGAAAATCGAAAAGTAACGTTGCGAAAATATCCCAAAATGGTGAAATTACTTGTTTCAAAAATCGCAACGAGCACGTAAAAATACCACTTAATAAATTGCCAAGCGTTCGAGCGAATTACACGTGAAAAGTGACAGACTACCGGAAGACAAAACCTAAGCCAAAAACTATTGTGAAGAAATAAATCTGTGTTACCGATCGTCAGTCGGTTATAGGAATCTACCTATAAACTAATTAAAAGTTATTGGTTTCCTAGCTTAAGAATTACAGAAATAGAGAGCTTAAGTATATGCAACACGCTACACAACAAAATGTATAACGCCATGCCTATACCTGCAACAGATTCCTTACAATTGCGAATTCATATAGACAACTAAATAATAAATATTACGCGTGACGACGGATAACACGAATTCGTTAAGACATTAAATGTAAGAGATTTTAGAGATTTTTTTAAACAATGTATAAATGTTAAATTGAACTGTAACAGTGTGCAAAAAACTAATATGACCCATATAAGCGATTTAATTAAATCTGGAGTTATTGCTAAAGCAGAAGATGGATGGTCAATGAGACAAATTGCACTGCATTATAATATTGACTAAAATTCGGTGTGTAACATTTTAAGAAAGTGGAGAATAAACGGTACGATTAGTAGAAATCCTGGATCAGGGCGACGAAGGATATCAACTCAACAACAAGATTTGTAATTGGTAAATGCTTTAGTAGAAAATCCATTTTACTCAGTTATTCAGGCTGCTGAAGAAACGAATTTTCCTGGATCGAGTAGTCTGGTCGCCGGCGAGTAAGAGAATCGGAGCTACGCTCTCATGCAGCAGCGCAGAAATACTTACTTAAAGCTGAACATAAAGAAGCTCGAGTAGGATTTGCGCTTAATTTTTAGCGCATGATGTAAATTTTTGGAACAATGTAATCTTTACAGACGAAAAAACTTTCCAGTCAACACATAGCGGTCGTATTCGTATTTACCGCCCTCCGAATACTCGATTCGATGAGAAATATATATCTAACAATGATAAAAGTGGTAGATTTTCCGTCAATATGTGGGCTTGGATATCGGCACGTGGTCATTATATATTCAAATAGAGACAGATTTACATTAAAAAAAAGTTGTCCTATTTTTTTCTGTTCACGACAGTATTTGGATCATAAGGGAAAATAATGAAGATTTTTGCACCTGGCCAACATATATGAAATTTCCAACCGGAACGAGTAAAGCTATTAGGAATCACCTGCCACTTAAGGCAGACAGCTGCTAAGCTAAGGCAGACAAAACTTCGATTAACATTAAATATAAAACTGGTTAGCACGCTGCTTTGAAATATCTCCTTTTTATGTGCATATATCTTAAAAATTTCAATATTTATTTCAGATGACTTTGAGAAGGCTTTAAAAAAAAATTGAAAAACTAACTGAAAAAACGGAAGTTTCTTCCACCGCTTCTGAAACTGAAATTGTTAAGAAAAAAGAATTGTTAGAAAACCATAGTTGTCTTCATCGGAAAGTGGATATGATAGTTACAATGTTCCTCTAGCTCCAAAATCAAAAAAAATATATTTTTGCATCTCCATCATCTTCTGTAATAAGTTGTTTGTCTGTACAGGAAGACGGCGTAGAAGAACAAACTTTTAGAATTGATTCTTCTTCGACAATGCAATCAAGAAGCGAACCAGTAAGAGAACATGACTTCACTTTGACAACGCAATCAAGAAGCGAATTAGTAAGAGGATATGACTCCCCCTTATTTACAGCACAATCAAGAAGTGATGAATCAGTAAGAGGATATGGCTCTCCCTCGTTAACAGACGGGTCTCGCTCTAGATGCAATAATAATAATGCATGCAGTTGTACGAGAAATACAGGTAAATTAAATGAGATTTTGCAGATATTTGCACAAAAATGTTAAAATTTCAAGATTTTAAAAAATTATTAATTAGCACCGTTAGATAACAGTCACAAACAGGTCATTCGCAGGCTAGACCCATATCGTCACTCTATTCTTTCACAATCTGAAGGAGTTCATATTTCATTAACCCATAACCGTATTTTGCATTCTCAAAAAGATGTTTTTGAGAAGCTTTAGTTTGTCTTCCAGCATCTATCTTTACATTGAATTTCTGTATTTACTTTAAAGAGAACATTCAATTTTTTTGCCTCATTATAGCCATTTGCATGAGCATGTCTAACTTGTTTCAGAAATGCAGTATAGTTAGATATTTCGGTGTTTGTCGGTTGGCAATCAAATAGCTGTCATGAGTATTATTAATCCACTTTGAATGTATAGGATTTAAACTAGTATAAACAGTCACAGAGAAATGGGAGAGCTAACTCCTAATTTATAATCGTAGTGTAAATGTGGTCAGTGACAAATTAATAAGGTTAATTCCAGTATTGAGGACAAATAAGTTAATAAAAATGTATGTTTATAATTCTAGTTATCATGGAAAAACTATTAACTTCAATGGAGGTATTAGTCCGGCAGCCTCGTGGTAACTGTTGAGTTATTTTTAATGTTTTGTAGGTAAAATGAGCAGTAGTTACAATGTACTAGTTTTGTATTATTTTACTTACTTATAAATAGGTGTCACCACTACCATTAAAGTATCGAAACGTTAGGCAGGCTTGGTTGTCCTTGGACGAAGCCAAACAGACTATCCCAAATCTAACAGCTCGTCTTCTGGATGGGGAAAGGAGTCTGACATCACTTGAGGAAGCAGGAACTGCACTTGCAACTTTGTCGTTGGAGAAAAATAAAAAGAAAAATGAATATGAAAAAGAGGTCAATTCCGTTATAGCTGTTATCGTAAAAAGGGACATATGGCTAGAGACTGTAAGATGCCAAAAAGGAATAATTACAGAAATGAAAACAAAGTAAAAGAAGAAACTCGTGATTCAGCAAGTACTCGTACTAGTACTGAAGCTAGCACAAGTTATGAAACTGCACACAATAAATGCTACTTTGAAGAAGATAACTGGTTAATGGATAGTGGAGCTTCAGCACACATGACTTATCGTCGAGACTATTTTGCATCATTCGAAGAACTTGAAGTTCCAACAAGTGTCATGCTAGGAAACAATCAAAGCATTGAAGTAAAAGGAAAAGGTACAATCAAAATTCAGAAATTAATAGGTCAAAAATGGTCGAATGCAACAATAAATAATCATAGAAAGTGCTCGGTCTATGTTGTGTAGTGGACAAGTTCCTAGGTATTTATGAGCAGAGGCAGTAAACACTGCTATATATATTCTAAACCGTACACCGACAAGCCATATGAAGTTTGGACTGGAAATGAACCAAGTTTAGAACATGTGAAAACGTTTGGCTGCACAGCATATGTTCAGATACCTAACCAAAAACGTACAAAATTAGAACCAAAGAGTAAGAAGTATGTATTTGTTGGTTATGAGAAGAACTCTACAAATTACAAACTATTTGATAAAGAAACAAAGAAAATTATAGTGTCTCGTAACGTCATATTCTTTGAGAATGTAAGACGATTTAAACAAGAAAATAACACAGTTCCGATATCTCTAAAAGTAAATGATGAAATTCTTATACCGCCAGATGAAGAAGAAGTAGAACAAATTCCGGAAGGAGACGGAGTAATAGAAGAAGAAGCACCTAACCTAAGACCTCCTAGAAATATACATTTGCCAGCACGGTATGACAACTTTGAACTAAACTTAGTAGAAATTGATGTTCCGCAGTCCTATGAAGAGGCTATAAATAATGAAAAGTCCAGAGAATGGAAGAAAGCTATTCGAGAAGAAATAACTGCACTAGAAAAGAATGATACATGGGAATTAACAACCCTCCCAGAAGGAAAGAAACCGATTGGCTCAAAATGGGTTTTTAGAGTGAAAAAAACGCCAGATGGCGAAATCTCTCGTTACAAGACAAGATGTGAAAAGGGTTTTGCACACAAAGAGGGAATTAATTACAATGAAATATTCTCCCCAACAACCAGATATGACTCGATTCGTGTACTTCTAGCTGTCACTGCACAAAATAACTATAAAATAATACAGTTTGATATTAAGACAGCTTTTCTGTATGGAAATCTTGAAGAAGATGTATTTATGATAATACCAGAAGGATTTGAAAACAAAGCAAACCTAGTTTGCAAACTCAAAAAATCCCTATACGGCCTGAAACAGGCACCCCGTTGCTGGAATAAACAATTCGATAGTATATTAAAGCAATTTGGATTTCAGCAGAGTAATGCAGATAAATGTGTGTACAGGGGTAACCTGAAAGGTATAAAAGTCCTGCTTGTTATTTATGTAGACGACGGGCTTATTATATCAGAAAGTGAACATGCTATTAAAGCCATTTTAGCTGAGCTTCAAAGAAAATTTGAAATTACCACGAGCGAAGTTAACTATTCTGTTGGACTACGAATTTCGCAGAATAAAATGGATGGTTCCATCTTTATTGATCAATCCAGCTATGTAAAACAAATTATTGATCGTTTTGGACTAAATGAAGCGCATCCAGTAAGTATTCCTGCTGACCCACATACGAATTTAGCAATCAATCAATCGAATACAGCTATCGACAGCTGTAGGATCTCTAATGTTCGCTGCTATTGACACAAGACCCGACATAACTTTCGCAGTAGGTCTAGTGGGTAGATTCTTAAAGAGCCATACACAAACACAATGGAATGCAGTTAAAATATTTATAAATTACCTGAAAGGTACATCTGATTATGGAATTCAGTTTAAGAAACAACAGGATACGTTATGTTTGAGTGGTTATTGTGACTCGGACTATGCCAGTGATACCGAAACAAGGCGTTCAACTACTTCGGTAGTGATCTTCCAAAAAGGCAATAATAGTCTTACTTATTGTCAGAAAACTTACTGATATCTCAATTTTATAGGAAATGGAGAAGAATGTGTAATGTGTCCTTAGATGTAGTATCCGATGAAGAATCTAAAGGTAAATTTTCCTTTATTTCTAATGTATTTGCTAGTTTAATATGTCAATTTATATGAACATGAAGTGAAATGTATTAATAACTTTTTTTTATTATTATGCAATACAATTTCCTAATTTATAAGTACTTTTCAACAGACAAGCTTATTTTCAATTCAGATTTCATCAACGACAGATTTATGTTCAATATGTGATATAATAAAAAAATTGTACTGTTTGATTTCGAATATTTTATTATTAAAGGCAGTGTATTTATTGTAGATAATGCAGACAGAACTAAAATAGGTGACAGTGAGGAAATATCGATGAATGAGGCATTACATTCAGAGTGCTCCAATATTCCAAAAAATGGAGCTCCAATAGTTGATCCTCAACAGACTACGATCATAGTAGAAAATTTCCAGCCACTAAATTCTTTTACTAACTGCGGTAAAATTCTTTCATCTTTACTTGTTGAAGATAATACGTGTCAAATTGGAGACTCGTTAAATATTGTCAACGTAGATAAATCCGTGACATCAACACTTCGTCGAACATAAAAATGACAAATTTATAAATGTATCTAAAGTTAATGAAAAAGGCATTTTCTGAGAAACCGAAAAAGAAAATATAGTAGTGCATAGAAATGTATTGATGAAGGAAGCCATTTACCAAAATAATATGTCGGTAAAAGCTCCTTCAATTATTAGTCTTGACATATCACCTAATATCATGCCTCAACTTGATAATTCGACATCGAACAACATAAATACGCCAGAAATTACAGAAGGGCTTGATTGTCATGTATCAGAGGCAACGGATTTGATCGTTGATGTTCCTTTAGCATTTCACAATTTGAATAACACATGACTGTAACCGACAATACAAGCTTAAACTTTGATATAAATGCACCAAATATGCTTGATTCCTCTGGGATTTCGGATAATAGAGACTTTCATATTACACCTTCTTATGGAACAAATAATACTCGATCAGCTCTGACCATAAATAGCGTTGATGTAGTATCGCCGAACCCTAGATACAGAAAAACGGAAATTTATAAAGAAATAGCTGAAATGAACAAAAAACGGTGCAGTTTTATTGTGGAACAATGTATATAGAATAAAAATTCTAATGACTAAATACAAAGAAACAAAAGATCACAACTCAAGGAGTGGCAACTCATATAAATCCTGGGAGTATTTTGAAATTACAGAGGACTATATTGGTGAAAGAGCTGTCACTCTGGATGTTAACACAGAAGAGAGTGAAGAACCATTGTAAGACAATACAAATAATATTTTATCCAGCAAGAATTCACAGAATCAAAGGATGGAGAAGGGGAAATGCACCCTTACGAGGAGAATTGAAAATAAGGAAGATAATCTGAAGAGTGACCATCACCATCACGTTCCAACGAACTGCAAACCGCCGATGAAGCCTCAGTGACAATTTTTACGTGCCTTTCCATGGCCTGCGTGTGACATGGAAGGTCAAAGATTAGTGGAATAACAGGAGAACCTTGACTAAGAAATTCCTATAAATCACCGCTTGATAGATGGAAAGTTGAAGGTGGCTCGGTATAGTAAAAGGTCGACCACGAGATGAAATCGATATAATCTTCAGCGGCGAAATTAATAACAGGGATAGTAAATTTTCGTACCTCTTATTAGGGTAAACTTTTGGCCCTAGTAGATATAATGCGCCGAAGAGCAAGTTCACGGACATATTGGCGGTCATCTGCTAACATGGCAACAAGAAGGTTCTCAGGATGTGCAAAGAAACCATTCCGCTGTATTGTAGATTCAACTATATATTTCAAATCTTCTTTGAGATACCTTGACAGATATATGGCACGCCAGAGGTTTTTGGAGCGTCTTTAAGTTTTGGGTTACACTTAATTTCAAACCACATTGTGGCATATACTTTTATGACAAATGTAGCCAGTTCTATAAGATTTGCTGATGGATCAACTGTACCCACATACAATCTAAGAATTCTGTTGGCTGCTGTCAGCCATCTGGCGTGGGATAATTTTCCAGGACTTCGTGTAGCTAGTTTCTACGGAATTTCCAGAAGACGAATAACTCTAGCATTTTTCCGGTGTACCACTGTCCCATCACACCCAATAACTGACAATTTTGATTTGTTAATATTTCTGTCGGTAATTTGGTCCCAAAGAGCTGTTTTTATGTCTTCAACTGAACCAGACGATGGTGAAACATGTCCCAAATAATTAGAGCCAGGCTCACTAATAACAGAAACGTGTTCTTCTATAACTGTTATTCGGTGTAAGCTGTCATGATCTGTTTTATTTATTGTTAGCGTCTTATCCTTTCTGTTGTCAAAATACAGTGCTTGAAGTAAAAATGCTTGTAGATTATTTTGTTCTATACTTTGCAGATTGTGACAATATGTTTAAAACTGTTATTATTTTATTATCTGCCTAATTTATATTTAAAGAACCAGTACATGATTAAGTGTTCAAGAAAATAATAAAAACACTTTCATTAGACATATCGAGACAAAAAAAAAATATATTTTTTAAAAACCTAAATTAAAAATTTTAAAGTACATGCGGGGAAAGAAAATTGCGTGTTTTGTAATATAATTTTTGACACTTAGTGCTATTTCATCAGACAACATATTTTTTTTCGCTTCACCCTTCTGTCCAGCTCTTAAAATGCATTACAACGAAAGCAAAAAAAGATATAGGAAACACATAAAAATTGAATTTTATAATAATAAAATAATGAATGCAGAAAATAAAACCAAAGCAGCAAGGAATCTAGTTAAGAATGAACTGGGAAGGACAAGTGCTGGGGCATGCCCCATCACCCTTAGTGTTCAAAACAAGTTAACAGATGGAAATCAAGTCCCTAACTGCTTTGCAGCATATTTTGCTAATACCGTCCCTGTTAATATTATCGAACATTTTGGATCTAATTTATCCTTGCCCTGTACATTATCTGAATTTAGACCTAATTCAATATTTCTCTACCCTGTGACTGAAAAAGAACTATCTAAGGTCATATACAATCTTAAAAATAAAAAGTCGTCTGGTTTTGACGGTTTTACTATGTAAATAATAAAACATATGTAACAACATACTACCTTCACTTCTCCATCTCATAAATATATCACTGTATAACGGCGAATTTCCCGATACTCTTAAAATAACATCCATATTACCTCTTTTCAAAAAAGGTTGCGAATCCCACGTTGAAAACTATCGGCAGATTCCTCTACTAAGTGAATTTTCTAAAATATTAGAAAAAATCATCTACGACCGTATCATGTCATTCATAATAAAAAATAAACGGCTTTAGACCAAAAAGATCAACAGAAACAGCATCTGCACATTTTTAAAAATATACTTATAATGAGTTGGACGAGGGCAAATATGTTGTGTCATTGTTTTTAGATTTATCGAAAGCCTTCGATTCTGTGGACAAGAATATCCTGTTCAAAAAATTAGATAACATTGGTATACGTAGATCTAGTTCAAGTTAGTTAGTAAATCGCAAATTAGTGGTAAAGTATAAAAGTGTAATGAATATCAATCGGATATCCATGGTGTAACCTTGGGTGTTCCCCAAGGTTTAATATTAGGTCCTCTTTTATTCCCGATTTACATTAATGATTTGCCAAATTATATTCATCATGGCGCTGTCATGCAGATGTGTTTCGGTATCAGCCATTACGAAGGAGGAACTTTATCATAAAGTTAAGGTCACTAGATGTTGTACATGCATGGTGCCAGCGAAATAAGCATCTTGAATGATACTAAACCGTTTTTATTAACTTTAATCTTAGAAGAGTACCCTCTAGCGACGACATAAATTTTTCAACATCTACAAAATTCATTGGCACTTATATCGATGGTAGACTAATATGGGAACTCCATATAGATCACGTCTGTAAATTGCTTAATAAAGCTTACTTCGCAATATTACAGCTGAAAAATACAATTGCTCAGACAGGCCTCTTAAACGTATACTATGCTTTAGCTTATTCTCACTTATTATTGAATATATTAATCTGGGGACGTTCAAGGCACTTACAGCGAGTATTTATTTCTCAGAAAAGATTACTAAGATTAGTTTTTAACCTAAACAATAGAACTAGTTGTAGAGAATTATTTAAAAAATATCATACAGTCCCTTGCATATACATATACAAATGCTTAATTTATGCAAAAAAAATTGTACAATTTCTCCACCCCAATAGATACTCATCAATATAATACAAGGCAAAAAGATCTGCTGTCGATTCCGGTGCATAAAACATTTACATTTCAACACTCACTGCACTACAACCGTATTATTTTATTTAACAGTGTTCCAGAAAACATCAGAGTAATAAATCTGTCCTCGTTTAAAAGGGAATTAAAAACACTACTAATAACAAATGCTTTTTATAGCATCGATGAATTGATAGAGGTAATTTGTTTTTTTTTGTTTTTTATGATGTATTAGAAATATTTGTTTGTATGGAAGTAAAGTCTTGGTCTTTATACATCTGTTTTATATGGTTTATTGTTTTTGTGCGTAACTATAATGCTTTTCTTTACAATCCCTATGTACTGACATACTTTTAAGATTACTTTTATATGATCAAATTTAAATGTGATATGTATAATTTTAAATTGTACGAGTTAATAATTAATATTACTCACTATTATTTAGACCAAATGTGTAATAAAAATTGGTAAATAAATATTCTATCCTATCCTATGTCACTTTTACTTATTATTGCCGACAAGGATCTGCAAAACATACAAATTATTTATAAAACTTTTAAAAGTAATCTGAAAGAAATAATTTTGTATTTCACTTAGTATATTTTTTATTAAAATAATGTCTTAAATGACAATTTGTTCGTGTTTAGTCCCAATACCTTTCTCTCCACTTCATTAATAATAATAACCAAGGTACAACCTCCGACTATCTAAGGTAAAACTTGGTGTTGAACTTTGGCCAGTTTCGTCTCCATGCGTGCTTTCTCAAATAATTTACTATATTAAATTAATATAAGTAAAAGTATTTAGCAATGAAAAATTACTGGTAGGCAATAGACACATTTTGATCACAGGGGGGGCTTAAAAAACGTATTTTTTTGTTTTTACGGAGACGACTCCAAACATACCTTCCCGTCCTGGAAATAATTCTACAATGCGACCTAGAAGCCGTGGATTATTAGGCTGTTTTACAAAGACAATAATACTAATTTTAATTAGATTGGATGAAGTATTCCAGCGTTGGCTACCTGTGAAACGTGTAAATATTTGGCGTTTGCCCTACCCTGCTTCAACATAGAATTAACGAACTTATTCCATGCCTGAGGAGTATATTCATCATCATCATACACCAGCTTATCTTGTCCACTACTGGACATCGGATTTATTGTGAGCAGTTGTTGTGAACAGTTGTGCGATGAACCAGTTCCATAAAATCGTTATAAAAAGTGGTAAAAGATGCATCAATAATAATTATTACTAAATTTGACTAAAGTTTAGACAGAGGTGCTACATAATATTGTACAGAGTTTTGAACTAAAATCGGAGTGGCGATGGTAAAAAAACCATGACTAAGTGACATACTATAACAAGTGCAGTATCGTGAGTTGTAGATTTCTCAATACATGCTAAAGGCCCATTATGGCATAGACACTAATCTGCCATAAATACCTGCTGCAATATCCGTACAGTAATAAACAAATATTCTAGGGAAGTTTGGTATCAAACAAAAACTAAACCCATATAAATAAAATGCCAGAACTGCAATTCATCTGTAATCCTATGAAAAAAATAACGTGAAATTTAATAATTGTACTGCAAAGTACGGTAAAAAATGATGTGCTAAATCTGTATACAAAATTAATAAAAAACTATAAATTAAAAAATATGACTAAGGTGCAACACTCTCCCCTATATTTATTGCCATTATTATTATTATATAAAATTGTGCGGTGTTGTTATAGTTTTTATTATTATATATTTTGAAAAAAGGGAGAATTTTTCTGTTGGTTAGGACTCTGTTCTCATTAGTTGTTCGAATTAATGTTCCCATCATCAGATGGCCCTACTTGTCTTGTTTATTAGTTCGAATATTCGTCTTTCGTTTTTTGTTGACCTTTTTTAATAGAGAGAAAAAACATCTAGATGAAATACATAGTCAGTTACATACAGTGTTGTTGAGAGATAGTTATATACCTTAGTATTACCGCATATTAGTGATTAATAGTATTACCGCTTATAGCTGTGTTCAAAATTGAGTTTTTGTTTATTATATCCTACCTCCTTATGGTCCATCCCTTTAGCCCTGTAATAAGCAGTGGAAAAAACAGACTACAAACTAATGGTAAGTCAATTCCCTTTTTTTGAATTATTCGATACAGTCCACTTGATTCATTTCTTTAGTTTTGTTCAGAAAAATAACAAACATCTGTTATTATGGTTATTATTAATTTTTCATTCTTTCATAAATTCGTTGCCAAAACACTAGCTCGGAAGGTCAAAAAATGGAGGAAAAAAAAATTTCGTTTTTATTTTATTTTCCTGAAGGCAAAGCCTCGAGATATATGTCAAATCTTTACTATTTAAAGTGTCGTCTTGCTTACTTATTTAAAATATTTAACATTAAATGTGTTTTTTAGGAACATGGAATTACATGGTGAAGTTAATAGATATTTTTTTATAGGCATACCAGGACGCATGCACGATGCATTTATTTAAGGGTATTTAGGAACAATCCCTTGTTCCATGCTTTAACAAGACAAGAAAACCCTCTATTAACCCACAACTTGCATCTCATAGCAGATTCAGCATATCCCCTATTACCAATAAATGTGTCCTTTTAGGGATTCAGAGCATTTGACACCGCAGCAAAGATAAAGATGATACAATGGAAAATTGTGTGGGATAAGATCAGTTATCGAAAGGGTTTTTGGTATTTTAAAAAATAAATTCCAAAGGTTAATATATTTTGATATCAACAACCCGTAATTTGGAAATTAGATACTTGCGGCCGCCTGCGTTTTATATAATTTCCTTATCGACCAAAACGGAACCTGTATGAAAAATTTCAACTGTGGAATTGGAAACAGAGGAAATAATACATGATGCACTAGAGGAAGCTGCAATAGCATTTGCAGAGCAGAAGAGAAATGCAATTGCAAATAATTTTTGATTATACAAAACATACAACTTTACTAATTATACAGTGTCCAGAAATACCGGTTACAGACTTCTGGTGCAGATTTTACATACAGAAAAATGAAAAAAGTTCATATAAATGTATGTCTTCAAATGCTCCTTAATGAAGGTACGGCTTTCCGAAGGTGGAGTCCGGAAGTAGGTTTTTATTTAACATTCAGAAACCCTTTGTGTTACAGCGCCCTACTCCATCATTTTAAAATTGTTCTGTTCCTTTTTTGTTTTTCAAATTTGTGTACCAGAATATGGATCCTTGATCAAATTTACGCAAGGATTTCTGAAATATTAAAGAAAAATTAGCTCTAAAGCTCCACCATTCGAAGGGCCATAGAATACAATTCCAAAAAGGCAGAAGTATTAAATGACCATAATACATATAAAGAACTTAAAAATAACCCAACTAATAATTTTCAAACTAAAAATAAGAACCTTATAAAAAGATGGGAAGAAAACAAAATAATACCTAAAAATATCGCCCAAAAGCTAAAAAGACATAACTCACAACCACCTAAAATTTATGGGTTTCCAAAATTACATAAACAAAACATGCCTCTACGACCCATTGTATCTTGCATATCACCACCATTCAATAATCGTTCAAATGTTTTAAAAAACGGTTAATCAAAAATAGTTGAAAAAACAAACGTTATGTTAAAAATTCTTGGCACTTTAAAAATTTAATTAGAAACATTCAAATTTCGCATAACTACATGCTTATATGATTAGACGTTGTCTCTTTATACATTAATATACCTATTAATTTAGCAAATTAAGTTATTATTAAAAAATAAGTCCACATAAAATTTTACCACAAAATGAGTTCCTCATTGCAATCGAAGCTACTTTAACTTCTATTTTTTTTCAATATAATGACAAGTATAGTGACACAGTTAGTGATGAAAGAACTTGAAACAGAAACATTAAAGCATGTAGACGTTCATATCCCGTTTTTTTACAGATATGCAGACGATTACATTACAATAATTTCGAATGACAAATGTCAGGACGTTCAAGCGACAACCTTGAAGTGGTCTTGGGTGTATATTATATATCATTTAGATTGAATATGAATATTTGTTATGATTAGGAAAGTGGCGCCTGACTGCCAATTTGTTATAGAGGGATACATAGAAATTAGAGAGGAATAGGATTCTTAGTTCGCTTTTTGTACGAGTAACACATATTTAAAACCTTTAGTGGAACTTCTTTGTTTTTATCATTAAGTTTTGTGGCCTTCATGACACAAAATAGATTTTAATCCTTTTAATCTTAAACTCCAATTCACAATAGAAACCGAAAAATATAATAGTATACATTTTTTGGATTTAACATTACATAGAGAGAATTCCACAATACTAACCGAATGGAATGGTGCACTAAACCAACTTGATCTGCAGATATCCAAATTACAACTTCAACCATCCTTTATCACAAATAAAAAGTGTCGTAATAGGCCCGGCAGATAAAACAGTAAAACCCTCAGAGAGTCAATTTAGACCAGCTGCTATAAAAAAAAGCAAAAATTATTACCCAAATAAATTAATACATAATATATTTTGACAAACTTTCCAGCTGCAATTATCGGCCAATTAGCTTAACTCCAGTTCTATGTAACTTACTAGAACGTATTATCTGTGAAAGCTGATCCCTTTTTTACTAAATAGTAATATTATCCCCTATCACCTGCATGGATTTTTGCCAAACCACTCAGTAGTTTCTAAGCTGCTTCAGGCGGTTAATGCGTGGACTTCATACATCGACAGTGCACAACTGTTAGATGTGGTTTACTTGGACTTTTCACGTGCCTTCGACAACCAGACTACTGCTTAAACTTGAATATTTCGGAGTGCGTGAAAAACTTTTAACATGGATTGAGTCATCGTGATCGTGAGTTCTCTGTGCGTGTAGGAAACTGTTCTTCTGACAAGCGTAAAGTTTTAAATGGCGTACCTCAAGGCTTGGTACTAGGCCCCATCCTGTTCTTGATATACGTGTCAGACCTAACGCAAAATTGCACATCAACTACTCTTTCCTATCCCAATGATCTCAAGCTGTTTTCTTCGCCGTCACCTGATAGTCAACACGACCTTGACCTTATTGTGCCTTGGTGTTCTAATTGGCTGATTCCTCTGAACAATGCAAAATGCTGTGTACTGCATATGTCTAAACATAATTCAAAATTGAGCTACAACGTTAACGGAAATGAACTTATAACCGTATCAGAGCAAAGTGACCTTGGTGTTGTAGTGACAGACTCATTGTCCTGGAGTGCTCATGTTACCAAAGAAGTTAAGAAATGTAATCAGTTAATTTATATGGTCAGAAGATCGTTCCAAAATCTTACAACCGACTCATTTCTTAAAATTTACAAATCGTATATTCGTCCACATCTGAGTTTGCTGTAGCCGTATGGTCTCCTGTTTTAAGGCAAGACATCAATAGCTGGAAGGTATCCAAGAACGTGCAACCAAGCTCCCCTTACGAAACTCGTCTCGGCATTCTCAAACTTCAGCCACTGGCAACAAGATGAATGCGTGGTGATCTCATTACCACGTATAGGTTGCTCCATAGGGAAATGTACTGTCCAGAGGATATTTTTATACTTAATGTGAATCCCCGCCTACGTGACCACGCCTTGAAGTTAAAAAAGGAGAATTTTCACGTGTCCAGTAGGCAAACATTTTTGTCTAACAGAGTGTGTGGAAAAGTGATACGCAATTCGTTTAAAAGTAGACTTGATCAATTTTTGAATACTGTACCTGTATAATGTTAATGTTAATAAGAGTTGTATCTGCAAATTATAGTGTTTAATCATTTGTCTTTATCTAAATATTTGTTCATTTTAGTTTATAGTATATTTAATTTTTACAATAGCTTTCGAGCTTCAGCTCTTATTTTTTGTAATAATAATAATAGTAATAATATTTGAAAGATTGAATTGAAAAATTCTACAATACTAGCAATCAAAAATTGAAGGGTGTGCTATATGCAAAAGGTTGCGAGTGCCACTTTTGAAATAATGCGGTTTTCAGTTAAAATGGGTAGTATGTGCCATGCTTTACTTGCAGAACGAATATAGTACTAGTGGCGCTGCTTTAACGTGTTGAAACAGGAGTTATTTATCAAAACGTTGTAAGTGCCATATAACAGTTGCACAGTCTAACCTAACTTTTCCTACAGGTTGTGTTGTTATTTGTTCCATGTTTTTCGTTCCTTATATTCGACTAACAAAATGTAAAAAATGGAAATTCCAGAATCTATTAAAGAGAAAAAAGAAATAAAACCGGTAATGTAAGAAAAGAAACAAATATTAATAAGAACTTTGGTAGTCCATATCGGACATTGAAGGAAAAACGACTAATACCTGGGAAAGCTTGTCTTGGAGAGGTAAATGAATGATATAAAATTGTTATAATGCTTTTTCTAGATTTTTAAACCTTCTTTTATGAACATTATAATTTTCATTTTAGGTAAATTGCAGATGTTAATATGCTTGCAAAGTATTGACTATTGCTTCCAGGGAAAATATGTTTAAGCAATTTTGGAATGTAAAAAGCTATAATGAACAAAAAAACTACGTTCTCTTATTCGTCCGACACTGATAAAACGTAGAAGACATGGCAATTACGATGATCCAAATCAGAGCAGACGGCAACATTCATTCAAATTGTTTCTGCCACTTCCATGAGAATCTGAGGCTCAGGTGTGTAAAAATATCTTATGTCCAACTTTCGGGATTATAAAATGAAGAGTGGATATTCTTTGTCAGAATAGGTATATCGTTCACGACAAATGAGGTGGCAAACGCCCTAGCAGAAATCAAGTTTGGAAACAAAAAATTATCGAATTTATCGTGTCCATACTCAGCAGAGAAAGCCATTATGGTCGCGAACAGAATCATAAACGAAGATACTTTTCAGTCGATTTAATATATACGAAAATTGTATACTGCCTTTCTCGAAAAACATCAGCCTGATATAAGAAAGCCTCCAGAGTTTCACGTCAATGGTTTAACGAAATTTTCAATAAAGAGTTTAGTTTAGCTTTTGGACAACCAAGAGTTGGCATCTGCCCTACTTGTGACCAATACAAAATTTTTATAGCTGCTGCCAAGCGTACATCTGAAAAAAATGAAGAAAAACTAAAACAAAATTTACGTCATCCTGCTCAAAAAATGATGTCACAGAATATATTATTATCAAATAGCAAGAATCCTCAATCTGACACATGAGTTGTCTCATGATTTACAAAAGCAGATGTATATTCTTGCACTGATTCATACCCAGATGTATTACAGCAGGCATTAATCTTGGAATCCATTTCGAAGATGAAAGGAAAGGTTTTTTGTACATGTGGGATGAGCGGACTGAGAAACGAGGATGTAATGAAATTGGTAGTTGTCTGTATAATTTTGCCACAACGCGATTAAACACCACTAAGCGAAAATTGGTTTTGTGGTCAGATAATTGCGGTGGGCAAAATAAAAATCAAGGAATTTTGGCCGTGTACTTTACTCTCATAGCAGAAGGTTATTTTGACGAAAGAGTGCACAAGTTTCCACAAACTGGCCACACATTTCTTTCATGTAACCGTGATTTTTGTTCTATTGAAAAGGCCAAAAACCCGAAGTCCCTATGGATTTGATTCGTATTGTGGCAAGTGCGCGCCTACGAAATTCCTTTGTAATTAATCACACAGATACATTTTTCAACTAGATGGAAATTGACAAAAGTACGCTGATGACTAAGAATTTGGGAATTTCTCAAGCTGTTATGTTGAAAATTTCAAAAGATAGTTTAAATCAAATCGAAGTAAAAACTTCCTACTCAGTTGTAGCACCGTAACGGAAAGTGAATGTATTTAAGCCAGCAGTAACGCCGCAATCTTTTGCAACCTTAAACGTGGAACCTGTTCAACAAAATCTTCGTCCATGGATTGAAGACAAGCTTAAGGAAATTAAAAGTATGATTCCATTTATTTCGTTTGAAAATCAAGATTTTTATAAAAAAATCGTCGAAGAACAGGAAGCCTTGCAGAATGTTTAATAATAATAACAATACTTTGTTTATATTATTCAGAATATGTTTTTCAGTAATAAAGTATTAAAAATTAGCATAAAGTAATGTTTTTCCTTAATAGTTCTATGACTTCATGGAACCCATCTCAAAAAAGTTGCACATTTAATGTGCAGCTTTAATGGCACATACTACGTTTTGAACTTCAATGGCCGAAAATAATAATTTTAGTTTATTTTTGCTTGAAATCTACATATCAATGTTAAAAAGCATCCATTACGATACCACATCAAAATTCTAAAGTTTTACAATATTTTTTTTTCCAGAAAAATTATAAATTATTCTTCCAGTAAACTTACCACCTTTTGCACATGGCATCCTTCAATTAAGCAAATGATAATATTTACATTTCTATCCCATACCAAAAAGATCTTTTTCAACAATTAAAACACGCTTTAAAAAACTTAATTAAAAATGCCACCCATGCAGTTTTATCAAATTCCATGTAAAGATTGCAATAAAGTGTATGTTGGACAAAGTACACAGTACCTCGACAACCGGTTAAAAGAACACAAATACACAAAGCACTGTAATACTGCTTTAAATAAAAAAGATTAGAAAATCATGATTTCAATTGCGACAACACAAAAATCTTAGCCGTGGAATCTGATAATAAAAATATCCATATTCAAAAAAATCGATGTGCTGTTAATGATAAAACTGAAATAAACCACCTGCAACGGCAAATGACCTATGTGAAAAATGTGCATTTTTTTTTATTACGTTCTGTACTATTATTTCTCCCACGCTTTTTAATGCTATAAACATTATTGTTCTGGCATGTACATTTCAAAAGACTTCACAATGGCGAAAAGACCTATCAACCATAAAAAAGGCGAATAAATGTAATACAGAAAATCTCCACTGGAAGTGACAGAAATGCAACAATCAGACTTTATAAATTTTTAAGAGCTCTTAAGAGACAAGTTGGTTCACAGAAAAAAAGATGAGCAGGGAAACTGTATCCCATGGATGCAAATAAAATGGTTAAAATTTTAATCGAAAGATGAATACGTATTTAATTATAGTATCAATTTTGAAAGAATGTTTAACAAAGTTGACCTAAGGAGGGGGTCTGCTAGGACCAGAGAAAAAAATATAGAAGTGGATTTAAAACAAATGTATTTAGAAACCCTCCCCTTGGCTAAACTTAAAGTAAAAAATTTACAAGATCTTCTCCCTTTTATCAGCCACTATAATAAACCGTATTATGAAAACATACGTGTTTCCTCACTTCTAAACCCCGACGAATTAGCGGTCCCAGAAGATTATGAACTGGATGAAACTGACCTTGATTAAAAATAGGTTCAACTAAGTATTTGTTTATAGAGTTGTATTTACCACATTAATATATTATTGAATAGAAGAATATTTCTGTTTTCATTATTTAAATAAATATTATTTTTCGAAAAAACAGTGTTTCTCTTCTTAAATTCCTTTACAAATATTTACCTTTAATGGCCAATGTCCTGTTAGAAGGCCAATGTCCAGCATAAAACGGCCTAAGTTATGAAACTAAAAAATAAATAAAGGCCGATCTCCATCAAAAACAAACATTCTTTGATAAAAAAATATATATATGAAAAATTATTGTATAGAACTTTCTTGTTAAAAATATGCTGCTAGAAAACTTACTGTATGTCAAAGAGTTTCTGGTGAAACACATTATACAATTATATGAAAACTAAAAACTCGTTATCTCAGATTAAGGAAAACAGAGATTGGCCCTTATTCTTCCACGGTACAGAAATACTGGTTCAGATTAAGAAAAATACTTTAATAAATAACTAGAGAGGCATCAAAACATATTTTAGTTCAAATAGGATTGTCCAGAAAATAAGCTGCTTTCACCATTGAGAACGTTTCTTCAGATTTTCACCTCAGTAGTGGAAAACTTAATACTACAATAAAAACTTGCAACTCTGCATTTTCTCAGTCAATGCCAAAAAAACATATATAGTCTTTTTGAGAAAACATTTGAATGAATCACTTTTTGATGCTACATTAATGAATTATAGATGGTCGTCAGTATACTGTTTCTTTGATAGTATACTGATAGTTCTTTTTAGTAATTAGGACAAACTGGTAATTGCAAATATACCTGCAGTGATAATGAGAACCGATTGATGCTATTAACAGAAGCTGTCAGTTAACTGTATTTTCTTAGGTTGCCATGCCGATTACATGTACAAGTCGAAATAATAATGACAAATACAGTCAACTTTCTATCATAGGTTTCCAAAGGAGGAAGATCTTAAAAAATAATGGATTATTTTTTGTAGCAGAGATACATCATGGAATCCGAAATTCTCACGTACATGTTCAGCTCATTTTAAAGAGAACGATTTTCAAGGAGATTTGAGACATGAATTCTAGGTATGTAGAAAACATGCAAAGTTATTTTACTCTTTTTATCAACGTAACTTTGAGATTTTATTGTTTAAAATCTAATATAAATAAATAACAAACATTTGCTTTATAACATTTTGTTCGCTCCAATATTTAAGCATTTATTATTACATTTCTTTCTTGCTACAGGTGCTACACTAAAAAGAAAATTAAAAGAAGGAGTTGTGCCTAGTATGAATGTCCCATTTACAGCAACGGTATATGGAGGAATTGGATGAAGAAGGTGAAAGAAATATATTAATTGATCAGTGAACAAGAAATGTTGAGAAAAATTGAAATTCAGAACATTTTAAGGTGCGTATAAGCTTGACGAACCGAACATGTAATGTAACATGCAATGCAACAGATTCATCAAATTGGTACGGTCTTGCGAACACGATGCGAATGGCTTGTTCGCCGTTCGTTGCGATCCACCGCTTGTCGGTTTTTGCAACGAACACAAAGGGATTCGCAGCGCGTAGTGGGACGGCATTCGTAGTGTTATTAATCGCGACGAACATGGAGTGGACGGAGGAAGCCGCTTTGCTGTTGATAGACATTTATAGAGCACATAGTCTTCTTTGGGACCCGACGGACCCGAATTATTTTAGTAAAAATAAAAAGAAAGATGTGTGGATGGAAATTGCTGCTTCCGTGGGGCAACCAGAGGAAGCATGCAAAAAAATATTAAGTTTATTGTCATCCCATAGAAGAGAAAAAGGGAAAGAGAAAAAATCGACTGGAACAAGAAAAGGTACAGATTTCATTTCATACAAATAATTTAGACTTTTTAATATAGGTATAAATAGTAGTAGGAAACAAAATATTTTCAAAATGTATGAAACAATAAGTATAGGTTGTTGAAAGGACAGTCAAGAAATGTTTTCATTATTGCAGCTTTAATTATTAAGAATTCATATATCATAATTTTCTTTATTAAAAAACAAATATGTATACTGACTGGATTTTTGAAAATTTTCAGCTTTAAATAAACCCAGAGGACATTTCCATTGTCATCTAAGTAATTAATATAAAACATAAAGCTATAAACCGGTCTAAAATTAAAACTAATAATCAAACTTGTGCCGAGATTTTTTTAACAGTTGACTCCGGCACCATCGTCGAGGCTTTCGTTTTTTCCTAAGAATATTTGCAATAATTAATAAGGCATTAGTGCCTAAAATCAAAGCTTTAGCTTTCCCGTCGGACAAGTTACCGTTGGAAAGTCAAACTATTTAATTCTTCAAAACCTAATAAACATGATTTTAAGTTCTTTTAGTTTTGAAAATTCTTATTGCAATGTGAAGTGTAGCAAACTGCATAATTTCGATTTTATTTTCAAATATAAATGAATTTATCACGAAGATGTCAAACTGTAGGAAAGGGGTGGTTATGGCATATATTTTTTATTTAAGTAATTTTAAGCCAGTTTTTAAACAAATCGAAAAATCTAAATATGTTTCATTGGTAATTTTATTATATATGCATTTTTTCAGAAATAAGTTTTCGTTATATAGGTATAGTCCAACTAAGGACTTCGCTGCACTGAAAAAACGCAACAAAAATTTTGTGATATAATTATTATCGCCGCGGGTCACGGGGCATGCCTGCATCAAACGACCCGACGCACATTAAAAACCTATAAAGGTAAGCGAGATGATTTGTGGTCGAGGTAGCATAAAGAATAATGGTATTTTAATGAGGTTTGAAAGTTTTTGTTGCGTTTTTTATTTGCTGGGAACTGTTTACTTCAACTATACAAAGAAACATTTTAAGACCGATTTAAAGTTTTATTTAGATACTTCATGAAACAACCTTGTTAAATATTCGCACTATACAAATAAAATGTTTTTGTTTGACTGCTACTATAGTATCCAAACAAGATGCGAAGTAGCAATATAAGAGTACCTACTGTTTATTTTTTTCTCACAGGCACAGCAGAAGTATATTTCAGCAGGTGGTTTGCTTATGAAGCATTGCGGTTTCTCCAAGACAAAGATAAGCCTCGGAAGCGAGTAAACACAGTAAGTTTTAGTCTTTATTATGCATATGTATTCTGCCATGGAATAGTCCCTTCTGTAACACAGTGACGTGCTAGTTCATCTCTTATTGTGTGAAGATACTCACGAGATCCTCTAGGTACTAGTTTTAGGGGAATCATGGAAGACATATTTTCATCATTTCTCCACGAACCTTCAATTAAAACTCCATTTTCCTCACGGTCGATTGCTCCTTGTGGTGTGTATAAGTTTGATGAGTGCTCTCTCAAATAATTATGTAAATGAATGATCGCCATTACAACTAACTGTGCTTTTTCGGGCTCCAAGAGCAGTGGTTTTCTTAATAGCCTGAACACAAATGTATTTTCTACCACTCTACGACCTCTACTTACGCGATAATTAAAGACTCTTTTAGAAGATCCCCTTGCATGATCTCTTGCGTACGGTTTCAATATATTTTCACTAAGTTCAAAAGCGCTATCAGCAGCAAAAAAGTATGGTAATTTCATTTTACCTCCAGGAAGTTCCCTCGGTGCCGGCAGTCCCAAAGTGTTTTCTGCCATCATTTTGTAAAGTTTGGTGTCTTTGAAAACTCCACCATCGGAAATTCTTCCTTGACATCCCACGTCCGCAAATAAAAAATTGTAATTTCCGTCAACCAATGCAAATAATACAATACTAAAATAATTTGTAATTAAAGAAGTCACTACCGGAGTTTATTGGTGACTGGAGAATGATATGCTTCCCGTCAATGGCGCCCACACAGTGAGGTAAATTCCAAACATCTTCGAATATCTCGCCTACTTCCATCCAACCGATGGGATCCATGGGGAGCTGAAAAAATGCGTACTATTATTTTACTATTTTTGTCACCACTACTGTTCTACTAATATTTTTGTAAAATTGCTCTTATCTCCTAATGGTATTTTATTTTTTCAGGAGCAAATTGAACAAGTTATTGATGACCAGGATGAAGAACATTCCAGGCTGGACGTTGAAAACCAATCGGATACGCAACCCGAACATCCTGAACCATCAGTTGTCATCCCGAGACCTCCGAAACGGATAAGGGGAAGACAAGATGAAAATAAAGCGATGATGAAAGACGCCCTTGACATTTTAAAAGGTGCTGCAGGAAAGTTAAATGCTCCTACCTCTGAAAACAACGAGGTAACGTCATTTTGCAACTTTCTCTCATCTAAAATGAATTCCTATTTACCAGCAACAAGGACAGGGGTTCAGCACGCCGTGTACGACATTTTGATGAAAGTAGATAAAGTCAACACTTTGATAAACAGCCTCCCCGGAATTTAGGTATACGATCACTTTATAACTTTAACCCAGAAGAACATGATTTTGCTAGACATCAGCATACCTATGAATCCACCCCTTCAACTTCTTTTATACCACCCGTCGGTCAACAGCTACAACATTCTTCTTTCAGCCAATACCCACAAGGTATTTCAATGACATGTCCGCGTTCTCCAACCATTATTCAACAGGCAGAACCTCGACAGAACCCTTCACAATCTGCTCCCATAACACCATCAGAACAGCTGGTCCTCCTTCGCACCATTCAGTCTACACTTCATCCCCCTTTCATCCCCTTCGGCCGATGACTTTACGGACTATATGTAGTTTTATTTATATTTTGTATTTATATTTTGTAATATAAACCTTTTAAAATCATAATAAAATATATCATGTATTGTTGAATTAAGAAAGAAAATTTATTACCTCTAGTGAGACATTTAAAATTATCACTCGATTATATTTACCTTAATGTTTCCTTTTAATACTTACACAAGTGCTGCACAGACTTCTGGAACTATTCGCCCAATAGACTGTTTTGATATTCGAAACAGATACTGGAGTGTAAGAATCTCCTGTAGCTAGAAACCTTAAAGTCACTGCAAACCTGGGATATTAACAATAAATAATAAGCATACAATAAATAATACATGTAGTAAAGAAGTTAGGTATACCTACTAATAACAGTTATACCTAATATTCTTATTATTATTTTAAGTATACAATTAATAATACTAATCTGTCTTGTATTGATATTGTACAGTGAAAGTGAGTCTCTCCTGTTTAGAGATTATTGGTACAATTTTATTTAATAAATTCTCAAAATCTGTGGGAGACATCCTTGTAAAATTTTTATATTGGCCGTTAATGTGCTGGAACTTCAAAACTCCCAGTAGATCCGAACCGGTCCGATATTTGTATAGTTCAGTCCGGATAATTAATAAAGCACTACTGCCTAAAACCGAAGCTTCAGCTTTCCCGCCGGACATGTTTTCGATCTGTTACCGTCGGAAACACTAACCTCACTTATTCGCAGCGTGTTCATCAATACCCACGGTTCGTAGGCTGTTCGTGGCATAATCGCGGAAGCTAAATTTCAACGCGCATTGCATTGCATGTTACATTACATGTTCGGTTCGCTAAGCTTATACGCACCTTTAGAAGACGATAAGGAGAATATCGCACCTGTAATTTTCCAAATAATAAAGGAATAAATTGACAATTATGAGGAAAGATACAGAAACCTTCTAAATGAGTTTAATAAATTAAAGCAACAACATACAACATTAAAAAATTAAGTTTTGGTACCCAAGCTGAGCAAACCGCCGGGCTCGGTGCCAAGACCAATATGCTTGATTGATAGAAACCCTTCGAAGACTCATCGCCACCAGGTTGACTGAGGATATCTACGCAAGGGGCGGTCTCTCTGACAACCAGTTTAGTTTCAGGGAGGGCGGGTCCACGGTCGATGCCGTCAGGAGGTGGTACGAATAGCGAGTTCCTCAAACACGGGCAACAGGCGTCACAGAGAGATATGTCTTACTGTGGTGCTAGACGCAAAAACGCCTTCAGCACGGCCCTTTGGCGACCGATTATTGAGGCGCTTAAGCGGGGAGAGGTACCCTAATTCAGCTGATCAGTGAAATATCACCGACAGATATCTCATGGTGGACGTTGGTTCCAGATATGTCACGTGTGGGGTCCCGCAGGGGTCGGTCCTTGAGCCACTCATTGATTGATAGGACGGAGGTACTGACCAGGATGAATTCGGTCATCGAAGATGTTATAACGTGGATGGACGCGCATGAAAGTCGGAGTCGATTGCGCTCGTGGGGCGCAAACACGTACCTATCCGAGATGTCGGTCAACATCTTGGGTTGCACCATCGCGAATAAACCGGTTGTGAAGTACTTGGGCGTGTTTGTGGACAAAAAACTTCCCTGGATTCATCACATCGAGCGAGCCATACTGAAGGCCGAACACTTGGCGATGGCACTCCGGAAACTTATGCCCAGAATTGGAGCCCCTAAGACAAGTTCTAGATGCCTTTTTAACTTGGTAGCGACATCCGCTCTGCTGTATGCGGCACCGGTGTGGAGCGGTTCACTTAATATTGCGAGGAAACGCGATCGCTTGCTAGGAGCACAGAGAACGATGTTGATACGCACCAGCTGTGCTCATCGCAGTCTCCACTGTGCTTTGCATGTGGTCGCGGCGATCCCGCTTATGGATCTTTTAGCCAGGGAAAGGGCATATAGTCACGGATCCCCCGCGGGCGATAAGAAAATCAATAGAGGATTCTTGATGGAGAAATGGCAGAAACGTTGGCCCGAGTATACTTTGCTCCCCTGCCCCAAATGGGCGGAAGAGCGTGCCACAGCTACTTTGGCCTCTGGACAGGAGCTATACAAAGAAGACATGGTTAGGATTATGCTCAGCGGAGAAGAGGAACGGTCGTGTATTCACACGGTGTGTTGTAGTATAATGAGAAGTAAGGAACTGGACGATACGGCACGAATTGGATAATGCAGACTAAGGATCAGAAGTAATGTCTTACGACGGTTCCGGAGTGAAGAGGAAGATGGGATTTTTTAGTGTGGTAAGAATCCCACATACCCCTGTTGTGATAGACCAACAGCGCAGGGAACCTTTTGAAAGTTTTTCCTTAAAATATATATATATATATATATATATATATATATATATATATATATATAAAGTAAAGACAAAGAGTTAAGAGGAATATTATTTCAAGTATTAAGTGAAAATCAATCAAATTTACGTTACGGTACTATAGTAAAAAAAGGTATATTTTTCTGCGTGAAACTTTGAAATATCCATTGCCTAGCTTATCATCTCTCAGAAGATGGGCGATGGATATAGAAGTGAGAAAAGACATATTATATGATATATTAAGATGTATGAAATTACAAGGAGAAGACTTATATGATTTATAGAGTTCTGTTGTGCTTCAATTTGATGAAATAAAAGTAAAATATGTAGCAGAATATGATCAGAGAGCCCGTATAACCAAATACAATTTATGACCAGAGGTCAGTGTTCCAAATGGAAACAGCCTATATATAAACATTTTGACCAGAAAATGAGTAAAGAAATAATGTCCGAAATCATTACAAAGTTCAAATTAAGCCTTCAGGAACATGCTGGCTTATCTGCATTGGGAACTATAATATTCAGGAGATTAGATGAGCCCGAAAAAGAGCCACTTTTGTGTACTGAAATAACAGAAGAACTAGTACATACGGGACATTTAATAGCCAATTTGCATCATGCCATTCCATTAAAAGAAGCTTTGAGGTGAATAAATGAGGATTACAAAGCAGCTTCGAATTCGGGCGCAATAGATGAATATTTGTTTGGATCGAATTTCCTCTCTAAAGTTAGATCATGACAAGACATGAAAAAAGCAGAAGCAGAAATTAAAAAGAGTACTAAAAAATACGGTCCATCGACAGCAGGTCCTTCTGGAATAAAATCTTTAAACTCTCGGCGCCCATTGAAAAGAAGTTAAATGTTTTTATTCTGAATCGACATTTTAAATTGGAGAATTACCGTAATGCCTTAAAGTTAATTTCCCAAAATTGTTATATGACAAAAATAGATTTAAAAGATGCTTATTTTCTTCTATCGATTCATAAAAGTTATAGGAAATATTTGCGGTTTTGTTTTCAGAACCAATTATATGAGTTACATTGGTTACCATTTGGATTAAATATAGCACCTTTAATTTTTACAAAAATTCTCAGACCAATCGCAAAATATTTAAGGCTAAGTGGATGTAGGATGGTTATCTATCTTGATGACATACTAATTTTTTGTAAGAATTTTGATGAATGCTGTCACGCGACTGGCAGGGCCAGAAAGGTGTTGTTGTCTTTGAAATTTGTTATTAATAAAGAAAAAAGTATAACTATCATTTGAATTCAATACTGGCATTTTTACTTGAAATATTTAACACAGGACTTTTTTATTCCTGTCTTAATTCTTGCAGATCAGCCTTATCTTTAATTTTTAATATTAATTTAGAAGAGAAAATTTTAAAAAGATTTTTCAAAGGCATATACAGGGTGTCCCGAAACTCCCGCCTTCCCCTTTAGGTGCTAATTCTCCATGCAAAAATAGTAAGAAAAGTTCCTATAAATATGTGTCCGGGAATGCTTCCTAAGGGAGCTAAGGCCCTCTAAGGATGGCGCTAAAATGGGTGCTTTTACTAATTATCTCGGAAATGATTTGGGACAACTTTATGAAACTTGGTTAACTATTTTCGATTATTGAAGGTTATTGTTTTACAGTATTAGCCAAAATAAATTTTATCCAGGGGCGGAGAAACGAGGGGTGGGTGTTCTTTGTTTCTACATATTTATTTTTCCATTTGACATTTTTAGTATTTTAATCCCTGATTATGATTCCCTGGTCAATTCTGCAAAAAAGCTCCTCTTTGCCATTAGCCATATGGCAAGCTGTTTTCGAGTAAAAGCGGTCTAAACGAAATATTGCGTATTCGTTTGCTAAATGCGCATTATTTATTTTTCAAAGTAGGCGTATATCATTCAGTAACAGAAATAGCTGAGTACACCTCACAGGAGTATCTCGATATGATTATCTGTTATGGTATGGCTGTACCAGCCGCACGACTGTACGCGTTCCGATTCCCGCAACGAGCACATTTTTCCGACCCAAAAGCTATCACGCGCTGCCTCAATCGTGTACAGGTCAGTGGAAATGTCCTACCTAATAGACGAGGTAACGGTCACCCAAGAGGGATTCCAGTAGCTGAAGAAGAGATGATTCTTGATGCATTTGCTGATCAGCCAAGGTTGAGTACTAGACGAGCTGCTAGACTACTACGACTACTATAGGTTAAGTAAAACTTGAAAATAATATTTACCACCAATTTTGCAGATTGGTCCGATATTTCTTTCCGCACGACTTAATGGACCGGAGACAACTACCCGGTTTACTGAATTAAATCCCGCTGCTTTCTCGTTTGAATCTGATTTTTATGCACGATGGAGTTAGCTCCGGCGCACTTTAGTAGGGTAGCAAGGCGTCATTTGAACCGAGTTTTTCGACGGCGCTGGATAGGAAGAAGTGGCCCGATAAGTTGGTCTCCTCGATCGCCGGATTTAAATCCCATGGATTATTTGATATGGGGTCAAATAAGAAATTTGGTTCATTTTAATGAGACAATTAGTGAGGACGACATGCGAGCCGACATAATTGAGGCATTTGACACTATAACCAAGGAAATGGCGCAAAAACCACAAATAATATTGTTCGCCGTGCTGAGACCTGCATCGAGCAGGAAGGAAGGCATTTTGGGAACATTTTGTAATAATAATCTCAATTCAGGTTGGTTTTTAAATTATAAACGCCTACTTTGAAAAATCGCCATCCTTAGAGGGCCGTACCTCCCTTAGGAAGCATTTCCGGACATATGTTTATAGGAACTTTTCTTACTATTTTTGCATGGAGAATTAGGCGGTAGTTTCGGGACACCCTGTATAATAGAAATCTTGCTACACCTAGATATTTAGCAACATGGAACCCAAGTCAAGTATTGCACTTTTTAAGTAATTTTTTCCCGTAAATTCTTTAACTCTTGAGGATTTAACCAACAAACTTGTTACATTATTACTTCTTGCCTCGGGTTAGAGAGTTCAGACCACATCTAAAATATCTATAGATAATATCTACAAGAGCACTGAAAAAATTGAAATACGAGTTCCGGCGAGAATGAAAACATCAGGCAATAAGAACAAACAGCCTCTCTTTTTCAAAAACAAGCCAGAATTATGTGTGGCCTTCACATTGCAATATTATTTAAAAATAACAAAACCATACCGATTAAATAATAATGCTGTGATCGCCCCTAAATTTAAAAAATGTGCCATTTGTATGACAAACAAAAAAATATACAACCTAATAAAAACTGGAAGAAACCGAGGTAATATATACTATCCTAAATACATATTTCCCTAATTATTTACAACCGCCCACGTAACACTAATTTTGGTTGTCGCCAGCTGCGATTGGAGACGGGCATGAGTCAAAGATAAAATTACCAAAAAACTATAGGGCGCCACCTATAAAACAAAATGCATCTCTCGTAATAATTACAAATGTTTACGACGTTTACGTTACTTTGGCCACTGGGGCCCTTGTGCAGCTCTCCGTATAACTACCACATATCTCGCATCCCAGATTATGACTACACGCTCGTACCTTGCAGACAAATACAAACCATCCAGTATGAACGTTACCTCCAGAAACCAAAGCCTTAAACCAAGTCTCAGGGAAGTTACATCCCTCCAAACGAAAGAAATCTTCAAAAAAACACGTCCTCTAGAAAAGTATGGTATCCACAAAAAATGTATCCTCCGCATAAACCCTTAAATAATTCATATAACTAGTTATGTGTACTCAAAAATAAGTCAAAATGGACAGCACGACATTTACACAAATTATTTAAAGAATGTACTCTGCACCAAAGACTTACTAACAAGAAATATATACAAAATAATACCAGAATAATAACCACCTTTCTTCAAAGGGTTTCCCACTTCAAAAGCTCTTTTCTTTCAACCAGTATATCGTTATAATCGGCAAAACGACGCGACGCTGTCAGATACGTTTAAAGCAACGATAGTTGTAGCGAATTCAGGCCTGGAGATTTATCCCAATAAAGGAGTAATTTTCACACAACAATATGCACATCCATGCATTCCTCAACAAAAACCAAGTTGAAAATCACTTAAAAAGTCGCCAAAATCACTATCCCCAAATGGATATCAAAATTTTGTATTTTGAGCGAACAAACTCCATGTGTCAGAAGCGTCTAAATACAGGAATGCACCTTCGCCAAATGCGCATGATCGGCTAATTTTAAATTTTCTAGGCTGACCTTGACAGTGTTGACGCTGAATACCGTTGACACTTCACAGTATTTTTCAATGGTTATTAGTTTTTACTTTTTATTCTGCAACACCTCTGCAATTGATTACGACGTGTCGGATTTGTTGACTGCCGTGGCCGTGTATCATTTGTATCATACTTAGTACTATTTTACAGTTCCCTATTGAACATAAAATATGCCAGTGTGTGAAGTGTGTAGATCTAATTTTTCCACGTCTTTTGCATTAAAAAGGCATTTAAATCAGTTCCACAAGATGATCCAAAATCCTAAGAAAGTTTTTTTGTGTAAATGCCTGGAACAGAACTGCAACAGTTCCTTTTCTAAAAAGCAACTGCTTATTGACCATTTAAATAAAGAACATTTAAAGAATTTCGAAAAAGAAATTGTTCAGCTTCCAAATATGAGTGGTGAGTCTTTTCTTAAGTACAAGCTATATTTTGTTCTACATTATATTTTTTATTTTTAGAATTTTATAGTTGGCTAAAGGCATATCAACTAAAACATAAGTGTGAATATTCACTAAGCACAGGAAAGAAAGTGCTTAAGAATGGCCGTCGAAGTTACTATGAATGCTGTAGATCAGGAGTATATAAAGAAAAACTGAATAAAACTAGATCTACAAAATCTCAAGGAACCAAGAAAATCAACAGTAACTGCACAAGCCATATTATACTGTCCGAGGCTAATGAAAGCCAACAGTGTACTGTGACAATATATAAGGAACATTATGGACACGAAGAAGATGAGTTGCAGCATATAGGTATTCCAATTCAAAAAAAATATGAAATTGCTGCTAAAATCTCTGACGGAGTTACTTTTGAGAGGGTGCTCGATCATTATCGCAATAACATCAGTAATACTTTGGAACGAACAGATATCATAGAGCGTAAAGATTTACATAACATAAAAAGTCAGTTTGACTTAACAACACAAGATGGTCAGTGGCATAAAGTGTACATATATGGGTTGAACAAATGAAGGAGGAGGGCCCAAATAATCCAATAATTTTTTATAAGAAACAAGGTAGTTTCTCACAATAGTTATATATTATATAGTCTAAGTAAGGACATAAAAAACGCAAAGATAAGCGAGTCAATTTGTGAACAGCACTACAAAGAGTACCGGTATTTTAATGAGGTCGTAAAGTTTTTGTTACGTTTTTTATGTATCGGGACTTTTGCATTGTCATTATGGATCCAGCCCAAGCCCACATGCTGAAAGAATTTGGACATGAGAAAACGGTGTGTTTCGATGGAACTCACGGCCTGAACTCATATGATTTTGAATTAGTTACTATCCTTGTTATCGATGATTTCAGCACTGGTTTTCCATGCTGAAAGGACACCAAAGTGTATCAAGTAATGTTTTCTGCTGTAAAATCGGTAATCGGTGTTATTACACCAAAAACTTTCATGTCAGATGTAGTGGAAACTTTTTATTCTGCATGGGAAACTATCATGGGAGTTGTTCCCAATAGGCTTTTTTGCTCGTGGCATGTTGATCGGGCCTGGAGACAAAATCTATCAAAAATTACAGGACCTCAACGCAGTGACAAACAGGCAACAGTTTATAAAACGCTGAAAATCCTTCAGTCTACCACTGATGAAGGTAAATTCAAAAAAAATATAAGAGAAGCTGTAGAACAAATGATGACTGACCCTGATACAAAAGAATTTGGTGCATATTTTGAACGTTATTATGTTCAAAGATGCAAGCTTTGGGCGTACTGTTATAGAAAAGGACTTGGCATCAATTGCAATATGTATTAAGAGTCAATGCACAAAACTATTAAATATCATTATTTAAATGGACTCAAGATTAAACGCTTGGATAAAAGCCTATCAACCCTTAGGTGTTTCACCCGAGATAAAAAGGTGGAGAGACTTGTGAAACTTACAAAGGGCAAATATACAAGCAAAGTTACTGAAATTAGAAAGCGACATAATAACAGTACCTCATTGAATCTCCATGTAGAAGTGGACAACAATGGTAATTGGATAATTGAAAGCCAGTCTTCAAAAATAAAAATTATCTGGTTGAAAAAATTAGCGATAATGTGTGTTGCGCTTTGAAATGTGTTGCCTGTAACATATGCATTCACACCTATCAGTGCACATGTTCTGATTATCAAATAAAGTCGATAATTTGCAAACATATACATATTGTTGTTTCAAAATTTGCTTTTTTACAAAATGAAATTTCTAGTGATTGTGACCTTACATATGAAACTGCTTCTACCAGTGCTAATATTGAGAAACAAATTCTTCTAACAGATTTAAGCAATACCGAGTCAAGCCCACAAACCAACCTGTATGATTGTTTTAAGAACAAAACCTTAAATCTAATTAACAAAATTGACTTAGTAAAAAATCAGGACAATCTAAGAGTAGCAATGCATAAAATAGATGCCCTCACAGCATTTCTTAATATTGACATTGAAGGGAGAGACAGTAAAGGATTTGAAACTATCGAACAAAGAAAAGAACCTGCAAACAAAAGAATTCAAGTTCAGCAGGCATTCTCTTCAATAAAAAAAAAAGGAAATGTGCAGATGATAATCGCTTATTGGGACGTCCAACTACCCAAGAAACGGAAATTTTAAATAAAATTTTGAACAAAGAAGAACTCTTAATCACAAAGGTGAATCAGAACATACATATTGTAAATAAAATAAATATTTGTAACGGTAGTTAAATTTTATTCCACGCACTGCTATCATCAGTGTGTAAAGTGAAATTATTTTTCACATTGTGTGTTAAATAATTAACAGTCAGTAAAGTAACTTTAGCCTTAGCATCATACCTGTTAAACAATTTCATTCAGATACTAGGCGATGTAGATATTTTGAACTTAAAGCAATTTAAGAATAAATTACATGCGTATTTACTAAGTAAGGCTTTTTATGATGTTGTTTTATTTTTGTTGTTTAGTTTCAGTGTATTACTGATGTTTATGCAGTGAAGTAATTTTGAATGATGCATATATTGTTACGTTAACAATTAGTATTTACCTTTTCTCTTTATTGACAAATCTGATAGTTTGTCTACATGCAATATTTAAATAATGAATATTATTATCGTTACAAATCCAACAATTCATATTTTTTTATTAAATATCACTTCGAGGATTAATAAAATTTATTATTATTCAATCACAAGTAGGTATACTTAATATAATTGTTTTTTTTTCTCGTAATAATTTAAGGAGACATTTTAGGTTAAGTTTAATTGTAATGAATTTTATTTAAGTACTAAGAATGTCTCAGTAGGTACCTAATTTTCAGTAACACGCACATGTTTACTTTTTAACGATAAGAGATGGAAAAAATGTTTATTTGCTGTTATATTAATTTACATGGTTTAGCATAATATTACTACACTTCAAGTTCTACTTTGTAGTTTCGATTGTTATTATCAACCAGAGATATTACAACATATATGTATGCCTTAATTACTATTATTATTGGTTAATTTAGTATATTACTTTCATAAATATTCATGCTACTTCATTATGAGTTATTGGTAATTTTGTATTATTGTTGTTGATAATAAATATTGTTAATTATCAATAGTATTATTACTAAGTAAGTATATGTCAATAAATATATATAAGTTCCAACAAATTTGTAATTTTTTATGATGTGTTCTTTTATTGTTCTGTATAATCTCGATGTACAATATAGAAATCGTAATAACAAATAAAATTGTGGTTTGATATTTTAGTTTTCGATTCTACTTCCTATATTGTTTTACAATAAAACACTTGGGTAGGTAGTTGATGCAAATTAATGAGTACATATCCGTCGTACTAAGAAATAGTCAGTATTAATATTTTGCAGCATACTATTTAAAAATGCGCGCGTTGCAATATTTAAAGACGCGCATGCGCAGTGGTGCAAGGTGCATTCCTGTATTTAGACGCTTCTCATGTGTCCGTGGTTGAAGATGACAGCCGACAGTCCAGTTCACAATCTCTACCAGCCTCTTTCCACTCCGCCTCTTGTCCGATAGATGTCACCCTCAAGAAACCGTAACAAAATTATTGCTTTATGTTAAATTCAGCAATAAGATCCCAAAATGTTTTCTAGATGGCATAATCTACCACTAAAAATCTATCACATAACTGTTCACTGCCTATAACAATAAAAAAACAGTATCATAAACAACATTACATCGTTTAGGTATCGACCGCCAGGTGTACCGCGCATTAAATAGTGCAGGTATTTATTTACTAACACTGCTGCCTAATATTCCTGACTTTCGGAACTCGCGTATCGTCTACCAGATGACTCGAGCATGTCCCTTTGACTTAAACTCGATGCAAATTCTACACAAATATTAACAGATATTGGCTATTATAACCTTTGGAAAATATATAGACAAAAAAAGATAATTTACTTATTCCAATCTACACAATATATATGGTACTAAATAATATTCATTATCATTCACGTGCGATCCAACAATACAAAACTCTGTTACTTACTTATTACTTTTATCGATGTTAAACGAATTACAGGGTGGAGTTAACAAAGTGGTGTTGAAAAATTACGGAAATAATAATTTAATATTTGCAAACTATTTATTTTAACACTTGAACCCAGTATAATCTTGCATTAATATTAACTCATAGACAACCTTATCATCCGGCTTCTACTCAAACTATAAGCCGGTGGATTAAGAAAGTCCTAGCTAAGAGTAGAATAGATACAACGATATTAAAAAATCATAGGATACGACATGCATCAACTTCATCAGCCTTTAGACAGTTTGAGCGTTTTCTTTTACTCAACGTTGAGCCCACCAGGTTGCACCAGTTTCACCAATGTTGTTCTTTTATTGTGCGATGGATTAACCAGATGCATGACAATTTGTTCTTTTATTTCTGATCGATCTTGTCTGGTGGCATCACTATGCAACATTCTGCTTGTGATGGTGTGGACTGATGGGATGTTTGTGGTGTGTGAACCTAACCTCAAAACGTCATAAACAATCGAAAAAAGTATAAATACTGTTTGTAATTATTATTATGGAATTTTCAGATCTGATAGCTGTAAAAGTCATATATAATGACATTGAATACACCACTGATCTGACAGCAGCAGAAATTGAAGAAATTTCATCTGCTAAGTAGGCTCTTTATATATATTTATTATTTTTGTACTAATATGTACTATCTATTCATCTCTGTTTCATGAAGATCCTGAGAAATACGAGAATCTGTGCAAGAAGCTGCAAAATGCAACTGAAGAAAAAGAAAATTATCCCTCAAAAATCTCACTTCAACAACCATCAACTTCAGAAACAACGTTCAAGTGGACACATGAAGCCACAAAATTACTAATAAATAAACACCACAGAAATTAGACAACCCCCAATTCCAGAAGCCAGGGCTTGTGCGGAAGGAGATTATACATTGACAAAACGCGGACATACAACCATTTCCTCCGACAGTGCCAGTGCCAGGATTCGAACCCGGTGGTGCGATGTCCGCGTGATTAACCGCGATTGCCACCTCGCGCCTTAACCCACTCAGCTATCGGCCAGACAATCTACGGTTGGGGAATATTTTTTTATTTTTACATGCGACTCTCTTTTAAATAATAGTATTTCCTCTTCATCAGAAGACTCCTTATCTGACATTTTTTGGGTATGCAGTTGTCTCCTAGCCATTACAGTTCTTTGTAAACCATAAAATAAAAACTAATCCAAATGAAAGCTTAATATTAGGTTAGAATAAAATCAACCAAACTGTTCTTTTATTCCCAACTTGGTACATCAGTCGATGACGTCATTCAACCATATTCCACCAGAGATTGTTTCAACCAGAAAAAGTTGGTGAAAAAAGAAAACGCTCAGTCTAGATATTGATTTAATTCGAAATACAGCGGGCTGGGCGGAAAAATCTATGGTTTTTAATAAATTTCATAATCTGCCTTTAGCTAAAGAGCCAGAAAGCTTTGCTAGATGTGTTATAAATAGTGTGGATAACGATTATTAACAGATGTTAGTTTTAGTACTTTTTCAAACACCAATTGGGTGTAGAACTTAGTTTAGTAATTCAGTTTTTTTTTGAGTTAACATTTTTTGTAATTTTCTGTGCTCGAGTAAACATTGAAATTTATTCTTTAACATATGTTTTCCTGCACTATAATCGCACTGTATTCTTTTTTTTTTTACTTCAAACAACTACCAATATATTATCATAGAAGGACGGAGATGTAAAGAATAATTATAAGATTGATTGACTTACCTGTAAGGCAGATCGATCTTAATTATTAGAGCATCGTAGTCCTTCTATGATAAGGCCCCCCACCCCTTAAAAATATTTCAGGGCAGTGCGAATTGTTCCGTCACAAATGAACTAGTTAGGAGTCTGTGTATGAGACGGGCCGGGGTGTTTGTTTACATTTGTTGCACGTTCTTTAAACAATGTGCGTCGATAGGCCATGAAATGAGACATACCAATATATTATCATAGAAGTACTACGATTTTCGAATAACTAAGATTTATCTTCCTTACAGGTAAGTCAACCAATCTTATAATTATTTAAGTAGGATCGACTAATTGACTGAAACACAATTCAATGGAAATTCATTCGCGGTTTTAAATAATCGATATAAAGTTTATATGATAACAATTATTTAACTAGGATCGACTAATTGCCTGAAAAACAAATAAATAAAACAATTAAAATGAAAACTTATTTGCAATTTTTAATAATATTTATTATGTGAATTTGACTAGGATCTGTACGATTGTTACTATACTGTCTATTAGGCTCGCCGTTATATGAAGAGCCCCCTGTCCTCTTCTTGGAATATAACCCCTTGCCCTTGCAGTATGCCGCTGGGGAGTTATGCGAAACACATCTCGGTAATTTGAAATATATAATAAACTTTACATAGGAAGCGTTATATAAATTAATATTATTCATCAAGAAAGATAACTCGCTTCGGCTTGAAACAGGGTATATATCCTTTCTCCCACCTCGAACGCCAATGCAAATATTTCTGGGGCTGTAACAAGAGAAAATGACTACATACAAACTATATACTTACAGAAATAGTTAATCCATGCATCCATTATGTTATAGGTTATAAAGCAAGGAACCCTGTCTTTGACCGTGTCCTAATTATCGTCCTATTTTGACATTAATTGCGGATAGTAATCAAATGATTCAAAACTGTAACCTATTTTACACCCAGTGACATCTACAAACGTTCCTTGTGAACAACAAAAATTTGCAGTTTGGAATAGTATTACATCGTTCTCTGTGCGCCGTTGGAATTTTCATGTCTAAGGAAAAGTGTCGTTTCTTCAGATGTTTAGCATTTTATCAAGGAAAATCCAAATGAAATAATTTATTTTACAAAGTGAAGACTCGGGTTAAGGTAAGTGAATTTGAAAAAGTCTTAAATCGGTGACGTAAGTAATCTGCCGATGACGTAGGTAGGTTGTATTTATTTGTTGATATAATGGTTGTGTACGAAATAGTGTGGTGTCACCAAGTTGAAATTTCTTCCCTAGTTCTAGTAAAAATAACTGGAGAAGATAGAAACGTAAAACCTGTTTATTAAATTAGTTTTAACATATTTAACCAAGAAATTTAATTTTGTGATTTAAAAATAGTAATAGTTGTGAATTATTAAATATTTTAAATAATTTTTAATGTCGATTAGATTTTATAAACATATTATATCTATATCTAGTCTAGTCGTCGGAGTGAGTGTAACGAAGCACTTTTCGTTACGGAAATCTGCATAAAATTTATATTTAATTGTACTCTATATAATTATGTTTCTTGTTTTCTGTACCGCCTTAAGCGACTTACTGTATATTATCCGAAAATATTCACTATTTGAATACCTGAGTATATATTTAAAGCAGCAAATATTTGTAAACGGAATTATTATTTATTGTTTGAAGTAATTAATTCAATAATTAGTTATCTGTGGCCGATTAAATCCGTTTCTTTTTCGTAGTTGGTTAGAATAATTATTTGAAACCGATTCCATACATTACAAAAGTCAGAATACTTTATTTATACTAACCAACGCACGTAATAATAATTTACCAGTAGTTTAATAAGTTAATACAGCCGTCCTCGCTGTCTTGTATTCAATACATTGGGTCATGCGCTATCTTAGAGCACGTGGGGTTCCTCGCGATACCCCGAGTGGGAATCTGGCTATAAAACTGACTGAAAAGACCTGTAAGATCAGAATGTGTTCCAATTCTCGAAACAACCAGACGTCTACCAGTGCCCAGGGTCCACCGCTGCGATTGTAAAGTGTAAGAAAACCTATATATATATTTGGCTAGTGCATGTATTATTCCGTATTTATTCTGATTGAAATTTTTATCCTGTTTGAATATTTTTGGTATTTATTTCATATTTACTGACTGATAATTTTTAACTTTGTCACCGGAATTTTATGCATATTTTCTGATTGAAATTTTTACGCGGTTTAAATATTCTTGGTATTTATTTCATTGTAAAACTTAGTCATCGGGATTTTATTGCTTATATTCTGATTGAAACTTTTACGCTGCTTAAATACTCTACTATTTATTTCATATTTACTAATTGCCGTATTGATACTTAGCTTATTAAATTTCACTGTTTATTTTCTGATTGAAAATTTTATACTGTGCATCCTGAAGTCTTTTACATATAATTCGGTTTCAATTCATATTTAATTACTTGAATATTTCACTTTAATATTTTCACCTTGTGACTACCTTTTTACCCTTACTTCTATTTTTTAAGGACCTGTGTCCCTACAAGTTCCTACTTACACCCTGTATTTTAGGACCTGAGTCCCTACAGGGCTCTCACCTTTTTTTTATATAGTCACATTATTGTTTGTTCCGCGCTGAACCTTAATAAAAGGACAGTTTTAATCAACCTTTTGTTTGCACAGTATACTGAGTTCATGACAAGAAAATTTGCTCTTTCTGCCGACACTTAATTCCCCGTATGTTTAATATCATTAAGCACTAGCCAAATTTTCGGTCTGTTTTATAAACTGTTTTTATTACTATAAATAATTCTGTCTGCTTCGCATTTTCTGGTATCCGTACACTGTCTGCTTAACGATCGTTTTATCATAAACTCGCTAATTCCCTCGTTTGCACGCTTTCACTGCTCGATTAACCGCTTCTACGCTTTTGCCGCGAACGTTACCACATTGCTTGCTACTCTCCCTCTACTATTATTGTTATATATATATATATATATATATATATATATATATATATATATATCTGTACATGAATTTGTGTTAATTGTGATTTCTCTGTTTATTTAGGGCTGTAACCACAGGTTTACTGTAATATGCCTAAATATTATTGGAACTTCTGCGTTTTACTGTTGTGTTTGTGAAAGTCTATTTTCCCTTATTGACCCACTGGAATTAACTGATTCTTCACTGAGCTGCTTAGTCTCGCTCATTCGACTTGTGGGTAGTGTTGTTCAAACACTTTAAACTTGAACTGGCGCCCGAGTACTGAATAAAGCTCGAGTGTCAAAGTGACAGCCTTAGTTCTCGCACTGTACGAGGAAAAGAGCGTCACATGAGTGGTCGTGTTACGATTACGTTCCCGCAAATTCGTCAATGGTTTAGTGTAAAGTTAGCTATAAAATTGTGAAATTTTGATAAACCTTAGATTATTATACTGTGCATAATTACATGTAATTTGATAGAAGCATTCAGTTGAGAGGACATTAATATTTGAGAAACAGTAATAAAGGTCAGTAACTATATTTCATTCATAAGTGTAACACGTGTACGACACAAAAGGGTCTGGTGCAGCAGGTACCTCGGCGAAAGGCCTAAATCTTAACAACAATCGACACATATACCCTAGAACTAAGGTACACGTTATCAGTTTCAACATTTAATAATTCTGCTAACATGAGCGCGTGCGTTAACTGTGGAAACGTCAAGCCGCAACGCCCCAGCTTCCAGTGTGATGGCTGCAATGGCTCGCTACAAGTTGCGTGGGCTGGATTAAGTGAAGATGAAGCTAGAATCACGGGTGCAACCTCACGAAAATTAAAACTGTTCTGCAATAACTGCAATACGAATATCACTCAGTTCACCCAACTTAAAGAAATGATTTCTACTTTCGAATCTAATTTTAACAGAAAAATTTCCCTGTAAGAAACGGAAATCTCTAACAGACCTAATAATGGTCTCAGTCAACTAGATTTTGAAGAAATAATCTCTGAAGTAAGTGAAAGGCAATCCCGTGCAAATAATGTTATTATCTATGGCCTGACTGAGCAGAGCGGCACGCCCACTGAATGTGCTACCAAGGATGCGGCTATGGCAAATGATATCGTACGTACGGTACTTCCCAACCAAATCGTCCCAGTAGTAAGCGTCTCTCGCTTAGGTAGAATGCCTAGCGGGGAATCTGCAAGGCCTAGACCAGTCAAGTTGAGCTTTTCAAATAACACTGTAGCTAAGAACATTCTTAAACTTCAAAAAAACTTACTTTCCAGTCAGTTTAACTTAACTCCCACCTAGAGAAAACAGGACATTACAATTAAATACAAAAATAGTATTCCTACAATTGTAAATGTCGAAAAAAGTAGGTCAGTGCCGCGTATATGATTGGCCCATTTTTTACGCGAATATTGCATCACTAATGGCTAAATTCTCAGATTTAATAATTCAAATTAAGAATACAAAACCTGCCATAATCATGCTTGCAGAAACTTGGATAACACCCTGTATAAATAACTCCCTAGTTCATATCAATGGCTATAAATTACATCGTACCGACCGTCTTGACCAACGAGGAGGGGGCACTTGTATATACACCATGAATAACATTTTCTCCGATTCCACCATCGAACTAATTCCGCTAGTGTGTCCAAATGTTGAGATAACTTACCTTAAATTTCAAATATCCAAATATCTATATGTAATGTGCTGTGCCTACAGACCCCCGTCAACTACATTTGATCAAGACATCAAACTCCGCGGTTTATCTGATAAGTACGAGAATTTGATCATATTTGGAGATTTTAATTTTCCAAATTTATCATGGCCCCATCCACAATTTCCAAACGACATCAACTCGTCGTACATATTCCTGAACATGATTCATGAGGCAAATCTGTCACAGATAGTCACAGAAAATACACGATTCAGAGCCAACCAAATCCCCTCACTGTTAGATATTATTCTTGTCACTAATGAGTCACTATTATCTCACCCAAATGTCTGCTCCCCTATCGGCAAATCCGATCATGTAGTGTTGACATGTAATCTCCAATTTATTCACGATTTAGAAGTGCAGCATAAGTATAATTATTTTACAAAAATCGATTTCCTCTTGGTAAATCGTCATTTAAATGATATCGATTGGTCAACTACCTTCCTAGGGTTAGATGTGACAGAACAATGGAAATCATTCGTGGACAGCTGCGAGAAAGTAATATCTCGCTACAAATCAAAAATAACTTACAAATCTAATAAACTCAAACCTTGGATAGATAAAAGCTTAGAAAAACTACTGAAATTCAGAAAAATCTTATGGCAGAGATACAGACGCTCCCAGCATCCAGAAGACTATCAGGCACACAGAACATACTCAAACTCTATACCAGGTAAAATAAAAATGGCTAAGACACAATTCGAAAACAGATTAATTCATCGTCAAAACAAAAAGTCATTTCACAGATACATCCGAAACTCACTTTCATCTACTATCCATAGTCCAAAAGTACTCAACAGCTCTGGCAGCTTGTGCACAACCAACATAGAATGTGCTAACACTTTCTGCAATTTCTTCTCATCAACATACACCCAGGAACCGGACGAACAATTGCCACATTGTATTATACGTCCTAGTACGGTCCGCATAGAACACAGGTTGCAGATGCTTTATGATGTAACAGATATCACTAGTTTAAAGAAAGAAATGTGACTCATGCCACCCGAGCCTATCGATATTCAGTCATTATGCTTTTTAGTGCGACAGCTATCACACGTGTTTGTTAAGTGCAGTGAATATTATGAGTGCTCAGTTTTCAAGGAAACGGCAGATTTCCGATAGGTTTGGGAAAATTAAAAAGAAAATGACCAAGTTAGAAAAATGGTTAGAAGAAGTGTCTTCTGACGACTCCTTAAGTAAGTATTCGAATTTTTAATTGATTCTCTTTGAGCGTGATTCTTTGTGTTAATGTTTATGTTGTGAACGGGACTCATAAAAACCTTATCGCTAGCGGCCAAGGTTAAATAAAAACATACTGCTTCAACCACATAACTTGCCTGCGTTTAAATAGACGTGTATATATTTTTATTTCTATATGGGCTATATACCAAGCAGAATATCTCTGAACATTGTATACAGGGCGTCATGGTTATGGACCGCCATTCCAAAAAATATTGTAGTAAATGAGGTTCAGTAAATTATCGACTGGGCTACATACCCAGCAGAATATCTCTGAACATTGTATACAGGGTGTCATGGTTATGGACCGCCATTCCAAAAAATATTGTAGTAAATGAGGTTCAGTAAATTATCGGCTGGGCTACATACCCAGCGGAATATCTCTGGACATTGTGTACAGGGTGTCATAGATATGGACCGCCATCCCAAAAATAAAAATAAATAAATAAAAAATGTTGCAGTTATTGAGATTTAGTAAATTATTTTTATTTCATATGCAGCGCAATACCATATAGGCTACACACCTAACTATTGCGTTACACTAAGTGTACTCTGTATGGGCTACATACCCAGCAGACAAATAGGCACTACCTCATACTGCAGGGTGTACTGTAAGGGCTACATACTCAGCAGTTACATCATACCATTGCTTAATTTCCCTAGAAAATGAGGCGCAGTAAATTATCTTTATTTCATAAGCAGCTCAACACCGCATAAGCTACACACCTGGCGAAAAGTTATTGTGTCACATTAAGTGTACTCTGTATGGGCTACATACCCAGCAGACAAATATACATTATTTTATAATGAAAGGTTGACGGTAAGGGCTACATACCCAACAGTTAAATCATGCCATTGCCTAATTTGCCAGTTTTAGCATATAGGTAGCATCCATAACTTGGCTTATCACTACATACTTTGTCTTGTTCTCAGGCGAGGATGAGGTGCGCCCCGCCCGACGTCGCCGCATTATCAGCGACAGTGAATCCGATGAGCCAACTTCTCTGAGCGAGATTATAGAGGTCCCAACCATTCAGGATGAGAAGACAGATGGGGCACATTCCCACTCTGAATACGCGACCTTGCTTGGACCAGACCCATCGACGGGCCAAGAGTCTAGACCACAACTTAATCCTGAATTAGCATCCCGGTGGTCGCATTATTTGACACATGGTGTTGACTCTGAGTGCAAAGAGAGATTAAGGAAAACTTGGATTATCCCGGAGAACTGCCCAGCTATGAAGGCCCCGAAACTCAATCCCGAAATTCTACCATTAATGAATCTTCAAGACAATAAAAAAGACCAATTCATTTGTCACATCCAGGACGATTTAGGAAACGGCCTCAGTTCACTTGGAACAATACTCGATGCGTTGATAAAACTCGACCTGGACCAAGCTACTCGAGAAATGATCATAGGGGGACTGGCGGATTGTGGGAAACTTATCTCCAATGCTCATTTTCAACTTTCCAATCATAGAAAGCACAATGTGTACCCGAAACTTAACAAAGAGGTCCTTAAAACCGCCAAGGAGTCTTCCATTGGAGAGGAGCTGTTCGGAAGTGACTTATCCACAAAATGCAAAGCAGCCCAGACTATTGTAAAGACCAGTCTGGAGATGAAGGCGCCATTTAAGCAGCCCCTAAAGCAGACTTTTAAGCAGCCTTTAAACTACCAGCGCTTAAATCCAAGGACAAAAATGAAACTTCAGAATTTTGTATTGAACACCGAGTCGTCTCGAGGACAGGGCAATCCGAGGTCGAAGCCCAGTACATCCAGCCCATTCAGGACTGCTCGCAGAGAGGCGAACTGGCACAGACCTCAGAAAAACAGGGGTCAGTTCCAATCCAGAAGACGCTATTAGAGGTAAATTGCAATAGGAAAGGGTATGCAGGCAGATTAAAATATTTTGTACCTAACTGGAACCTTCTCACAAACGATAGTTTCATTTTAGAAACCGTGCGCGGTTATAAAATCCCCTTTGACACTAAACCGATTCAGACTGTACTACCTGTTAACAGAAAATTGACGAGCGGTGAACTTGTCGAATATAAGAAGACTATAAGTCGTCTGGTTGAAATCGGTGCTGTAAGAAAGTGTAAACCTATGGAGGGGCAATTCATTTCCTCCTATTTTTTAGTACCCAAAACAGACAAATCGTTTCGGTTTGTTCTAAATTTAAAAAAACTAAACGTTTTTCTAACAGCGCCGCACTTCAAGCTAGACGATTATAGAACTGTCAAGAATATGATAATGTCTAACTACTACATGGCGTCACTCGACTTAAAAGACGCATATTTCCTTAGTCCTATTCACAGGTCGTATACAAAATATCTACGGTTTATTTTCGAAGGTAATTTATTAGAATTTTGTTGTTTACCCTATGGCCTTTCTACTGCTCCTTTTGTCTTCACTAAACTTCTGAAGCCTGTGACACAGAGTATTAGATCAGGGGGATATTTAGTTATCAACTATTTAGACGATTTTTTAATAATAGGAGATTCCTTTAGTACCTGTCAAACTACGGTCCAGACAGTAACATCCCTATTATTGTCATTAGGTTTTATATTAAATCCAGAAAAGAGTAGTGTAGTTCCCAGCACCGAATGCAAATATTTGGGTTTATATTCAATAGTAAAGATTTATCTATTTCTTTGCCTCTCGACAAGATAGTCAGGATTAAAAATGTTATTACGTTGTTTCTTAACCGTAGAACTCATAGCATTCGGGAATTCGCAAAAATCATTGGGACCCTGGTCTCTATTTGTCCCGTAAACGAATACGGCATGATGTATGTAAAGACATTAGAAAGACGTAAATATCTGGCCCTTAAGGAGAATAAAGGCAATTTTAATTCAAAATTGACGCTATCTTGGGAAATAAAAAACGATTTGAAATGGTGGTTAAACATCATATCGTCCTCAAAACGATCGCTTACACCCCCGGAATACTCTTTGGTAATTTACACCGACGCGTCGCGTACAGGGTGGGGTATTTCTTGTGGGGGAGAGAATACTCATGGTTTTTGGAGTTCGGAAGAACGCGGCCACCACATTAATTACCTTGAACTACTAGCAGCCTTTATAGGTTTAAAATGTTTTGCTAATTCTATGACCGACTGTTCCATTTTGCTGCGAATTGATAACACGACTGCTATATCCTACATCAACAGGATGGGGGGGATAAAATACTCTAACCTATCAGCACTGGCTAGAGATATATGGCAGTGGTGTGAGACGCGTAAAATTTGGATCTTCGCTACCTACATAGAATCAACCGAGAATTTTGAGGCGGACAGAGAATCTAGGTCGGTATCTATCGAAACAGAATATACTTTAAAACAGTCGGCATATCTGGAAATTCTATCGGTTTTCGGCAAACCAGATATAGCCCTATTCGCGTCCAAGATTAATGCAAAATGTAGGAGGTATGTTTCATGGAGAAGGGATCCAGAGTCTGTGGCAGTAGATGCCTTTACTATAAAATAGTCTAACCTATTTTTCTATGCATTTCCGCCTTTTTCTTTGGTACTAAGAACGCTTCATAAAATTATCACGGATAAAGGGGAGGGGTTGGTTGTAGTTCCACTTTGGAAGTCACAGCCATGGTACCCGTTGTTTACAAAATTATTAATAGCTCCCCCAGTCTATTTATATCCACAAAGAGACTTACTACTCTCTTCTTTTAGGGACAGTCATCCATTATGGCCGAAGCTTTCCCTGGCTGCAGGACTTTTATCGGCCAGGCATATGCCGCTCGAGGTTACTCCGACAGAACAACAAGTATCCTTATAGCCTCATTGAGTAAAAATACTCTTAAACAATATAATGTAGCTCTCGTAAAGTGGTGGAAATTTACATCTACTAGGAAATTAAATGCATTCAATCCATCCACTGCGACTATCATAGACTTCTTGAACGACCAATTTGAGCAAGGAGCTAGCTATTCCACCTTGAATACTTTCCGCTCGGCATTAAAGCTATTCATTTCCAAGGTGGAGGATGAGGATATTATAAATCGGTTCTTGAAAGGAGGAGTATTTAAGTTAAAACCAGTCTTTCCGAAATATACCACCACGTGGAACCCTACACCGGTCCTATTATATACTTCATCTCTGTTTCCACTTGCGTCATTAAATTTAGAATCCTTGACATATAAATTGGTAACATTATTGGCACTTTGCACAGCCCACCGATTACAGACCTTCTCAAAGATATTGTTAAAAAACATTAATATATTAGAGGATAAAGTAGAAATTTTAATAACGGATCTGTTGAAAACCTCTGGCCCTTCCAGAGAGCAACCCAAGCTAATCTTACCCTTTTTTGTAAATAAACCTGAACTTTGCGTCGCCACGACGCTTATTTGTTACCTAGAGAGAACGAAGTTAATTAGAAATGACACAGAACAATTATTGATTACGTTTAAAAAACCGCATCACGCTGCTACGTCTCAAACTATCTCCCGGTGGTTAAGGAATGTTCTTGTAAAGAGTGGAATTGATCCAAAAAAGTTCTCCCCCTACAGCTTCAGGCATGCATCTACCTCAGCTGCACTTCGCGCGGGCGTTCACCTGGATACAATTAGATCGACCGCGGGTTGGTCGGGAGACTCCAAAACTTTCTTTAGATTTTATAATAGACCCCTGGAAGATAATAGCATTTTCGCTAGAAATATTATTGGGTGTTAAATAAGTTAATTAAGTTAATTTGTCATGTCTTTTCTTAGTTACTATATGTTGTTTGCACGCTTGATGCGTCGTTATAGCTATAACTAAATTTAGTACTCATATTATTTGTACATTGTTATATAAACTTTTCTGTCTTATTATACCATTCTCCATATTCACAACTTGTTTCATTGTACAAGCAGGTTATTATGTTCCGTACTGAGGATAGATCATTTGGCTTTAAACATCTGCAACCTGTGTTCTATGCGGACCGTACTAGGACGTATAATTTGAGATTAAACGACTTACCTGTAAGGAAGTTCAATCATAATTATACGACTAGTCCGGTCCGCATAGAACACATCCCACCCTCTGAACTCATGTGTACCTATAGATATCTAGGTTACCTTCCCTAACCCCAGGTGCGATCTATCCCCAGAAAAGCATAATGACTGAATATCGATAGGCTCGGGTGGCATGAGTCACATTTCTTTCTTTAAACTAGTGATATCTGTTACATCATAAAGCATCTGCAACCTGTGTTCTATGCGGACCGGACTAGTCGTATAATTATGATTGAACTTCCTTACAGGTAAGTCGTTTAATCTCAAAATATTGCAGTAAACCCCCACTCATTGGATACAATACACTTTAATGAAAACTTAGTTTTCAAAAAATTATCCAACCTTGACAGCTCTGGTTTCTCAGGGCCTGACGAACTAACAGCAATATTTTTAAAATCTTGTGCAAGCTCGATCTGTAAACCCATCTCTATTATATTTCAAAACTCCATGTACCGCCAGTCTGGCTTGAAGCAACTGTTATCCCGATTTTTAAAAAAGACAACAAATTATGCGCTGAAAACTATAGACAAAATAGCCTAACATCTATCCCCCTAAAAACAATGGAAAGAATAATTGTGGATCAGATGCTGCCCTTTTTAATGTCAAATAATATCATTCCTGACCAACAACACGGATTTTTGCCTGGAAGGTCCATAACCACGAATTTGTTTCACTGCTTAAATGACTGGACACGGGCATTTGATAAAAAAGAACCAACAGATATTATTTACCTAGACTTCTCGAAAGCTTTCGAGAAAGTCCCTAAAAAGCGACTGGAACTGAAGCTTTTCCACTTTGGTATCCGTGGGCCTATTTTGTCTTGGATTTCGCAATATCTAACCAACCGATCATTCAGAGTAAAAATTGATGCCACCCTTTCTGCCGCTCACTCCGTTACCAGTGGCGTCCCTCAGGGATCAGTATTGGGGCCCATCTTGTTTCTGTTGTATACTTCCGACATCCCCAGACTACTCAATTGCAAAACTTCACAGTACGCAGATGATACACAAGTTTACTGCAATCCAAAGATATATTCGGACCTCGATAAAATTTCTTTGTGGTGTGATAACTGGCTTATTCCTCTTAACATTGACAAGTGCGCTGTACTCCATGTTGGTAAAGACAACACCAAATTGTCTTACAATATCGATGTGTCGTAATAAAATCCGTGTCGTCTCAACGTGACCTAGGAATCACGATCACCGATACCTTAACTTGGTCTGACCACATATCTCTCTCATGTAAAAAAGCTAATAGTTTGTTATATATCCTGTCCTTTTTGTTCCAACAACATATATTTTAGTTAAAAAATGACGCTGCAAACTGGTACTATTATAAAACATCATGGACATCATCATTATATAAATCATTGGCAACGTTGTGTGAGTGACTACATATAATCGCTCCAAAGCATAAGTTTCAATTATATTTGAAAAAATGGAAGTTAATTCATAACGGAAGGACAGTATATTTTCCTGAGTCAAGTTGACTGGTCTACCCAAAAAAACCGGTAAATACAGTTTCATTCAATTCAATAATAACAATATTTACGTTGTCTTAAGTGATAAGGAATAAATCAGAGATAAGAGATAACGCAGATAAATATATGCGCTACGCGCTATTGGAACCTGTGCGGCGTTGCCGGCTTGTTATAATTTTCCGCAAAGTACCAACAATACTGAATTCGAGCATTAGGCTGCCAAGTCTGCCCACTTTTCCAGTATGTCGAAGTGTGCTAAATGTAAATATGATAAAAGTGAGGGCCTCGTTGGATGTGAAGGCGTTTGCGATAAGTGGTTTCACCACTCCTGCATTGGGCTAAATAGCTCTGAATTTAATATGTTAAGTAAAAACAAAGATATGTTCTATTTATGTGATTCCTGTAATAGAAAATGCAACATTCGTGAAACTTCTACTGTTCAGGAATATGTTAATAACTTAGACTCTGTCAACGCAAATGTCTCCAAGATAAGTGAACTTGTAGAAGTGAACCTAAAAATCAAATTCGATGAAATTATGTCCAACTTTGATAATCTAAAACGTGAAATTGTTCAACTAATTAAGTCAGAGCTTGAGACTAGCATAAAAGCAAATATTAGCGACCACATAAGCCCCAAAATCGATGAATTGAGACCTAAAATTGAACAAATATCTTCATTTATGGCTGAAAGTAAAGATCCTAAATCTTCATATTCTGATGTTACTAAGAAGCAACCATCGTTTGTAATCATGCCCAAGAAAAAGCAAGATGTATCCACAACTAAGAACGACATGATAAAAAGTATCAATCCTGTTCAATCTGATTTAAACATCTCAAAGATAAAAAATATACGTGACGGTGGTCTAGTTGTTAGTTGTACAAATTCCGCAGAATGTGATAAATTCAAAGAACTCGCCAACACGAAGTTAAACAAAAATTACACCATCAAAGAAGTTCCAGCACTTAATCCGCGGTTCAAAATCGTAGGAATATCAGAAAAACTCAGTGAAGAAGATCTTATTAAATATCTAAAATCACAGAATAAAAATGTCACATCCGAAAACTGTTTTAAAAGTTATATCTTTATTGCCTTTAAAAAAGAACAGCATATTGTATCAAGCTGTGATTCAATCCGACATAGCTACCTATAATAAAATCATGGAGTACGGAAAGTTATTTATAGGATATGACTATTGTAGTATTTTTGACGCAATCGAATTGCGTCGTTGTTTTAAATGCTGTGGGTACCACCACATTTCTAATCACTGCACATTAAAATTTTTTATCTGCCCTCTCTGTGCCCAAAATCATAAATTAGAAGACTGGTATATTGCACTGCATTAACTGTCATAACTATAATAAACATCATAGTGACCCTGTTAACGTCAGTCATGCCGCATGGGATAAAAATTGCCATGTCTATAATTTCGCTCTACAAAAATTTAGAAACAACATAATCTCCCCGCAATAGCAATCCGCATCTACTGCTTTCGAGAAATCTAATTCTTGCACACTTAAGCCTACCTCTTCTACCATAACTTGTTACTATCAAAATGTACGCGGGCTCCGTACAAAGACGGATGACTTACTCGTTAGCTCTGCAGCTGCTGGACAGTACGACATCGTTGCATTTTCTGAGGCCTGGCTTAATGATGACATTTATAATTCCGAAATTTTTAATACTAACCTATATGATGTTTATCGCAGTGATCGAAATTTCAATGCAACCAACACTAAAAGAGGTGGCGGTGTATTAATTGCACTAAATAAGAAGCTGAATGCTTGTATCTTTGACTTTAAATCTTGCTGTGATATATTTGATGACCTCTCTTCTATCGATATTGTGTCTGTAAAGTTAAAACCGTGCAAGGATAATAACTACTATATATTTTTGCGGTATATGTACCACCTCAGACCACTAGTGATAATTATGAAAAATTATTCGACGCTTTCGAATCCTTATACACCATTTATGGATCGAACATTTTAATTATGGGTGACTTTAACATTCCGGAATTTATTACAGGTTCAACCTCTAGTTGTAATTTCAATCTAGCACTTAACTTTTTCAACTTTTTTAATTTTAATCAATATAACAACGTATTAAATTATAAAGCTCCTTGAGCTGGTTATTTCCAACTATGTGTGCAACGTTTTTAAATCACCCGACGTTTTAATTTCTGAGGATCAACGCCATCCTGCTTTAATTGTTGAAACCACATTTAGCAAAAGTAACTTATTTCCGCAGAGAAGCACCGAAGGCTTTAATTTTAAAAAAACAAACTTCCCGGCGTTATATCAAGAACTGGCCGTGGTTGATTGGACGCCTTTAACTTTGCATTCGGATGTCAATGTAGCAGTCTGTGAGTTTTATGATACGTTAAACTCAATTTGTTTAAAGCATGTACCAAAAAAAATCCTACCAATAAAAGTTATCCACAGTGGTTTGATATCTCATGTTAGACAAAAAAAGCGAGCCTGGAAAATATATCAATCGTCACATTCTGACGACGATTACAACAAGTTCAAAGTCTTAAGATCAACGGTAAAAACTAAAGCAAATGCTGCTTATAAAAGACATGTCGCCAAAATAAAGTCAGATATTAAAACTGAGCCAAAAAATTTCTGGTCATTTATCAATGCTAAGAAAGATAATACATCTATTCCAACATCAATGACTTATAACGAACGTCATTTAGATGATCCCCAGTCAATTGTAAATAGTTTTGCCGATTTATTTTCCAGCGCTTACACTAAGTCGATCCCAACAATTTATTGTTTGCAAACAATAATTTATTTCACATCAAAAATATCACCACTGAGGAAGTACGAAAATCTATAAGACTAAAGCCTAAAATGACCAGTGGGCCTGACCTTATACCAGCGTTCCTAATTAGGGACTGCGATATCATTTTCTCACATGCTCTGTGTATAATATTTAATTTAATTCTACATACCTGTACCTTTCCCGACATCTGGAAAATTTCCAGAATATCTCCTCTTTATAAGAAAGGTTCAAAAAATGAAATCGCTAATCACAGACCAATTGCTATCCTATGCAATTTCTCCAAAGTCTTTGAAAAGATAATTCATACTTTTATGTCAGGTCATCTGAAAAATATTATTTTACCAGAACAGCACGTTTTTATTGAAGGACGCTCCACTGTCACTAATTTAATATCTAAGACACAATTTATTAACGAAATCTTTGATCGAAGAAGTCAGGTAGATGTTATCTACACTGACTCCTCCAAAGCATTTGACAGACTTGTCCATGGTTTACTGTTGAGCAAGCTGGAGAATATCGGTCTCAGTGGTGGCTGCCATGTTTAGGTCCTACTTGACCGGTAGAACCCAGTTTGTTCAATGCCATGGTCATCGCTCTGCTGATTTTGCCCAGACATCTGGAGTTCCCCAGGGTTCGATTTTGGGGCCTCATTTGTTTGTGATATTTATTAACGATATTGCTACCAAATTGGAAGTGAGATTTCTTCTATATGCAGATGATTTAAAGATACTTTGTGAGATAAATTCGTTCCACGATTGTGTTAGGTTGCATAGAAATTTAAATTTAATAAACTTCTGGTGTATTGATAATCATCTCTCTCTCAGTATCAACAAATGCAATGTAATGTCGTACTGTCGTAAAAAAGACTTGCTAATACACGATTATGCTCTTGATGGTTCCATCATTAGTCGGCCAGACTTATTAGTCGACCTTGGTGTTACCTTTGACTCTAAACTATCTTTTAATTACCATATTGGTACCACTGTAGCTGCTGCATATAAGAGTCTCGGTTTTATAATTCGCAATATGAAGGACTTTGAATCTATCCACATATTGCGCCTGTTGTTTGTAACATTTGTAAGGTCCAAGCTAGAATATGCATCGGTGGTATGGAGTCCAATATACTCTGTACACGTCACCTCCATCGAGAAAGTTCAACGACGTTTTTTTAAGTCAACCACGTTCGTCCTAGATAATTTCTATCCTCTCAGAGGCACTCCACAAGAGGTATCTTATGAGCGGTTTCAAATGAGTAGCTTAATTAGCAGGCGAGCTATGCCCTCGGTCATCGTATTATACAAAGTAATCCATAACAAACTGGACTGCGACTTTATAGTTTCACGACTTGATTTTCATGTCCCTAGAACTAATGCTAGAAGCAACCACCTGTTTTATATCTACACCCACAGAACAAACATCTACAAATGCTCTCCATTGTATCAGATGGTACTTAACTACTCGGATATTGAGCTCCAGCTTGATATACTTTGCTGTAATATAAAAGTTATTAAGCGATTATTTATATAACCACTTTATTAATTTTTGAAATTTTATGTTATAGTTACATTTATATTTATATATTTTTTTTCCTCTCTTTTATTTGTCATTATATTAGATTATTCATTTCGTGGCACTTTTTCACTTGTTTATTCGTGCCTTGTTATACTATTTATGCTGTCTATTTAGTTTTATGTTATGTATTATGTTCATCGTGTATTTTACACCTCTTTGTTTTACTTTACAGTTTGCTGTTATACTTATCCTGTAATTTGGGTTGATACCCGCTGGATATTTTATAGAAATAAATAAATAAATAAATAAAAAACAATGGGACAAAAAATAATCTTAAGACCTGGAGTTGTACCACATAAAAATTTAATCTGTGTTCATAAACCAACGGAATCTGAATCACAATTAAGTCCAGCATCAAAGAAAAAGAAGATAGAGATACTGGAGGAATATCGGGAGTTAGGTAGAAAATTGAATTCTGAAGGTAAACCCCAAGTACGAGTGGATATGATAGTACAAAACTGTCTGACTTCGGGCAAGTATACTGTAGTGTCGAGCCCCAAAAAAATAGCACCGACTTTGGCGATAGATATGAGATGGCCAGTCCAAAAACGATATCAAAATCAACTAACACACAAACGAACTGTGCTGACAAGGCGGTAAATACAATTTTACAATTATTTAAAGTATTTAAACCTAGAGATACTGGTGTTGACTCTCAAAATGACAGAAGTGACAGCACTTCCATCAGCTATACTATTATACTACGTATAAAAAAATTAACTCGAAAAAATATCAAAATTTGTCAATTAAATTCGTATTTCAGCTCGCCATACCAAAATAGAAAAAAGTATTCTTAACAATCAAATCAGTAAAAAACTAGATTTTCCAAAAGTATCTTCTGAAAAAATTCACTACACTTCGATAATTCCCGATATGCCCAAAATAGCGTCAAACCCGGTATAACATTCAATATGCCAATTTTACAGCTTAAACTTTTCAAAATAATAACTTTAAAATGGCAACATCCATATAATATCAAACAACTCCTTAAACACTTTGCATACCCTCGGTATAACGTTCGAATTCGTTTTGATACATTTTTTATAAACTATTTCCCGTTCAATCTAACCGTCTATTCGGTTTTGCGTCTTAAATAAAAAATTACTATTTATGTTTGTACACGACATTAATTATTAATTAATTAATTAATATCAATATTTACTTTCGTTCCATCAAAATATGCGTATATATACAAATTCCTTTTATATCAACTATATAACTCACAGCACAATTCAAACATGTTATCAAAACTTACCTCGCGTCATCCATAGCACTTGGTATGACCGCAGCTCGATAATAAGTGCTCGCCTGCACAATCGTTTTACGAAGGCTAGTTGAAAAGTAGTAGAATAAACTCGGCCAAAGTTATCAAATATCTTCTAAAATAAAACTGACTCGAAGTTCATTTAAACAACAGAAGACTTCTAATTTTAAGACCAAAATGACAACTAACTTTCAATTCTGAATTCAATCAATTTTCTCTTCTATGATGCAATATTGAGTAATCCTCACCCGCACGGAATGGGTGGTAGCTTTCCAGATCACAAAACAACGATCGTGCGAGATTCGCGATGCACGATTACGCAACAGTAGCGATAGTATAAAAGGCCGCGCGCGGCGAATCTCAAGCAAATCAATTCTGGCACGCGTACTTAAACCTATCTGAGAATTATTCCTTGGCTGCTCCAAGTAAAAAACATCCATTCTAATGTGCCCTCGCGCATTTGAGGCGTATAGTGCATGAGTGGCCTAACTGAAAGAAATGCCTAATGTAGCTAATATCACAAACCACATGGATTCTTATTAATCTTTGTTGTGCTATAATGGCCTATGTTGATTTCCTTAAATTATCGCTAGATGGCTGCATGATGTCAGTTTGGCACACATGTCTTGAAAATAATGAGTGCAATAGTGGCCCATCATTCTTATCTCTCTGCTCTAGCTCACACATTTTGTGCGCCATAATGGCCTATCTTTTAACCTTAAAAAAGTGCTTGGATGTTTAGTGCAGATTGTGAATGACAGGGCGTTACAATGCATTTGCCATCAATACCAGGTAATTACTGCACGTATTTGCGGTACATTTAGAATGTCGAGGCATTAATATACCTGTTGTCTGAACACAATAGTTAATTTTTTTTTGTATATTTCATTTGTTATCTTTTAGTGGGTAGCGGTCTTTGTGAAAATATCAGAAAAAGACCACGAATCATAGACTTGCATGATGACAGTGATTCTGACGCGAGTTTTAGGCCTACAGAATCAGAAAAATCCTTCAAATTAAAGTGTTGGTATGTCTGTTCTATAAGTTAACGTATTTAAGTCTTCTATTATCTTTTACCTTTAGATAATGCTGCTGAAACCTCGGTAATTTAAATTAGACCTAATGCGAATAATATGGACAATCACAATGTCGTAGTTATTAATCCCACTGTTAATCCAAGAAATAGCAAGCGTGGCCCTAGGCGGAAATTTGCTGAAAAAAGTCCGTGGGCACGAAATGTAAGAAAACAGTTACGAAATAGTGGACGTAAATACACAAACATAAGAGGTACATTTCTGCCAAACAGTTTAATGGTTCTGAGTGTCGATGTATTAAGGAATGTCATAAGCGTGAAAGAATATTTAAAAGTTATTATGAACTTGCCAGTCACGATTTACAAACAGCGTATTTATGCGGACAAATAAAACTAATTCGTAAAATAAAAAATACGGTTCGTTGCTACTTACGTATAAATTATTGTCGATTACGTATAAATTAAACAAGAATGAAGTGAACGATCTCGTGTCAATATTTGTTTTTTGAAACATCTTCCGGAAAAATTTAACCTGAGTTTTCATGGCCCTGTATCTGAAAGTTGCAGGAAATGCGACAAATATGAACAAAAAATTAAAGCTGAACTTTGTGAAACAACTTTAAAAAATTTGAAAACTCAAAAAGAATTGCACTTGACGAAGGCAGAAAGTGCACGCGCTGGAATGGCTTTAGATACTGAATTGGGTAGAACACCTAAGAATGATGTAACTGTAGTACCATTCGATTTAATGTCGTCGACTCTACCCACACGTCACCAGGGATGCTCTTACAAACGACAGTTACTGCTTAGGTATAGAGTTAGTTACTACTTAGGTATACATAACTTAACAAATAATCAGGCCCACGTATACGTTTGGCACGAAGCCCTAGCTTCTAGGGGACCTCAAGAAATTAGGTCTTGGTAAAACGATTATGTTGAAAATTATGTAAAGACATCAAAACTAGTCATGTATAGTGATCAATGAGGTGGGCAGAATAGAAATTTTAAATTATCTGTCCTCTGCAATTACATCATACAAAATAAAATATCGAAAATACAACAAATCGACCACAAATACTTAGTCTCAGGACATTCGTACCTGGCTTGCGACAGCAATGAAAATACGATGTTGGTCGAACAGAAATTAGCTGGGTCATAATAAAACATTATTTTTGATTTTGCGGAATTACAGCTACACAATTATTATTATTTGGAGATTCTCATTTTCCTTAGTTTTACCGCGCAGGTCTAGACTTAAACAAAATTCTGCGTTTTGCGCCGTAGTTGGGTTTAGATCTGATCTTTAGCCGCGAGTGAGATCCTGGTCCTTCTGCTGGATTATACAGGCATTGACATAGTAATGTCACATTGCGTTTAATTCATGAATACAAAGAAAATTATAAGAAAGTAGGCGTATCAATATGTAATTATAAAAAATTATTTGAATAGCTGCCACATTAAACAAATGGTTTGGATTGTATTTAACAGAGGCCCAAAATTAATACAAAATATTAGAACGTGGCTATAAAAATGTCACAGATAATAATAAAAAAATGGGACGAGAACAAAAGAGTGGATGTAAATTTAAGTGCCTTTCTAATGTCGACATAGAAAATCACGAAGAGTCAAGACACGCAGAGATGTGTTGGAACTTATTAGGCAAGACAGGTGTCGAGAATCAACAGAAGCAAATATCCATAGCTAATGAAAGACTCGAATAGAAGCCGAAAAGTTGAAGGAGCGAAAAAGAAGAAATAGTTTACACGCGGAAAGGAACCAGCTGTTGAAAGAATATTTGCAGAGGCATGTGGAGACATAATGTTGGGCATTTTAGTACTTACCAAATAACTTAATAGTTGCAAGTTGTTATGTGAAATTCGTGAAAAATGGGCGTACTAATGGATTTCTTGTCAACGATTTATTATAGTTAAGTGTTGGTTGTTTTTAGGAATTTATTTTCATTTTAGGTTTAGGGAAGGGAAAAATGTATGAATTTAAGTCTTACATAATTTATATATTTACCAATAAAATACTCACTTGGAAAAATGTGGATTTTATTCAAATAAAAAATTAAATGTGTACCAAACACTGATTTGTATGTGTAAAAAACATAAACGAATCGCCGCGTCTCGTAGAAATTACTATACTTCTGAAACATTACAAAAATGTCTTGAAGATATTAGAAAAAAGTACTCACTCAATCTAAAACTTCAGAGAAATATGGGATTTCCAGAAGTACTATACTCAACAAAGTAAAAGGTAAACGCAGTTCTATTATCAAATATAAATATATATACACCACAGGTAATGACGACCCCCTTTATCCCGGAAGGCTTTAGAAGAGCCTTGTGTGGGAGGAGGCTACACATTTAGATACAAGGGACACACACCCAATATCCATGTATAGTGGAAAAATCCCTCTCACAGTATTTTCCACTGCCACGATCGGGATCGAGAGGCAAGTGCGCTTACTTCTCGGCCACCAGTCATTTGTGGGCCTCTTGTATTTAGTCCCCCAGGAGAAGGAGGGTTTCGAGAACCATGTGTTAAAATTTGTTGGGATTGGATTTCCTGTTACTGAACTGGATTTAAAGATCTGTGTTAAGAACCATTTGCTTAAGACTGGCAAAAATGTTTCTAAGTGTAGAGATAATATGCCAGGGACGGATCGGGCAAAATTATTTATAACACGCCACCCCAAACTGATAACTCGTTTTTCCTCAAACAATAAAAGAGTGAAGGCTAACGCCACAAAGTCGTCCACATCTCTCATGTTTGCAGGTAGTACCAGTGGGGAATTAATGCCCTTCTACGTTGTATATAACGATGAACACTTGTTGGATACATAGACACAAAGTGAACCTAAAAATTGTCATTCAAATAGAATAAGCAGTGGTTGGTTCGACAGCGTGACACTCGAGGATTGGTTTGTGAAACAGATGTTACCGAGATTGAAGCGCTTAGATGGTCCAAAAGTAATAATTTGTGTGATCCTGCTTCTCACATCAGCGAAACCGTTTTAAAGTCTTGTGAGGATGAATATTCGCTTTGTATGTCTGCCAGCAAATTCAACCAATCTAACACAGCTGACGTTGCATACTTACAGAATGGAGAGATAGCTATAGGGGATCCCCAATAGTTAGAATACCAAAAGATATTTTCCCATCACTATTAAGTAAGTTAATGGACACCATCACGCAGAATGTTACGGAAAACTTAAAATCAGGTTTCCGGAAATGCAGCATATATCCTTTGGATAAGCAAGTACAGTTGGACAGAGTTCAAATATATGGTCGTGAAGAGGTAAATATGAATACCATTGGTGATGATTTTCTAAATCATCTAATAAAGAAACTTAATGATATCGAAGTTAATATTGGAGGACAAATAAAGAAAAACTAACTGTACCAGCAGAACAAAGCATCACAATTGAAGATTTATAAAAGGCCGAAGAACAAAAAGTAAGAAAATCTACAGAAATGGAAAATAAGAAATTATTAGGATCGAATACTTTGAATGAGACAATCGGCGATTAGAGAATGATAAACCAAACCAAATTCACCTTCCTATTCCTTGTAGCAAAGGATTGAATTAAAGGAGGACTTTATAACTATACGATATGATGGACAAGAATATCTAGGTATAGTTTAGAAACTTCTTACCGATGATGAGATGGGACCTACTGTCAGCTGCATGGAGAAATTTGGCAACAGTTGGAAATGGCCAAAGAAGAAAGGGGATGTTATGAAGTACAGTTAGTTGGTCGGACATAGTCATAAAAATTGTTCCGCCTAAAATGATGGTAAAAAGATGGTACTTTAATGTTCCAGAATTGCATTATTTTACTTAATTAGAGGTATTATTTAATTCAATTGTACGCATATTTATGTTTTTACAATAAAATCTACTTTTTACCATACTTTTTTTTACTATGACAAACTATACCTAAGCAAGGAGTGATACCGGTTCAAAGCAGCTCAGCAACTCATAAATACCATTTTCAAGATGCGGAACAGCCAACAACACCCCAAGTCCAGTTGAGATTGTTCCACAATTTAGAGAAAAAAATTCAGAAAATATCGTTAAAAAGAATTTGAAAAGAAGAAGTCACTTTTACATTATCTTTTATAGCTGCAACCATGTTTGCAAATCGTTCTCTTCATTTTAATTAGTTGTTTCACCTATTATAAACTGAAGAAACAATAAAACTAGATCAATATCATCCCTGGTCGGTAAGGCATCGGTTGGGACCACTTCACGCCAACCACCCACCTTTAAGTCACACCAACCACCCACCTTTAAGCCACGCTCACTACTGCACCTTTAAGCCACGCTCAAAAAATTTTTTGATTCGGGAAACTCTAACTTTAAATTGAAGCTAAATAATTAAACTGGCAAAACATGGATTTTGTTCATTTATAAAAATCTGGATAATTTTGCAGGGGGTGGATGAGTCATTGAATAATTTTGTAAGATACCCTGAAAAAATGAACTAATCCATTCCTCAGCAATTAATATATTCTAGTAATCTAACCCTAAGTATTTCAAATTCACTTACTTCTATTTCCATTTTCAACTTCTTAATCACTGCTAGTACCGTTTTCTTCAAGTTTCCTCAATTTGCAAATGGTATGTTTATAACACTCATCTGTAACAAAATTAATCTAGATACCTTGAGAATATGTATCAGAAGCTTTAAATTTCTAGTAATATAGCAACTGTTGGGCGGCATATACAGAAAGTTACAAAATTAATTGATCCAAGTAGAAAAATTTGTCATTAACAAAAAAATTTCTGCCAAATACCTGTCAGTGTTCTTATTAATTTTATTCTTTTTCTTTCTACGAACTGCTAATGATGCCTGTGTTGTCGAAAAGAAAGAAAGAAAGCAGTTGGGAAAAACAAGAAGATAGGCAATATGTTTGTAAACAAACAATTTTTCAAAGCAAGTAGATAAGGCGTCGGTTGAGACCAGCCCCGCCACTTCACCTTTAAGCCACACGCCCCCAATTTTTTTTGATTCGGCAGTAGGTGTGTCGTCTGGGTTGACGCCTTCTGCAAAAACATGCGCAGTGACATAGAAACAGAACATGGTGGATTATAGAAAAACAGGGCGGCTGTTGGTGGGTGATTGAGAGAAAAAACTCTGTTCTAAATGGTCGGCAATTATTTGTAAAACTTTTTTTGTGTAAAAAGAAGACTGATCGACAGATTCCAAATTTCATTGAGAAATTTAGCATGTTCTTGATTTTTGTTTTAGTTTGGCGTATCGTTTAAACATTTCAGTAAGGTGTAAAAAAACAATATTTTTTAAGGAAATTTGAAATTCGTCAAATAATTTTCTTCTTGCCCCGAAACAAGTATTTTAACAAAAACTTAGGAAGTTACTCCTTCCTTGGAAATATTTTTGCAATTTCTATCTATAAAAACCCTCAATTAGTCTTAGTAGCCATAAATATTGTTTAGGTTCCATGCCTCAATACTAAAATATGACTAAAACCTCATCAGGCATCGCTGGCTACAAATTCAATATTCTAAGAAAGTAGTCACGAAAGGCAATACCTTCTGCGGCGTCTCTTTTCAGACCATCATCAGGGATTTCTAGTATAGCATTATCTTTATCTGGCTCATTTTCGTTTTGATGTTCTTCCCCAATAACAATTTCATTGTTAATTATTGACAGATTATCAAGTACCACAACAAGCTCTGATGAAATTAACAGCATCCACTAGAGCGTAATTTACAATGGTATAACTCTGAATTTTTGTTTAAGTAAACCTAAACAATGTTCTACTATAACACGGCAGTTGGATAGCTTTCGATTAAATAATCTTTAACGATGAGTTAAGTTTCCATAATCTTTGTAGGGTGTACTATAATGACGAGAACAGCTGTAAGCCGAATCAGATAAAATAAAATAATTTCCACACTTTCCTGCAGATCTTGAGAAAGAGGGGATCCCCTAAATACCCACGTATTGCACAGAACTAGGAAAACCGAGGAAAATATTTCTTATCTTTTTCTGATCATCACAAATGACTTACAACTAAAACAATAAAAAATATATTAGTTTAATTGAATAGAAAAATGCTTTTTATATTGCAATACGAATCAGGATCCCCTTTAGTCCGGACATGTGAGCCATCCAAAACACCAGTAACTCCAGGTAATCTTTTTTTCTCAAAAGAACCTCTCTATTTCTCGGTTTTCCTGGAGATTTGGCCATTGTATTATTTCAGGAGTTAAATTACTCACTCAAGAAGTATGTTAGCCCTGCGAATAATTCTAAACAAGCTACTGAGAAACATCAATCGATCAGCCACGTCCCTGAAACAAGATGCTGCCTCATGACCACCGAACCACAAGAAGATATAAACCTGATTTTTGGCACTGATTTTATCATTTCCGCCACTCTGATACTTAAACAAATCACTTTGTTCAAATCGTAAAGTAATGTCATTTGCTAAAGCTCTGTATGTTCTAAAATATTCAACGAATTCGTGGTCACTGAATTGCTGAACAGTTTGTTGTACATAATTTTCATTTTTGTCTATCTTCTAATAATTCTCCTTCGAAATCATCCTTGCAGTGGAAGAACCATTTTCACTACTACCAATCATATTTAAAATATCCATAAGCCAGAACAACCATATGTCTAGCCTTTACAGAGCGCGCGTTAAATTTGTGCAAAAGAAACATTCCATATTTTTCAAAGAACAGTTTTCCAACCTCCAAACTAGTTCCCAATATATTCGTTGGGTTGCAGGAATACAGAATATTCATAGAAATATTCGAACTTGTCGTTGCTGGAACGAGATTACTACATTGGACAAACTCGCCTAATTTATAACATTGTGTTGGAAAAAATCTATTTTATTATGTAGATGGAGGGGTAAAAGCTAACAAAATAACAAATGCTGTTTTGTATATAACAAGTTAAAAATAATTTAACTTTAAATACAACAGAAAAGGAAGGTCTTAAATTAATTAATAATAATAATAGTAGCCTTTATCCATAAAAAAATGTAAAAATACTAGGGCGAGTGCACCAGTAAATGACCAGTCCCCACTGATTGACCGAAAACTTGAATTTCGCGCTCTAGTAAGAACATTTTAGACATTCATATTAAACTTAGTTTAAGTTTGGAAACTGTATACTTTTTAGTATCTAAATTTACACCTAGATGGCAGTAGAACCTATGGTACTGTTTTCAATATGGCTGTAACCTGTGTGAGTATATGAATGTGCTTGTGATGTTATAAAAATACTAAGGTAAGCAGTGAGATACCTTTATTTGAAATGGATTTTTTCCAAAGTAGGATTAGGGGAGAGCGGGGCACATTTGACAGTGGGGCACATTTGACCATTTTAAATTTACCGCCTAAACTTTGTAGTTTGTGACTCTGCCTCAAATATATATTACCGTTGGAGCTTACCATTGGTCAGTTGAAATTTGTCCCTTGCAGCGAATGTTTTGTGTTTCCTGTGCTTAGTGAGAGAAAATGGTACCTAAATATTTTTGGAGACCACGTTAGTTCTTTGAGGTAAGTGTAGAGAATCAATTGTATAGGTTTATATATTTATTATGCTTAATTAATAAAACTATTTGGCAGTGTTCCCATGTCAAATTTAATAGGTTATTTAAATTTTTGGTTAAGATATATTTCTAAAAGTGTAAAATGTAATGGCGGGGTAGATTTGACACTGTATTAATGGGGCAGATTTGACATATGTCAAAACTGCCCCACCATTATAGATTATTATTTATTATTGAATATTGCTCTAATATCCAAATTTCTCACGAGATAATTGTTTTCAATTGAAAACTGATGCGTCTATACATGGTTTTGGTTCTGTCCTCTCAAATTCGTATGATAGACCGGTGCATTTGCTAGTCGAGCCCTTAATAAAGCCGAGAAAAATCACAGTGCCAGCGAGTTAGAACTCGCCAGTTTAGTTTTTTCAGTAAAGCATTTCAGACCTTATTTATTCGGTAGGAAATTTAAAATATTAGCTGATCATAGGCCGTTAATTTATTTCTTTGGAATGACAAACCCGTCAAGTAGATTAACGAAATTTAGGTTAGCGTTTGAAGAATACTATTTTATAGTAGAGTACCTATAAGAAAATATATTGAAGATTACGCTGAAAAGAATCTAGAAACACTTATCCTCTGGTCTGATTCATGTGGAGGACAAAACCGAAATATAAAAGTGGTATTAATGTTGAAATCAATTCTACATCCATCATTACAAACAATATATTTAAAATATTTAGTTCCAGGCCATACATATTTGCCCAAAGATTCAGATTTTGGGGACATAGAATCATGTCTAAACTACCATCAACGAATGTATTCCCCAGATGACTATATAAACATAATATTGACTTGCAGGAAGAAAAAATCGATTTGAGGTCCACCTAATGAAAAAAGAGGATTTCTTCAGTGTAGAATTGAAAGAAAAGACCATAATAGGAAATCAGACATTAATAAAAAAAAATCAGTTGGTTACAAACGAAAGTTATAAAAATAGTTAAAGAAAAACCGTTATTAAAAGTAGTCATGAAAATGAAGAGTATCAGGAACTCTTGATACATAAAAATGCTAAAGGTAGAACATCGACCAACTTTAATAATTTGACAATTTTGTGGCCCGAAGGTAAACCAATATCAAATAAAAAATTTGATAACTTAAAGGAACTACTTCCATTTATACCAAAAGATGCCAAGCAATTTTATAAAAACCTTAAAGGAATGTATTTTGAAGACTTAATAGAGGGTTGGGATAATCTTGATTTTGAAGTTGAGAATATTGAATAATAACTTCTTTTATTAAATACAGTTTTGTATAATTAATGCAATTTATCCCTCCGTAACTTTATTTTGAGTACAATAAAAATTTGCAAAAGGCAACTCTACAAGAAATGTATCAAAATAAAATGCTAGAACCCACAAATAAAGCTACTTCGGGAAAAACTAACTCCATCGGAGTGACCCCAGATGTTGATCAGGCAAAAAGGTCCACCCCAATGTAAATTAGGCCTCGGCTAGCCAGTTTTATAGGAGGCGACGGTGTGGGCACGGGTGTAGCTAAACAAATATGTGCTGCTGCTAGAGATGGTAGAAAATTGCAAAAAAATCAATTATTCGTAGGGAAAAGTTCAAAAGTATGCGAGGGCGCCAGGTCCTAGAGGAGGACCGTGAAAAGGAAAGAAGCGACACAAACAGTTAGTGAAACAGCGAAAATACAATAATATTAGTTTAATATCTGATTAAATAACCCTAAAAATACACAATAACAGCTTTTCAAGGATTAAATAAAAAACACAAGGATATTAGATTAATATTAAATAAAAAGCTCTTACAGTAACAGCTTTTTCCAGGGTTTGGACGGAAAACAACAACATTAGATTAATGTCAAAATAAATAACTCTAAAAAAATACACAGAGACAACTTTCAAGAGTTAGCATGGCTTCATGTACATTAAATAGGGTTAGCCCTTGTCGAGCAATAGGCGGGTGTGGGACAAACTCCACCGTAAGAAACACAAATCAGTGGTTAATATAGAAATACACGCTTATTACTTAGCAAACAAATCATATAAAAACACCTGAACTATCACTATATAATATACCTGAATATTCCCCAAAAAATAGGGCGAGGCAGTATTACTACCCAGGGCACGACTCTACAGTCAACAAAAAATGAACCTAACCTAAATTAAATTGGGTTAGAACCAACTGATAATCTAAAATTAGGGGGAGAAAACACGAGGCGAAATTCCCCTCCTCGGTATTGTGACAGTACCTGGCACAACCCAAGCCACACGGCAATTTAGTGAACACTTCACCAAAGGTACTTTGCCACTCCAAAGAATCTACACTAGCAAATAAAATAATGCATTTAGGTCGCTTAAGGCTACTAAATAATGGCTCTCTGATTTAGTGATTACTTATAGCACGTAGTACATGAATAAAATTATCCTGCCTGAGCAGTTTCGGCTATAAAAAACAAATGTTTTGTTGGAGGTGGTTATCAAAATACAATAAATACAGATGGTATTAAAAAAAGGCACTTAACTTTGACAGCAGTGAGTTGCATAACGGATCTACGTAGACATTCTCCCAAGTTGATGAGGGTTCTATGCTGCTAAACTGATATTTTGGTTAGAAACCACGAGCAAGATTGGAGGTTATAGCCTATTAATTTATTTCCATTCCGGAATCCAGTGCTACCAGATGTCGTGCGCGAAATTTCCCCAAAATCAGGAACTTGATGCTCGGTGTTAAAATGGCAACTATAAAATCACATGCTCGAAATAAAATCTACTAAAACCATTATGTACATCCCAATATAAATCGGCAGTCATCCAGGGTTGGATTTCACGTTATAGTAAATATATCCTCGATATGCGATTATTAAAAGAAAATATGGAAAATTGTGCGACTGGATTTAATGTGATACAATCTGCGATTTAATTCATATTTTAATCCTTAAAGAAAAGGAATAATTTATATTTATTCAATCGGAAACTCTAAAACAATACAGCACCATTAGCATTAAATCATCAAAAGTCAATAATAATTTTACTTACAAGCTCCTCATTCCATTTAAGTGATTGAATATGCTTAAAGCATTTAAAAACGTGGCTACTACGTTGAATTACTAGACCGGAGAGAGCGTGAATTCACTTCGTCCTTACCAACTAACCGTCGCGATATGTGACAATTTGCCGAACCTAAGTTAGCGGCCTCTAGAAAATTATATCTGTACTACTACCGTAACATTATATGTTTTTAGTTGTATCGACCACTAGTGTCGTTGCATTCAGGCCCGGCAAAACATGTGGGTATGGTGGGTAGTTATACCCATTCGAGAATTTCCATTTGGGTAAAATACCCACTCGGAATATAACGAAAAATTCTGTTGCAAAATTATAACTTTCAAATTGCACAATATGCGAAAATTTACTTGCACATAGTAGATAGTAGAATCCCTCGGCAGGTATCTTCCTGCTGTTACATGGCCTATGTCCATTTAACAGTTTTATATAGAAACTAGTGTTTTGGTTATATTTAACACGACCTGTATAACATTTTTCGATTCAGTTTTTGTAAGTGAAACTGTTTTCAACTAATAGAATTTTATTTGTATAACTGCTAAACCATTTCACACTGTTTTATGTACTTAGTTTTATATCTTAGGAACTCAAGTCATATTCTAAACTATGATGTATCTCATTTCCGTTCTACACAACATCCCAGGAAACAATTAACAATTTGTCTACAAAATTTAGTTACATCAGATATCTATTTTTCAATTTTTATATTTTTGTTTACTATGGTTATTTTCCTTACCTTTTCTCATTGTATGTATAGTAAATCCTATAAGATGTAATATATTTACTTAGTTATCAATACGTTTTACTATTTATTTACATCTGTTCATATTTGTGGTTATGTATAAAATAGAAATTACAAACTGAGGCAAAGACGTTGGTATCGAACAAAAACTTTTATTATAGATTCCTTTTATCGATTATATCCCACTATTTTAGTTGTGAGTACGGGAATCTACTAGGCAAGTTGGTGCGCTTAACGCAACCATTGACAGATGGCCATACTTGTACTATTTTTGTATTTTATAGCTCTCAATTTAAATAGGGAATTAGATTTCTCACATTTTTTTGGTAGCGTTGTTTTCCAGTAACTAGGACAAAAAGTTAACCTTATCAGTAAAGCTCCCCAGGAAGTCATTTGCTTGCAGCCTTTGTACTGATTCAAACGTATATAATTTTTAACTGTGGACTTCAGTAATTGATATTACAATTTTTATATCCCAGTTAACAAGTGTTGAACATACAGGTAATTTCATTATTCATTTAAAAATTTAATTAATCTTCAAATTTTGCCTTTGATATAATTTCAATTATTTTTAAAATAAATTTGAATTCAAGGTCAATTCTTTTTAATTTAATAAGTAGTTAAAATACTATATGTACCACATGGTTTTAAAAATATTTTTCTCTTTCCTTTTAATTTTTTTTGCAATTTATAGTCTATGAAATCAGCTTAAATATATTTTGTACAGCTAACTTAAATATATTTTGTATAGCTAACTTGCTTAAATTTTGTGCATTTAACTTGCTTAATTTTGTACATGCATACATGCTTAGATATTTACATGCTTACATGCTTCGATGCTTATATTCTTAGATACTTAAATTCTGAGATACTTCTTCTACATTCCTGCATAGTTTTTGCACAGTTTATCTTTCAGAGATAAAATTTCGTTATCTTTTCATTAAACCACATAGTTGGTTAATTTTCCTACAATTTTCACCCCATTTCATTGAGAGACGTAAATTGCCAAGGAAACTTTAGGATTCATTCTTGCAACAAGAGACAATTGTGGGCCTGGATTGCTGTCCCAGAACCAGTCACCTCAACCATAATCAATCTAGGATACTGGTATAAATTTGTTTTTTATATATATATATTTTTTTAAATTTCAATTTGTCTTTCAAACCGATTTGTCTATTTTTCATGTAATATATTTTAACATTCATTTTAAACTATCTTTTTATTTCTCTTACCAACAATTTCAGTCTGATCTATAGTAGACTGGTTATTCGAGAAAAAGAGACAATTTTGCTTATTTTACTATAGATGGTGCCCAATTTAACACTCCGACTTAAATCAGCTAGTCGTCCGCATATGTTACCTTAATTCTTTCTCAAAAGTAAATAACAAGAGAAAGGAGGTAACACTGCACAAGCGGCTGCTATAAAAAGTGATGTGTGCGTGATGCGTCTTTCGTGTGATCTCGATGACAGTATCCCTTCCAGTGCTTCGTTCCGCCGCATCCCGCCGACGACACATGGTACGCGTACATGCGTCACTTTCTATAGTGTTAGCGGCAGATTGTGTAGGAAGGCCCCTGTACGCTGTACTGGCAACGCGACAACGCCTGTGAAGAATTGTCGAGAATTGACAGTTTCACGTTCGCGGCGTGCACGTGTGGACTAAACTGGTTTGTGATTTTTGGATAATCCATGGTAAAGAAAAACTAAGAAGGGACGTATTGACGTATACAAGTAAAGAAAAGGAAGGGCAAGTCATAAGTGTGAGTGAAAGAGAAAATAGAGATGGATAGATTTGTGAAGCGACTGAAAAGAAAAAACGATGAGAGCGTAAGTGAGGGGGAGAAATCCACTGCATTCTCAGAACCAGATTCCACTAGTCTTTTTTAGAGATGAGCATAGTGAGAGTGAGCCAGTGCCAATTGATAGTCGAAACCAAGATCAAGAAAGCAACCAAGAAAACCGTTAGTATACGATAAAATAATAAAATATGAGTTATCCTATTTTGTATTTTTCTTGAGCCTCAAGTAAATCTAAAACAATGAATTATACATGGTGCCTGGTATCCCGAAATTAGTGAGCAATATTTTATGAGCAGATTCTTTGGCGAAATATAGCACTAAACTAAAAGTTCTATGAATTTCCATATCTCCTTTACTCAAAAAATTTCATATATTTTGAATTATTTCTAGCGATAGCGACAAATATCTATTCAGACGTTGGAATTCATACATATAGCTACTAGGGAGGTTAAAATTTACCCAAGCTTTTGAAATAGATTTTTATAAAAATTCTACAAAAATTGTGTATAATTTTCGATCAAAATAACTAGTTTTTATAGCTTTTATTACAGGCATCATTTCTGGTATACATGAATGGTTATATTTTTATTGTGAAATGAAAAATTGTTTAAGTTAAAATTTGAAATATGAAAAATGTATTAAATTATACACAATTGATTTTTGTAAAATTTTGATAAGAATATTTTTCAAAGGCTTGGGCAAAGTTCTAACATCCCTTTCTATGAATTCCAGCATTCCAATATTTCTTTGCTAGAAATAGAAATAATTGAAAATGTTTAAAATGAGTCAAGATGGTTTGAAAATTCATAAATTTTGTTTTTGGTTTCTAGAGCCGACTGTAAAAGAGTTTTCGGTGCCTTCAACTTTTGAACGCTGGAAAAAGCATAATCCGTGGCTTCAACTCAACAAGTACAATAAAGCAATTTGTACTCTCTGTACCGAAGCGTGCGAAAGAAAATTAAAAATCAATTTTGATTCGCATGGTATCAAATCAAAGCAAGCCTAGGTTGATGAAGGATTCTCAAACTGGAAGCATGGAGCAGAGCGGATAAAGACTCATTCGACGAGTAATCTACATTTTCATTGCGCCCAAGCTTTGAGAAACGTTGCGAAAGTTAACGTAGTACAGACGATATCGACAGCTCATTCAAAACAATGCTAGATAATCGAAAGGCATTGTTGAAAATATTCAGCACATTAAGAGCTCTTGCAAAACAGGGTCTGCCCATACGAGGAGATAACAACGATGAAAAATCCAACCTCATGACATTTTTAAAGGCTCGTGCAGAAGATGTGGTAGAATTAAAATCCTAGCTGCAAAGAGATGGTCACGAAAGTCAAAATGAAATTCCTGAGCTGATGGCCAGTACAGTCTTATCAGAAATCATGACGAAATAAGAAAAACAGAATATTTTTCGATTTCATTAGATGAAACTTCAGATATGTCCCGAACTGAGCAAGTCTCTGTTTGCTTCAGAATCGTTTCCGAAAATTTAACAGCTAAAGAGTATCTTATTGGATTTTATTCAACGTCGGACACTAAAGCGATAACCTTATTTAATCTGGTCATTGAAATTTTTAGCAAGTACAAGTTAGCAATTTCCAAACTCAGAGGTCAGTGTTACGATGGGGCATCGAATGTCTCTGGCAAAATATCAGGATTACAGATGCGAATACGCGAAGAAGAGCCCCGAGCGTTATTTGTTCATTGTAATGCTCATAACCTCAATCTTGTGGTCCAAGATGCAATCGAAAAAGTTTTACTTGCTAGAAAATTTATTGGAACAATAATGGATTTGATCAACTTTGTACGAGACTCGCCAAAACGCCTTGCACAGTTTAAAGAGTTGCAGACTGAGAATGACAATGATTTACCTTCTCTTGCAGCGTATTGCCCGACCAGGTATAAATTAGATGAGGATTAGAAATTGCATTCATGTTAACATACATTTTTAATTTGTTTATTTATTTTTTCTATTTTCCAGATGGGTAGTACGAATTAAAAACTGTAAGGGCAAATTACACTCAAGTGATGCAATTCTTCCATGATCGTTCTGTGGACAAGGAAATCGATAGTGCGGCCGCAGCCAAAGCATCAGGGTTTTATGATTATATGGAGACGTTCCAGTGTGTATTTTATTTAACGATGATGATTGAAATTTTCGATCGCATAGAGATATTGAACAAAGAACTGCAGAAGTCAAATCTCTGTGTCGTTGAATCGTATGATAAGATAGAAGCAATTACTGATGTTTTGAGCGCTTCTCGTGATTCAAAATTTGAAGAAATTTGGCAAAAAAGCCTTCAAGCTGTTGTTAACTTTGAACTTGATGAACCTGAAATTCCGGGACACCGCAAAATTCCAAAACGTCTCGATGCAGGTACATCCGAAAGCGTCAAATTTGAAACACCCCAAGATTTCTTCAGAAAATCATACCCCTCTAGTGGTCGCGTACTGCTCTGTGAGACCAGGTATTAAGTGATTTGTTGCTATTTTTTGACGTAGAGGGCGTATCGTTGGCGCATGCCATGTATCTCTCAGATATCCTTGCTTTCATCTCCAGTATTGTTGGCGCGGCTCATGATTGAAGTTAGTGTGAGTTAAATAGCAAAACGGTCTCACTGACCGGAGTGACCCAACATAGATACGGTCTACAAGTCCGGCGCGACCCATAACTGCTTCTTATTATTACAATTTTATCAGGTAAGATTAGGAATTTTATAATTTTATTTGGATGAAGTTGATTTATGAAGTATTTTTTAGCATGTGTAGTTACGAAAAAGAACAAGAACATTTGCTAAAATTACTGAAAGAGTTAGAAAGTGATAAAGAAGAATCAGATTTTGATGATGGAACGGATGAAGAGCAGTCTGACAATGAAATATTTTCAAATCATGAAAGTGAGAGTGAACAAAGTATTTCAGAAGGGGAAAATGATGAGGAATCATCTATCAATACACGTTTATCCTATATAGGTGAGTAAATCGACAAAAGTAAAAGTATGTGGTCATTAGTAGTTCTCACTCTTTCTTTAGGTAAAGACAAACAGACCTATTGGAAGAAGCATCCACCTCAGCGAAAGAATGTAAAAACTAGACAAGAAAATATAACGAGACATCTTCCATCTTCTTCATTGCTTACAAGGAACCTGAAAACGCCTCTAGATGTATGGAATTATTTTATAAATGAAGAGATCATCAACATGCTTGTTACTTGTACTAATAATTATATTGAAGAAATACGTGCGAGTGGAAAATATACACGTGAAAGGGATGCTAATCCTACAAATATCAACGAAATTCGAGCACTAATCGGATTAATTTATCTTGGCGGTTTATGCCATGCCAATCGTACAAACAGAGATGATGTATGGAAGAGAGACGGCTATGGTATTGAACTATTTCATTTGACAATGTCTCAGCAAAAATTCAAATTTCTATTGAGATGTATTAGGTTTGATATCAAAAATACTCGTTCTGATCGAATAAAATTTGATAAACTAGCTCAAATTCGTAACGTATTTGACATTTTTGTTTACAATTGTAAAAAGGGATACCATTTTTCTGATTTTGTTACCGTTGATGAAATGCTAGTGGGTTTCAGAGGACGCTGCAAGTTTCGGCAATACATACCTTCAAAACCCAATAAATATGGCATAAAAATATTTGCCGTGTGCGATTCCAAGATGTTTTATACTGGTAATATGGAGGTATATGTAGGTTTACAACCTGACGGACCATATAGAATGAAAAATAGTGGTTTAGATATCGTTATTAGACTTTCTCAACCAATTTCTGGTTGTGGCAGAAACATAACTATGGATAATTGGTTTACTTCTGTTCCCCTAGTGAATACCCTACTTGCAGAACATAAACTTACAGCTGTGGGCACACTCAGAAAAAATAAAAAAGAACTTCCTTTAGAGTTTTCAAAACCAGTACCTAGACCCGAAAGAACAAGTATGTTTGCTTTTAGACAAAAATGCACTTTACTCTTATATGCAAAAAAAAAAAAATGTGTTGTTGCTTTCAAGTTTCCATTGCGATGATATTATTGACAAACGATCCGGTGAATTGCAAAAACCAGAAAAAGTTACAATCAATCTAAAGGCGGTGTGGATGTAGTCGACAAATTCTGTTCTAGCTACAATTGTGCTAGAAACACAAGGAGATGGCCTGTAGTAATATTTTATCATATTTTAAATATTGCAGGCATAAACTTCCAAGTTGTATATGGTTCAAATGTTCCAGATAACCGCATATTACGTAGGAATTTCTTACGTGAAATAGTAAACGACTTAATTGAACCTCATCTTCATAGTCGTGCAAGACTTACAAATATTCCAAGAAGTCTTAAGGTCAGACTAGAAGAAAAATATGGGATCGAGTCAAATTCTAATCAAGAGAATGCCGTACCTGGTAGATGCTATTATTGTGGATACAAAAAAAATCGAAAAACCCGATTTAAATGTTGGAAATGTAACATATACATGTGTTTGGAGCACATATCTGCTATTTGCAGTCAGTGCCAGGAAAACGATTTTCATGAAAGGGTTATGGTATAATCTAGTATTTACCAAATATTTATGTTTAGTATTAATTTAGGAAGTGAATACATACATATATTTTTTGTTTTTATAAATTTTGTGAGATGATTAAGTAGTGTAGTTTAGGAAACATATATATTTTTTTAAGAATATTTGTTATTAAACCCAAATAAAATTTTTGATGATCTACATTTTTTTTGTCTTTTATCAACACCCACAGTCAGCTCCCAACACAATATTTGACATTAATTGAAGTATGTAATTTTTTAAGACTACTGGTCTCATAGACCGGCGCGACCCAATATGTTCTAGAGTATTGCGCGACCACTGGAGGGATACTTTGAAGCTTTTGATCAATTAGTCATGTCACTCAAAAGTCGATTCGAAAACGATTCCGCGCGATTTTTCAAATTGTTGGAACGATTTAGTATAGGTCAGCCTGAAGATATCGAAGTTATCGTTAAATTTTATAAAGCTGATTTTGACAAAGAAAGGTTGCTTAGCGGTAGGGATATGTTTTTACAACTTTTAGAAAGACAAAATGAGAAAGCAAAAAACTTGAGAGAAGTTATAGATATTTTGCAAAAATATGAATGGATGAGAGGGCTTATTCCAGAGTTCTTGCGCTTTGTTCGTCTACTTGTGACGATTCCAGGGTCATCCTGTTCGAATGAACGAAGTTTTTCAGTTCTTCAGACTTAAACGTCGAGATCAACAATGTTGCAGGATCGGCTCAATAATATTGCTCTCTTACATGTTTATTCTGACATGACTGACAAACTCGACTTAGAAGAACTGTTAAATAAATTTATTTCGCAAAATACAAAGCGCAGCGCAGTATTTGCACTGCGCAATTAAATTTTTGTAAGTTATGTGTTAATATTATTAATATGAATAAATAATATGATAAGGAGAATTTTGACTTTTTTGTAGTTTGAAACATCTCTTTTTTTCCTCCATATTCGATTTGAGGTGGACACTCCCTCCCCCTGAATAACTACCCACTCGGTCTGAAGATGATCTGCCGGGCCTGATTCCAATCCACTATCAACAATCGGCAAAAAATTTACCGAAAACAAAAATTAATCCCCACACGAAAACAATGACGAAAATCCCCGTCAATAAAAAATCTGGTGATAAAATTATTCCTCACCAACAAAAACAAAATTATTGCGAAATATTAGAACCATTATCAACTGCAGAAAATGGATTAACTTTTGATGAACATAATTACGAACCTTATCATGCGAACGCAATTTTCGATGAAAACAATTATGAACCCTATAATGCGAACGTAGCTTTTGAAGAAAATAATTACGAACTTTATCACATGAACGTGAGTACGCCAATTAACAATCAAAAATTGTGTAAAAAATATTCGGAAACCTTTCATACGGACAATCAACCTTTAGCTTTCACTAACCAAATTAAACATAACATAAAAACAAAAAACAAAATTTCAGTTTATGCGAATTCACATTTTATACATAAATCTAGAGTCAAGCAACAAACAAATTCAATCCCAAAACAAAAAATTAATAACAATACCGATAAGGAAATTACTTTAACTCAAACCCGACCAAAACAATTCCTCGCATGGAAAATGATTTTGAACTTTACCATGCGGATGTAACTACGTTAAATAACAACTAAAACCTAGATACAGATAATTTAATTCACACCCCGCACATAAATTCCGAAGAAAAAAACAAAGACCCAAGCTGGAAGAATTTGACTACGAGATAAGAGTACAAGAAAGGGAAGAACAACACCAACGCAGATAATTGGTAATATTAGCGACCAACCGATAATGAACGACGTAAGGGATGAACAAAGATCAACGACACAAAGAAGACCAACAGCTGACACAGAAGAGACGATATCAGCAGAAGAAGTCGGAGAAATCGACCAGGATGAGGACGACACAGTACACACAAGTTACGAAAACCCTATTCAAGAAATGCCAACCTCCGAAAGATGCCTAAATTCATTTGACTATCAGATAAAAATTAACTTTGTCTTATACTTCCCTTCAAAATCGACGATAAAACAAATATTCCCCACAAAACAACGGCTATACGATCAAATATCAACAAGTCATTTGGAAACCGATATCATTGATTTATTTAAAAATTAGTTAGACCCGAAATTTACATACGCGATTCATTTTGAAAACGATCCGCGCATACACTGATATACAAGCCGCTGGAAGATGTGTGAGGCGAGAACGCGGTTTCCGTTGGAATGGTCACCATCCAAGTACTAACTGCGCCTGTCGTTGCTTTACATCGCATACCGAAGTATGTACATAATAAAGACGCACCTACGCTCGCCCCTCTGCCAGCATTTAAATGAATCCTAAATATATTCAACCAGCAATACACGACGGATTTTAATTATGCTATATTTCTGTTAAAGACCAATATTTTTTTGTTAAATTTCGGTCACATCCATTTGAAGTTATGAATGTAAATAGACCTTGAAATTTTGAATTTCGATCTGAAATTTTGCGCCATTATAGAGTTATTAAAGCTGTATAATTTCTTTAAAAATTGTTTAAATTGGCCAACAAATAAAAATTTTAGAAAGGTGCCCCGCTTTTAAGTGGGTCACTCTCTATATTGCTTATAATATATTTAACAAATTTAATTGTAATTATTCAAAAATTTTGAAATTAACCTTATCTTAAATACGGACATTATGCAAATATATTTATTAGAGAGTTATGACAGTTTTCAATAGCGCTCGACGTTCGCTAATATCGTTACGCTATGAAACGTAATACGGTTTGACGCACTCTGGATTTTTACGGAGTTATGACACGCAGATTCCGAGGCCTTATAGAGCGGGCATTATAATTTTCATAACAAAGACACTTGTCTGGGGGTTATGTTTAATAACTTTTTCATAATTTTTTTGAATAGGTATTTTGGTAAGTACGAGTGGGCTTTTGCGACGTTAATATGAAAATTAGGTATATTTTATTTGAAAAATATTTTTTCCCAGCAATAGGTATATGAATATTTTCTCATTATGGAAGAAATCTTGGAGGCAATTATTTTGGGAGAAGGCAATAATGATGACATTGAATATGCTATTATGAATAATATTCTAGTAGAAGTAGGACACCTAAGGCGGGTAGATAGAGCAGATTTTAATTTGAATACTATGCTTGAAAATGAAATAGTAAATAAATTTCGTTTTCAAAGGCCACATATTATTAGATTAGTAGAAACTCTGCAACTGCCTGAAATTATTAGAACTAGAAACGGAAATTGTGTTAGTGGTGAGGATATTCTCTTTATTAAACAGCTAATTATACTCATTAATTCATGTTGCATCTATAGGTGTGACTGGACTATGCATATTGCTAAGGAGACTGGCCTACCCCAACAGATTAAAAGATCTGGAGACCTTATTCCAGTTATCGGCCCAAAGCCTGTCGGAAATTATAACCCATGTTGCAGAAATAATATGGGAAAACAACGGACATCTGCTACAAAATTTGCAGACCTTACAGTGGTTAAATATAGATCGATTAAGATATTATGCACAAGTAAGTTTCATATTTTTTCCATATTCCTCTTTTATTAATATCTTTCTATCCAGGCTATTCAAGCAATGGGTGGGGCTATACCCAATTGTTGGGGATTCATTGATGGAACGGCAAGATTCATTTGTAGACCATCTCTTCAGCAAGAGGAGTATTATTCTGGACATAAAAGACAGCATTGTCTTAAATATCAGAGTGTGCTTTGCCCTGATGGCATAATTGTAAGCCTACATGGAGCATTTCCTGGTAGGAGACATAACGCAGGGATATTCCGCGATAGCCGATTGTACGATCAACTGGAGGTAGTTGCTGTTTACCACCCCAATAATGAAAAATTTGTATTATATGGAGACCAAGCTTATGGAGTGCAAGAACTGCTTCTGTGTCCATATCCTGCCGCTAGACAAGGTGAATTACCCCCACACTAACAGAATTTTAATAGATCAATGAAAGTCTTAAGGATATCTGTTGAATGGGGTTTTCACAAAATATCTTCAAATTTTGCATTTTTAGATTTTAAGAAGAATCAAAAATTACTGGTACAAAATTTGGAGGTTCTCTATAAAGTGGGTGTTCTGTTAACAAACTGTCATACATGTCTATATGGTAGTCAAGTTTCTCAGTATTTTCAAACTGAACCCCTACAATTAGAAGAATACTTCAATCGAATTTAAGTACCCCCAACATTTTTGTCCATTGTACCTCATACTTGTAAATAAATTATATTTAATTTTATAAAATTTATTAAGGAATTATACATATTAGTTGAAAATAAACTATTAAAATTTTATTTATTTCACATCCTAATGCTGAAGCAAATTAGTAACGGTACTAGAAAGAAAATTTAAAAATTTATTGTTGTAAAAGTCTTTCCAACATGATCTGCTGGGTTTCAATTATTTTAATGCTCTGTTCTCTTTCCTTCATTTCAAGCTTTAATTTTTCTTTTTCTAATTCAAACTTTAAGTTTCTTTCTTTTATTTCCATGGTTAACCGATCCTCGTCTAGTTTTAATTTTCTTTCTTCTATATTCAGTCTTCTCTCCTCGAATTCCAATTCTTTCATACGAATTTCGCATTGTCTCTCTTCTTTGTTGGTTAAATAATCCAAGGCACTTCGCCTCAGAGTACCGCTTTTGTTTGTCCTTTTCCTAGATGGACCTAAAAATTTATTTAAATATTAAATTTTTAAACTGTTTAGGAATGTACCCTGTATTTACGGACATTCATGTGTGTAAGAACTGTCTAAATGTTACCAAATTAATAATATAATTTTGTTTTTTTTTATCCATTTAATCAATGCTATGTTAGGGGTTTTTACTCTCTATATTTTTACCCATAGTCATCATATAAACACAATATAAAAATTATACATTATATATAAATAAATACCCATTACCTAAAACTTTGGAAGGTCCACTTTGTACAGGTTTCTTTGAAGTTGTGTCGAGTAGAATATTTGAAGCGCACATTATTGGGCACGTTGTAAGAGTAACATCACTTTCTTGAGTCACTAAAAAATAAACAATTGTGTTAAAAAAAATAGTAAATTTAGTCTCAGAAGTACCATGAAATTAATAATATATATTTAATTAATTTGGTAATACACTTACGATAATCATGATCTGCACGCACTTCAACTTCCGCAGCAAAATCCATTTCTGAAAAACTATTGTTTATTTCCATTTGTGGCGTTGGGCATGTTTCATCTGTCGCACATTTCACCTGTGGCTCTTTCATCATTTCCTTAGCACACTTCTCCCTTGCAATTTGACCAAGCTGTGCAATTTTCTTTTCTTTTGACACATTAGTTTTCTTTTTTTTTACTTCAATATTAAATTCGTTGCAAATGGAAAACATTTCCTGTAAGAGAATATCCCTTTCAGAGTATACTTCTTCTTTTCCTGACCTAAAACGGGAAGGAAAAAATTATGTAGATATACCATTACCAAACCAAATTATATAGATATCTTGTAACTACAAATATATAGCTTCATTTTGTATTTTAATTTACGTACTCTATGAATATTACTTACTGTTTTTCGATTCCCAAATTTTTCTGGATCCACAATTCTAACATTAAAGAAACGTGATCTTTTAACGTTCGAATTGAAAACGTTTTACCGGTTATGGATTCTAAATTTTTCTGCACTTCAGACCACTTTTCCGTGTCTTTCAAAGGATTTTGAGAAATCATTTCTCTCAAAAGGGCTAAATCGTCATCGGGGTGAAACCTTTGTCTCTTTCGGATATTTTCTTTATTTGACATATTCGTATTTACTTTCAAGAACAATAATTATTATATATCAACTGCAGGAGGAATTAATGTAAATATAACCATAACCTAATCGCATCACAATCACCTGCACCCGAGAATTTTCATATCCATTCGGATAAAGTTGGCAATCTTCGGTACGACATTATCGTAAAATATGCTTACGTTAATCAATCGCAAATTACGTCAGGCGGTAAGTTATTAACGGAAGATTCTTACGTGGTACTCAAACACGCATGCGTAGATGTCATATAGCGTCGTGCGGTAATACCGCAATTGTTATTTGACGCTCCCATATCTCTCTATTATCTTGGGCATTCTTAGTATTACTGCACCTCCTAGAAATCAGATTATAGGGCACGCCTATTCATATACCTGGGTATCAAATAGCATCAGATCTTTAACGCTTTGGATAGTTGAAAAGTACTTCCAAGACGATAAGGTTTGGTGTAATATTTAGTGTAAAATAAACGCGCAGTGCACATATATCAATTCATCACGTCTCCAGTGAGGTTGTATTTTTGTTAACAATTTTATTCCAAGACATTGACAGACTAAGTAGGTGAGTTTGATATGTAAGTAATCATGTTATTTAAAAAACACTACTTAAAACGAGTAATAAATTAACAGCTAATATGAAGTTTTATAGAAAGTTTCAAAAATATCTTGAAATACCTTAAGAAACGCATTCTATTTTAAAAATATCCATATTCCACTCGCATTCCGTTTGCGCAATGTTCGTTGGGGTGTCCTTACTTTTAATAATTAATGATCGTGATTTTTCTATAGCCATTGTTTCTACTATCCAAAAATATCTACATAAATAAATGCAAGCGCATGTAATACCACTCTTATTTATGTGCCGAAAAGGCAAGATCGTGGGTAAATTGGAATCATCTGGTACAAAAATGAATACGTCCTGGGGCTGCTTTTGAAGTCCTAGTCCACGAAACTGACAGAAAAATGTCCTAATAGTACCATAAAAATTATGGGATTTTTGGCAAAAATTAATGGATCGGGAAAATCCTATCTAATCATCAAAAAAATGGTTAATAAATATTAAATACTTAATAAAATTATTATTTTAAATATTTATATGACTATCTCAGTACTTAAAATTTTATGATTTACTGTTAACTTTAGTGTTTAATATTAGTCTCACTAATTAAAATTTGTTTCGTTTACAGAAAGACTGCTAGAAGTTCTTCAAACATGTCTAATATTGTTAAAGTTGATAAACCTACTAGTGAAGATGTGGCCGCTGGTAATAACATGATGGACAAGAAAAATAAAGAATGTTGGTACAATGAAGAACGCATTTTGAGGGAAATATGTTTATATAATACTAGACGCAACCTTCCAGCTGTTATTTTACCACGATTAGCTGATTCTAAAACGGAACCGGCTACTTCTAATACACGTCATAAAACGCCGATTCCTTATGGTCTCATCAGGGTAAAAGAACTGTGGGAATTGACGTAGTTTTAATTAATAACATTTATTTATTTATTTATTTTGTTAGTTTTTATTTATGTTACTGACGTGCCAAATACAATTTGTATATTATGACCAATAAATATCTATATATCTATCAAATTCGATTTATTTCACTCCTACAACCTCTGAGGAAATTAAAATATTAATAAAATTGAAAGAAAATAAATATGTGATGAAATAGTGAGTATATTAAGTTATACATACAGGGTCTCCCAGATTTAAACGGATATACTCTAGAGGAAGGTAGAGCACACTCAGCTGAGTTCAAAACACCCCTACACATATTGTTGAATGTGAACCGTTTTTGAGCTACGGGGTGTTTTACGGCTTTTGACATGTTTTTGAATTGACTGCACATATTTAGATAAAATTTGGTATACATATTATACTCTTCAGAGTCAAATAATGTCATAATATTTGATGGCACGTTTACGGTTATTCTTCAATAAATTTTGAAATGTATTGAAAGACCAAATTTGACATTCTATAAATAACACAGCCCATTTGCTAACATCATTATTTTATTAATTTCAGCTAAATACCCCACAGAAGAGTTTGTTATTTGCTTTTGTTTTGACATTTAATGTTTTTTCCGTCCAAAATAAAGCACTTCCATTTACTTAACGAATAAAAAAATAAGTAATAAAACGATGCGATTAACACATAATATTGTTGCAAAAAATCCCCAGTAGGCACATGTCAAATGTGTAATATTACAAATAAGAATTGCTGTTCAGTAGAGGAAGATAGCCGAAGGTAGGTCTCCCCCCACCACTTGACCTTGACCGCACACCTGTGGCTGTTGTGTTCAAGGTCACGGCGTCCCCTTAGCCCGGCATAACAGTTGCCGTGACCTTGACTTTGACCGAGTCCGTTGGGTTTCAGCTTCAAGGTCGGAGTGTTTCTCTTGCTTAGGACGATCACTTGCGGTGACCTTGGGCTTGGCTTGCATAGGTTTAGGACGAAGCTTCCTCCTTGCCAAGCAACTTGACCTCTAAAACTATATTTGTTCAATACGTATACAATAAAATGTGGTGGGGTTTGATATTTTGTGACGTAGCATACCTTTTCTATAAAAGAGCATGGGCTATCAGAACAAAATCATATTTAGTTTGATTCCCCTACAGTTAATAAGTGAGCATAGTGTTGTGATCTGAAGTATATTAAGTAAGCAAAGTTCTGTAATATCCCTTGGTTAATATTTCTTTCACTGTACTCAACTACTTAAATATGACTACCAATATCAATTTATTAGCCAATACCAATTTATTTATTATTATTATTTAGGGTGTAATGGGGTAGTGAAGCGCAAGTTATAGCCTCTCCTACTCAGTTGTTAACTTCACCTTCGCGATGAGTTCAATTTGAACTTGGTGCACCCTGTTTTCACTAACGAGGCTCTAACGACCGAGTAAGGGCGGAATAACCCTTACCTTTTGCCGTGAGCCCATCCACCTTCTCACGAAGAGTGCGGTAAAAATAACCCACCGCACACAAAGGTTGCTTTTGGAATCGTTTGGTTACCCCATCGTCGCAGTCTCCTTCTGTGCCATGGGACCACACCACTCGCCTTCCGCAACCGAGCTGGTCAGTTGCATACCTGCTCCAGCTAAAACTTCAAATGCAGCTTCGTTTTCAGTCGATTAAGGCTTTAAAAAAAAATGATGGAGCGTTCAAGTGGGACAAAATCATCCGGAGGTAAAATACCCTCCCGATCGGATCTCCGGGGGAGGGTGCCCACAGGGACACCTCATCGAATGTCGAAAAAACACCGACAAGTTAAATCCAACAAAACTAATTCTTTCATCTACGGCGCTTGGAATGTTCGTACTTTGAACGACAGCACTCGCACCGATCGGCCTGAAAGAAGAACTGCTCTAATAGATAGAGAACTTCACCGACTCAATGTTGACGTTGCAGCTCTCAGTAAAACTCGATTTTTGGAGGAAGGCTCTCTCACAGAAAAGTACTACACCTTCTATTGGAAAGGTCTTCCCACCAATTCAAGAAGACAACATGGAGTAGGATTTGCCGTTCGGAATCAACTTGTATCCAACTTAACACAAGTACCACAAGGCCTATCCGAGCGTCTAATGCTGCTGCGCTATGAGCTATCAGATGGCAACGCGGTAAATCTAATAAGCGCCTACGCTCCCACTCTGGATGCAAGTCACGAAACCAAGGAAAGCTTCTATCAACAGCTGGAAGAAACCCTCTGTAGAATACCTAAAACGGAACGACTCGTTATTCTTGGCGATTTTAACGCTAGAGTAGGGAGAGATGCAGACACCTGGCCAGGCATCATAGGCAAGAACGGTTTGGGCAACATGAACGCTAACGGTCAACTACTCCTAACTAAATGCGCCGAACATGATCTAGTTATAACAAACACCATTTTCCGACAAAAGGATAAATTTAAAGGCACCTGGCGTCACCCCAGATCAGGTCATTGGCATCTACTCGACTATGTTATCGTACGTAGGAAGCATCTCAAGGACGTCCAAATTACAAAGGCGCGCATTGATAGCGAATGTTGGACCGATCATCGTCCTGTTGTCTCTAAAATGAAAATTGTTATGAGACCCAAACACCGAAGAACTCAAGTAAAACGCAGACTCCGTCTCTGTATTAGTAAGTTGCGTGACCAACAAACCGTCGAACAGCTAAAGCAAAAAGTTCAAGAGAATTTGAGTGCACTAGAAGAAACCAATTCTGTAGATGTCGCTGCTACCTGGACACAAATTAAAGACAGTTTAAAAAGTGCGAGTGAGGAAATTCTTGGCACTGCAGCAAGTAAAAAACAGGAGGACTGGTTCAATGATAATGAAGCTTTTATACAAGAACTTCTTGACCGCAAACATACTGCCTTCCAAAACGCTATCAACCACCCCAACGACTCATCAAAAGCAGAAGCTTTTACCCAATCTAAGTATGAAACGCAACGCGAAATCAGAAGAATAAAGAACGAGTGGTGGGCAAGCAAGGCCAGAGAAATTCAAAGGTACGCCGATTCACACGACTACAGGAATTTCTTTCAAGGAGTAAAAGCAGTGTACGGCCCCAGTCGGAAAAATATGTGCCCTATTAAAGATTTAAATGAAAATCTCCTCAAAGAAGACCAGGAAATAAGAGCCCGATGGAAAGAACACTACTCTAACATTCTTAACCAGCAAAGTCAAGCCGATCACGATATTATAAATCTTATCCCTCAATATGACACCTTCGAAGACTTAGATAAACCACTAACAACGGAAGAGATCTTAACCGCCATTGGGCAGCTAAAAAATAACAAATCTCCCGGCGCCGACTCACTCCCAGCTGAGATCTTTAAAGCTGTGTCGTCAGAGCTCATACCCTACCTCAAAAAACTGTTTGATGTCGTGTGGGAAAGTGGTCAAGCTCCGCAGGAGTTTCGTGATACACTTTTAATCAACCTCTTCAAAAACAAAGGGAGCGCTGCGGACTGTGGAAATTACAGGGTTATAGCCCTCCTGGCTGTTGGAGGGAAGATACTCACTAAAGCGATGGCAAATAGGTTAACACCTGTTATGGAAAAGTTACTTCCTGAAACACAGAGTGGCTTTAGACCAAACCGAGGCACATCGGATTTAATCTTCACACTTAAACAGCTTCAAGAAAAAGCACTCGAACATCAAGGAGAAATTCACATGGCCTTCATTGATTTAACCAAGGCGTTTGACTCGGTGGACAGGGAAGTGCTCTGGAAAATTATGTTCCGCTTAGGTATCCCTAGAAAATTTGTGGAAGTATGTCGCAGTCTACATACAAACAACAACGCCCAGGTTATGTATAATAATGAGGCAACCGAACCTTTCCAAACTCTCACTGGAGTTAGGCAGGGATGTGTCCTGGCACCCCTACTCTTTAATTTGTTTACCACTGCTCTAACAATTATTGTTGACAACAAACTGACAGTCAGAGGAATAGGTCTCAGATACCGTTTTGATGGCGGTCTCTTTAACATAGGGCGCTTTAGAGCTTTCACGAAGACACGCACACGATTCATTTGTGATCTCCAGTATGCGGATGACTGTGCACTTTTAGCCTCTACGCCGGAAGAGCTTCAAGAGCTTTTAGATGTGTATGCCCAAAGCTATGATTCTTTGGGACTTAAAATCAACATTGGAAAGACTAAGATTATGTCAACTCCTCATCAAGTGAACCAAATAGACATTACACTTAACGGAAATTCTCTTGAAGTGGTGGATCAGTTCAATTACTTAGGCAACGTTGTTAATGACAAAGCAAACATGGACAGCGAGATTCGCAATAGAATTAACGCTGCATCTAGAGCATTCTGGGGACTTAGAGAGAGAGTATTTGACAATCACGACCTTGCTTTGTCAACGAAAATGGCTGTCTACAGAGCAGTTGTCATTCCAACACTGCTATATGGATGTGAAAGCTGGGTCACTTACCGTCGTCATGTGAAAGAATTAGAACGTTTTCAGCAAAGACACCTCAGAAGTATGATGAAAATCCGTTGGTTCCATCACATATCAAACGTGGAAGTACTCAGGAGAGCAAACAGCCTTCCAATTGAGGTGCTTATTTCAAGAGCACGCCTAAGATGGGCAGGTCACGTTCATCGTATGCATGATAACCGCCTTCCTAAATGTACACTTTATGGTGAATTGCTAAGCGGTAGAAGAAAGCGTGGCGGTCAACGAAAGAGGTTCAAAGACGCTCTCCATGAAAATCTAAAATCCTGCGGTATTGCAGACGAGCAATGGGAACAACTTGCAGCGGACAGAACCGAATGGCGAGGGGTTGTGGCCAGCTATCAAGGAAATGTTGCTGCAAGAAGGCCGAATCCAAGACCTAACCAGGTCTATGTTTGTCCTGATTGCGGTCGACTTGTGCTCTCCCGAATTGGCCTCTATAGCCATAGTCGTGTGCACCGTAGATGAATGGAAATTACAATAGACTACACCTTTTACTTGTTTTTTATTGTACGCAATTTATCGACTGTAAAATTTCTATACTCGGACTCGAGTAACGGCTAATAATTAGCCCTTAATGAACTTATTGTTAAAGATACTGAGGTTTTAGAACAAAAACCTATTTCATCGTTAATCTTAATGAAGATTCTCTTTCTATGCTACTGTTCATAATCTATGTAGAACCCTTGCTAATTTCTCTAAACGCAATAAAGGACAGTATCTCAATTGCCTATGCCGATGATATTACTTTGGTTGTAGATATTAATGAGGATATGGTTGCTATAAAAGAGAAAATAATTAATTACTGTAAATATTCCGGTGCTGTCCTAAATGAAGCTAAGACGAATGCACTTGTCATAGCGCCAAATTCAGGTTCGTTTAACACTGGCACAAATTGGTTTACTATAAAAAAAGAAATTAAAATTTTGGGTATCAATTTTTTCGACAACATACAGGAAATGATAGTTAAAAATTGGGAAAAGGTTAAAAACGCTACAGTAGGCTTAATGAATACATACAAATGCAGACCACTTAATTTGTACCAGAAAAACTTTTTTTAAAAATGTATATTTTTTCCAAAATTTGGTATCTTGCACAAATTTTGCCCATAGAAAAAAAGTCGCAAACCTCTTAGCTTCCCAAGTTGGGTGGTTCCTGTGGAACGGACAAATACGAAGAATTTCAAGAAATACATTAATCCTAACTAAAGGGAAGGGAGGAATCGAATTATTTGACCCTTGGTGTAAAGCAACTTGCCTCTTTATTAAAAGATTTCTAGTATCATTCAATTTATCTGCAGAATTATATAGCTATATAGAGACAAATTTTGACAATCCCTCAAATATAGATAAACGAGCACCTCCTCACATCAGAGCCTTATTAATGGAAGTACCTTATATTGACAAACACCTCCTAGACTCTATTACTAGTGATCATAGCAACTTGAAAATAGTGTACTGTAATATGATTAAGAGAATGAAACATTGTCCTAACATAATAGAAAAACATCCCAATATTCATTGGGAGAGAGTATGGAAAAATGTTAACAATAAAATACTAAACACAGATCAACGCGCACTCTGGTTTAAAATAATTCATAACTGTGTGCTGACAAAGGAGTACCTACACAAAATAAAAAAGGCTTATTCTCCTAATTGTGAAAAGTGTGGTGATATAGACACAGTGATTCGTAGGTTTAAATGTAATTCCAACATTATAGTGGTTTACAAGTGGCTGCAGGAACAAATTTTATCCTTAACCAAGTTTCAGTTGTCTGTAAATGATATAGTTTTTCCATCTGTTTATCTTTTACCAAAGAAGTCAAATACTTTAATTATTTTTATGCTTGCAAACTTTGTAGATTTCGCTGACAAAAATGTAGACAATTGTAATATTTTAAGTTTTAAAGATTTTGTTAGAAATAATTACATAAAGCTGTCAGAGGGCAAACGTAAAATGTTACCTTATAATTAATTCTATTATTTCCTTTATTGATTGTGTAGCAATTCCTTTGTAGAAAAGAAATTGCTCACATTCATCTTCCACCTTTTGATACATTGTTCTTGCACATTTGCTTTATATATATATATATATATATATATATATATATATATATATATATATTGTCATGAGCACCCATACTCACATAAAAACAGAGTAGACAAATAAAGCCTAAAATTAATAAAAATAAACATTTTCACTACGAGAAGTCTCGATTCTACTTTAATAGCTAACGCTATCATGTAAATATTGCTTACAAAAACGTGAAACCGCATATTTATCTTTTAAGTTTCATTTCATTCATTAATACTCGTTAAATATAGGAAATTTGTTATATTAGAATTAAGTTTTGTGCTAGTTATAAGATAAAAACATAAATACCTGAGGTAAAATAACCCAGAAAATGTCCCAAATCGAACTAAAGACACTGAAAAGACAATATTCTCCATTGGTTAGCTACCATAGTGCTTTAGAGTCCAAAACGATACAGGAAAACAGCTACAGGAAGCTGGAACTCCGTAGTCAGGTTTCGACATAACGGCAGATCTGAAAATTTCACATATGTTAAAAATAATCCAAATAATTTTGTATGTCAATAAGATTTGACCATTGCATAAGCAAATATGGACCTTCATGTGTAAATAAAGCAAAAAATCCATGAGTAACATACTCAAATAAGAAAATTATTCAGATAAATATATGTGACAGGACTATGGAAAATGTAAATTATGTAAATAATTTTAATTACAGGGAATAAAAACAAACTTTTCGTCATAAACTAGTTGGACAATTACCTAGTGTAAATGACAGAACTAGAACTGTTGGTTCGAATAGGGCTCCAAAGTCAAATTTGTGGGTAGAGCACCTCGTGTCGTGAACTTTTTAACATGGTCAAAACCATAAAAACTTTTCAACGCAAAATGTGTACTATGCCAAATATAGACAGTCTAAGGTATGTGAAGACACAATTTGGGGACACTAAGTGTATGGTGGGGCATAGATAGGTCCAAGTTATCCCAGGGTCACGACCTGAAATGTTATAAATATGTTAATTTTAAGGAAAAACCATTATATAGCCCTAAAAACTATAGAAATAGATGTAATAGGATATAAGGTTCATTTTTCACTAGTGTTAGGTACTTATATATTGTTAAAATCAATTTAATAGGAAAAAGGACTCAAAATTTCAATCTTTCAAAATACATAACCTAGAGAGAAAAGCAATACACCAAAAGAATCGGTAAGAAACGCTGATGAATAATACATTAAGAAAGTTTCAAGCATTTATTTCAAAAGTTAAAAATTTTGCATATAAAGAAAATCCAATTTCAGATTTCAGATTTCAGAAATCTAGGAGGCTAAATCTGTCATAAAACTAGGTTTCCATGACAAATTTACCCGGGGAGTCGAAATTAATCAGTTGCCCAAGTAGCATGTTAAAAAAATTTTCTCGCAACAATTAAAACATAACCTTAGAAATTTTAAAACAAAGTAGAGCCAGCAAAACGTCAAATCGTGACAGGTGTCACCGAAAAGAGGTTAAAAGGCGACTCACAGTGACATTTTGAGTTTTTTTAAGAAAAATATTTAATTATATCATCCTAAATTCACTAATAATTGTTAAACGTAAAAATTTCAACTTACCGTAAAGTGTGTAACGTCTAAAACAAAAGTTAAATTAAAGTGTCAACGAATTTCACCAGTAACTTCAACCAGTCAACTAGAACATCATTCAACCAACAGGAGATCACGATTCTTCGAAAGTTTAAAAGGTACTGTGCAAAAAGCGTTCTTAAAAATAACAAACAATAACTGTGTTTTATTATTATTGTCTATGTTCATGTTCGATCAACAAATCGATAAAATTGCACTGTCAAACTCGATATATTGTAAAACCTGTATTTTTAAAACACCATCTGGTGATCATTAAAAGAAATTGTATAGAAACTTGTGAGTTTATGTTTTTAAAGTAAAATTAGTTGTCAAACGGAATCTACTTCTGAGAAACGGAGTTTTGTGTTTCATTTTAATTCCTGTAACCAGGTGGCGCCCAACTTCAGTCAGTATTTAAATAATAGTAAATTGCATACCCAAAAGGGGTCAATAACTTCATTTTCAAGCATTTTAAATTCAAATTACTTCACTTAAACAATTTAATCAAATCAATTTCAACATTTTCAAACATATTAAACCATTTTCAATCAATTTACGTGTCTTGTGGGGGTTTGTACCAGATTCAGTAATTTCAAAAATAAATATATCAGAAACAATTTATATAACCCATTTCCAAACATCTTAATATATATACCGAAACAACCAAAGTGTAACTTGTAAACAGTTAGATATTAAGTACCTATGTAATTTTAAATTTTGAAAATAAAGATTTTATAAAAAAAAAAGTCCAAACTCATTATATAACTGTTAACAGCCCGCAATCCAATGGACCGATAGAAAGATTTCACTCTACTATCATCGAACATCTACGAATTATTAGAATCAAATGCCCTACGCGATATTAGGTTATAACAATTCAATTCATTCGGCAACAAAACAAAAATCTATTGATATTATAAACGGACCTTTAAACACCAAAGATCCTTTTGATATCGATATAAATCAAACCTTGATAAATAATTACATTCAAGAATATCGCGACATAATAAAAGAAATTTACAAGGCTTTAAACACAAAATTAAGTCAGCAAAAAGAACACGCTATTGGAAATGTAAACGAAGAACAAAACCGACATGACCCACTGACTTACGAACCAAAAACGGATATATATCGGAAAATCACAACTAAAAACCGGAATAAACTAAACCCCAAATTTACCAAGGATAAAGTAGTGCCAAATAAAATAAATTTAAAATTAAAAACTACTTGTAACGTCTTACATAAACAAAACCTAAGACGACCTAAAGCTAAAAAGAAAGTTAACAAAAAGATATTGTTACAGGAGCCACCTGATCCTCCTGACCGTGACCCTGACAGTGCAGACAGTCCTACCCCAGAAAATAACAATAACGAATCTCGACAAGAACCCAGGGATTCTTCCCTACAAGCTGGGAACAGCCAAGACAAAATTTAAGACTCATACCTTTATCCATTACTATGACCTAAACCCTATAGAAAACGAAATTAAAATGTTAAGAGAACAATATGCAAAAGTTACCAGTGCAATAAAAGACAGCTTAAGTCACCCTTACTTCTTTGAATTAGATAATTTTGATCGAGCCCTAGTTTATCAATTAAATTCAGCTGAACAAAAGTTTAATTCTCTAAGCCCAACTGGCAGAGTTAAACGTGGTCTAATTGACGGATTAGGCACCATTAGAAAAAGTATTTCAGGTAATCCCGACGCAAATGATGCGGCCCATTAGGATCAAGCGATCTATGATTTGGAAAATAACCAAAAAGAAATTGTTCAGAAATTAAACACAGAAATCTCTCTTACCACTGAAATCATTGAAAATTTCAATAAAACGATCACACTAATTAAAAATAACCAACAAGTGATAACTTCTGGCCTGAACAAAATTCGAAACGAATTAAATACATTTATTTTTGATTTTAATGATTACTTAGAAACTAGAAACATTCTAGATCAACTTAACTTAACACTTAACGTAATTTTACAACTTTTAAGCGATATCGAAAATGCAATTACTTTTGCTAGACTGGGAACCCTGCACAATAATATCATAAAAATTGACGAACTTGAATCTATTTTACAAACTATTTTAAAATATTATTCTAGCGATCAATTAATTTTTCGATACACTTCTAGTAACTCTCATAAGTACTACGATTTATTAGACGTCGAAGCCTATTATTCAGGAACAAAAATTGTTTTCATAATTCAATTTCCAATCGTTTACCCTGAAACATTTTCTTACTATCATTTATATTCAATCCCTAGTCTAAACTTAACAACAATTATCCCTAAAAATACCTATCTGATTATGAACGAAAATTTGTATCAATATACATCGACACCTTGTATCGAACTTCACCCTGAGTACTATTGCCCTAACAACAATCTGATGTATGGAATGAAAAACCAGGATTGTATGTTCGAACTGCTACAACTAGGATCCACCCCACCTATGGAAGCTGTCAACATGTACCCGTACAACTGACCCAAAATGTGATACAGTCAATTGACGAATCACATTACATTGCCCTTTTCCTAAACGAAACCAAAATTCCCGACTTCATGACATTGGATGGTAGCTATTTAATTACCCTACCACCGGGATGCCAATTCCAGACCAATGACTTCAATTACATTAACGAGGACGTAATCACCAATGGCCAACCGATGCTCCTGCCTGAAATCAACATTCCACCCAGGTCATCTGTGGCTACCCTACCAACAATAAATATCGAGGATGTTCAACTGGACAAAATTCATGAAGTCCAGAGACGACAACAACAACTTGGACCTGTTAAACTTGTGCATAGTGAAAAATCGTGGACAAACTATTGGGTAATACTGATCTACATTATCCTGATTTTCACCGGACTATATTGTGCCTACAGGTTTACCCGGAAGAGACTTGAAGCCAAAAGATTTATAACCCCCACTGTGAGTGAGATCCCTGCTGTGAGTGTGCAACCCCTAGCAGCGACTCGGACATTTTTATCCCCATAAACAATGTGCCTCGAATTAGGGATGGAGGAGTTATATTCGTGCCACATTAAGACATTATAATAAACCATTGTATTATGCTTTGTATGTAATCTAGCTTTATGGAGAATTCCGATAATATTGTAATCTATACGCTTTCTTTATTTCATTTTATACGTATTGTATTTAGTCTTGACATAACTCTGTAGCAAGTCACTTGAACCAAAAATTATTAAACATTAAATTCATTTCTGAAAATTATTGTTTTTTAAAAACTGGTTTTCGGGCCCGAGGTGTATTTCTCGCGTTTGCGAAGTTGGTTATTTGTAACAATATTTCCACACATTTTAATCACGAATTTAGTCTGGTATAAATAACGAGATTGTATACTACTTTTCCAAAATTAATTTCATTATTGCTAATTTGGGTGACCAACTACGAATGGCGGACGAGCGGCTACGCATTTAACGAACTATACACTATTTACTTCTAGAGTCAAACCTTTGGTATCTTATCACGCGGTTTTTTTCACGCGAGCTCTTAGTCTAAACGGGCACTTTCTATGATCTGATCATAGGACAAGTGGTACAGATTTTTAGTCTGCTTCAAGCCTCAACAAGTGTAACGCGTTTAAACGTTTATTCGGAACTATGTTTCTTTCACACTAGCCGGTATGTATTTAATTAGAAGCGCCACTTTCAAGATGAAATGAAGATGATAGGAAAGACTTTTTAAATTGTGAAAAGCCTATGTCGCTATTAAATATAAATAGAATTGCAAAAGTTTAAAGACAAAATGCATAATAGCCAGTTTAAAAAATTGTGGCACTCGCAGTTAGAGTGGTAATGTGGCAGTTATTATTTAAATAAACTATTCTGTGCGCCCTGCTTATTATTAGATAGATAGATAGATAATACGTTTATTTAGCCCCAGGCTATACAGGTACAATACATTATATAAATTTCTTAAACATAGTTTTGCTTAGTTCGGTACCTAGTAGATTATACTCCACTACACCTTTATAGAAAATGGAACAATGCGTAGATGTTTTATTCACTTGTTTAATTACATAACTTTCTTTTCCGCGGGTATTATATTCGTGCACGTCTCTCAATTTCTTTAAAATATTTTTTAAGTATTCTGGAACAATGTCTTTGTTTTTTTTTTTTTTTTTTTTTTTTGGCATCGGATTTTCTCCATTAGCCAATTACATATTATTGTATTTTATATGTGCAACTATATGGAGTATATGAAATATTTTATGCTTTTACTGCCTAATCGTTTCCTAAACAAATTAACCTAATACAGCCCTATAAGCATGTAAAGAAATAAAGAACATAAATTTAAAAAAAACGCCAGGATATTACACAGGGACACTCTCTTCTTGTCCAGGGGTCTATCAGGACTTTTACTATAACGTAATACAGGTAGACCACGGTAATGGGGGTTTATATTACAACAGGAGAAACATAAGGAGTGCGAAGCTAACCTAATAAACAGACAGATGATAGTTAAAGAGACAGTTTTATAGCATTTAGAAAGTCAACTAATACATTGTAAATTTTAATATTTTTAAACGACAATAGATTAGTAATATTAGTGGGTAGCGGAACATTAATATTAACTAAATTTTTTAAAAGAATATTAGTAGCCATTTGGTGATTCTGGCAGTTAAAGAATAGATGGTTCAGATCACCTAGAGAGCCGCAGGTGTTGCAAGTATCGGTATCGAGTACTCCAATTCTATTTAGATGTTTTGGGAAGCAAGCATGGCCTAGCCTTATTCTGCAAATTGTAGTGATGTATTTCCTCGGGATATTAAAGTCCTTATACCATCGTGATTTGGGAATATGATCTTCAACGTGGGAATATTGGCTCATTGGATTATCCACTTGATAACTTTTATATAATTTTGACCAATTACTGTATATTTTGTACTTGTATGAATTTATACAATCTGATAAACATAACTTAACATTTATATCTAAGTTAGATAAAGCACTTTCTTTGGCAAGATGGTCGACATGTTCATTATGTGGGATTCCCACATGAGCTTTAACCCAAACAAAATTAACTAGGTGATTATCTTTATGCAGTTTACAAAGGAGAGTCTTTATGTTGACAATATATGAATTTTTTTGGCTATGGCTGACTACTTACTACTTAAGAAAATCTGCTACATTCATCCAATTTAAACATTTTAACATGTCCTCTATTCTAGTGTAAATACTACATTTTAATATGACTCTCATAGCTCTATTTTGCAGCCTTAGTAACCGTTCCAAATTCGTCTTATTAGCCATGTATAATATTGTGCTACAATAATTAAAATGTGGTAATATGATGGAATTATAAACAGTTTTTCATTAATTGATAAATACCAGCTAACACGCTTAAGGATTCCATTTTTTTTATATTTTTTTGCAAATATAATCTACGTGGCTATTAAAATTCAAATTGCAATCAACGATAACCCCTAAGTATTTAATCTCTGTTACTACAGTTAAACTTTCTTCTTGAAGATTGAATGTTAAATGTCTATTCTTAAAGATGTTGAGATTTTGCTGATTAGTTATAAGCATACTTTTTGTTTTTATTATATTCAGTTTTAATTTATTTTTTTCCAACCATTTAGACACAAGTTCTAAATCATAATTTATTTTGTTTACCAACTCACTATGGTCGTCTTCATCAATGTAAATTATTGTGTCGTCAGCAAAAAAATTATATTTACAGTATTGAAAAATATTTGACATATCATTAATGTATATTACAAACAATAGAGGCCCAAGTATACTCCCTTGAGGTACTCCAACATCTATACTTTTTTCACATGACATTGGGGTGAAATCAGGTAAGTATATGGAATAAGAGTGGTTTTAATGATTTCGGGAACGCAATTCGTGCTCTTCACAAACATTAGGGTACCACTGAGCACATGCGTTGTGCAATGGGTTTTTCAAAATTGAGAAAAAATGGAAGTACTATTGAGGATGCTTTAAAAGAAAATTTTAGGCTGTACATTAAACAATTCAAGAAAATATGCAGCTTATCAGACGTTTCATGCAATTACCTATTCGTGTAGTTATCTACTTCAGTAAACTAAAATTAGCATTTCGCGGCCATTACAAAAATGTACATTATGCTAATCGCGGGAACTTTAAAGAACTGTTATAAATAAATGTTTATTAACCGCCTTCCAGGTAACCTGAGTAAAATCTCTTAAGTCTAGGAGATCTAGATTTGCCTGAGTAAAGAAGACGGGGCCCTACAGTTTATAGTGAAATTCGAACCACTTCTTAGAGATAATCTATATTTGAAAATTACTTCGCAGTCGGTGGGGCTCGAACCCACCTCGCTAGGTACGCACAGAGAGAAAACTCAGCCGGACTGCTGAATCATTATTTAACCTTGCATCAAGGTATCTCAAAAAATTTTATTCTAAGTTAAAACCTATGGGACAATGTTTTGATGAGGCAACCATGATGCCAGGACAATTAAATGATCTTCAAGTGAAAATCAAAGAAGTTGCGCCACAAACAGTTTTTGTTAACCACATCGTCTGAATTTAGTGCTACAACAAAGTTGCAACAGCATTTCAGAGTGTCACATATTTTTTGCAACTGAAAGTGGTTAATCCTCATTTTTTCACCGATGACGAATGTGACGAATTTCTATGATCCGCCAAGAAATAAATGGAATTTTGTGTAAAAAAATAATCGTACCCAGCACAATGACAAGCGGGAGAAGGCGTAGTTTTTCGATTTCTTTATCGACAAACCAATGCACACATTAAAATGTCCTTCATTAAAACAACGCATTTTAAACGTAAGTACAATTTATTTTTTAAACCAGTGCTAAAGCATTAAATAATAAAACTTGTTTTTACAATTTATCAAATTAAAAGTGAAGGAGTCGCGTCGGTCACTAAGAAATTAATCAAGTTGCAACAGGAAATACGACGAAAATAATAGATGATTCAGATGTGTGTGAATTGTGTACCTACAATATATATTATAATGTAGATACGAGTAGATTTGAATTTTCCAAATGATGTAAATAAAAAACTCTGTTATAATAAACTCTTTCAAATTTACCAAAAGAATATGTTGATATTCTTATGGAAACTATAGAAACTACTGTTTTCTTTCTCCAAATGTTACAATTGTTCTCCCATTTATTGACTGAAAAACTGGGAACTTGTCGTCAGTTTGTCAACAATCTTCCTTGGTTTTAGATGGTAACTTGCTCAAAAAGTAAATAGTAAGAGAATACCATTACTAAGGTTGATATTGTAATTGAGAAAGTTTCATGTTTAATAAGTTCTTTTTTGTATTGTATACCTTTGTTGGGTACGTATATTTCATGTAATTAATTTGGGCATTGATATTATACTATCGAATTCTCGATATTTGGATGAGCCTTTGGTTCTTTTTGAAAATGTTAAAGAAGTTAAATATATATCACCACTGCAAAACTGCAGGAACAAAAAAACACGAGTAACTCAATCTAATTTAAAAAATAGCCCGACCATTTTACACTATCCATATAGATCACTTTTGTAACACAAAAACCGGTAACACTGTTGCGTAGGGTAGGGTGAATCGGTTCTCGAGAGTAGGATTATTCCCTAATACTGTGAGTGTGTCATAAGACCAGTATACTCCGAGGCCCTCTGAGTGTGTCTTAAAGGCCAGTAGACTCTGACGAGAACAGTTGACAGACAGAAATACGACGAAAATTATAATATAGATGATTCAGATGTGTTTTATTTTCTTTGTGAATTGTGCATAATATATATTATAATGTAGATACGAGTAGATTTGAATTTTCCAAATGATGTAAATATAAAACTCTGTTATAATAAACTCTTTCAAATTTACCAAAAGAATATGTTGATATTCTTATGGAAACTATATAAACCACTGTTTTCTTTCTCCACATGTTACAATTGTTCCCTCATTTATTGACTGAAAAACTGGGAACTTCTCAACAATCTTCCTTGGTTTTAGATGGTAACTTGCTCAAAAAGTAAATAGTAAGAGAATACCATTACTAAGGTTGATATTGTAATTGAGGAGAAAGTTTCATGTTTAATAAGTTCTTTTTTGTATTGTATACCTTTACTGGATACGTATATTTCATGTAATTAATTTGGGCATTGATATTAGGATATGATACTATCGAATTCTCGAGATTTGGATGAGCCTTTGGTTCTTTTTGAAAATGTTAAAGAAGTTAAACATATGTTCACCACCGTTACTTTCTCCTACAAGTGCCACCCAAACTCCCGTTTGGTCTGACTAATGCTGCGTCTGTTTTTCAGAGAACTATAAATAAAATTCTTAAAAATTTGAGGTTTACAAAAGTTTTAGTTTGCCTTGACGTTATTCCTGGAAAGACGGTGAGGAAACATTGGCTAACATTAAAACTTTTAGTGGATCTTCTTAATAAACATAATTTAACATTGAAATTAGCTAAATGTTTCTTTTACAAACCAAAATACAACTTTTACGTTATGAAATTTCTAATACCATTGTTAAACCAATGGACGACAAAATATTAGCGGTTGAAAAATTTTCAATACCAAACAATGTTCAAGTCAAGTAACTTTTACATAAAAATGCTGCTTGGGAATGGGGAACGCGCCAGCAAGAATCATTCGACGTATTGAAACAATTCCTGTCAACAAAACCAGTTCTTATGCAAGTTGAAGGCAAAAAAGAGTACGCGATTGCATATTACAGTAAACAGACTTCTTCGGAAGAGCAGAAATATCATTCTTTTGTATTAGAGACAATAGAAATCGTGCTATCTGTCAGGAGATTTCGGCAATATCTTTTTGGAAGACCTTTCATTATAATTACTGATTGTGCTGCTATTGCTAGCGCTTTCAGAAAAGTTGATTTGAACCAGAGAATTGGGCGATAGATATTGCAGTTAAGCGAGTATCAATATAAGACCAAACATCGATCAGGTCAACAGATGCGTCATGTCGATGCACTGAGTCATAATCCTATTATGTCCGAAAATGTCATAGAAAATGATATTCAAAACGTTAATGTCATTAGTTGGAAGACGATTGGCTACTCACAGTCCAACAATATGACGCCGAGGTAAGAAAAATTAAAGAAATTTTAAAGTCAGGTAATTGTGCGGAACATAACAAGTTTTTAATCAGTATGAATTGAAAGGGGCCAAAGTATATAGAATTACGCCCTTTGGTCCTCGATGGCTAGTCCCAAAGGCTGCTAGATTTCAAATTGTCCGTTTAAGTCACGATGATGTGAGACATTTTGCGGCTGATAAAACTTACGAATTAGTAGCACATAAATAATGGTTTCCTCGCATGCGCCATTTCATAACAAAGTACGTTAAAAATTATTTAAATCGTCTTTATTTTAAAACTGCAGGTACAAAAAACCCGAGTATCTCAATCTAATTCAAAAAATAATCCTACCATTTCACACTATCCATATAGATCACTTAGGTCCTTTTGCTAAAACAAAAACTTGTAACACTGTTGCGTAGGGTAGAGTGAATCGGTTCTCGAGAGTAAGATTATTCCCTAATACTCTTGAGTGTGTCATAAGACCAGTATACTCCGAGGTCCTCTGACCTGCACAGATTTACACAACGGTGTGGCGAAAGTATGTACTCTTGGGCAGTGCCGTCCGTGTTCATTATATCGTACGGGAATATCCCATAAAAATATCTCGAGATTAGGTTAAGAACATAATTTTAAAATAATGATAAGAAATGAATGAATGTATGAATGAAAAATGACCCTGTACATAACAAAAAAATTTCAACAATAGTTCCCGGAAATAGCTGATGCCATCTCAGTAGCGGGAACGGAATACCGAGTGAATCACGGGGCAGCCTACTCAACTCTCTCCAGCGGGAAATACCGTTCAAATTATAATACTTATTCTTTGTTCATCTCTATATTTATAAAGTTATTAACACTCAAAAAATTTGATTATATGTTAAAACTTATGGGACAATGTTATTCATTGCTTGGCACATCGTCTGAATTTAGTGCTACAACAAAGTTGCAACAGCATTCCAGATTGTCACATATTTTTTGCAACTGTAAGTGGTTTACCCTCATTCCTTCACAGACGACGAATGTGACGAATTTCTATGATTCGCCAAGTAATAAATGGAATTTTGTGTAAAAAAATAATCGTACCCAGCACAATGACCAAGCGGGAGAAGACGTAGTTTTTCGATTTCTTTATAGACAAACCAATGCACACATTAAAATGCTGGTATCACAGCATAACCTTCATTAAAACAACGCAGTGCTAAATTTAAAATATAATACACGGCACAAAAATATTATCTGATAAAGAATGAAATATTTTATATATTGCATTAAATAATAAAATTTGTTGTTTGCAGCTTATCAAATTAAAAGTGAAGGAGTCGCATCGGCCACTAAGAAATTAATCAAGTTGCAACAGGAAATAGTATAGATGATTCAGATGTGTTTTATTATGTTTGTGAATTGTGTACCTACAATATATATTATAATGTAGATACGAGTAGATTTGAATTTTCCAAATGATGTAAATATAAAACTTTGTTATAATAAACTCTTCATATTTCAAATATTACCAAAAGAATATGTTGATATTCTTATGGAAACTATATAAACTACTGTTTTCTTTTTCCAGATGTTACAACTGTTCCCTCATTTATTGACAGAAAAACTGGGAACTTGTCGTTAGCTTCTCAACAATCTTCCTTGGTTTTAGATGGTAACTTGCTCAAAATGTAAATAGTAAGAGAATACCATTACTAAGGTTTATATTGTAATTGAGAAATTTTCATGTTTAATAAGTTCTTTCTTGTATTGTATACCTTTATTGGACACGTATATTTCATGTAATTAATTTGGGCATTGATATTAGAATACGATACTATCGAATTCTCGAGATTCGGATGAGCCTTTGGTTCTTTTTGAAAATGTTAAAGAAGTTAAACATATGTCACCACCGTTATTTTCTCCTACAAGTGCCACCCAAACTCCCGTTTGGTCTGACTAATGCTGCGTCTGTTTTTCAGAGAACTATAAATAAAATTCTTAAAAATTTGAGGTTTACAAAAGTTTTAGTTTGCCTTGACGTTATTCCTGGAAAGACGGTGAGGAAACATTGGCTAACATTAAAACTTTTAGTGGATCTTCTTAATAAACATAATTTAACATTGAAATTAGCTAAATGTTTCTTTTACAAACCGAAATACAATTTTTACGTTACGAAATTTCTAATACCATTGTTAAACCAATAGACGACAAAATATTAGCGGTTGAAAAATTTTCAATACCAAACAATGTTCAAGTCAAGTAACTTTTACATAAAAATGCTGCTTGGGAATGGGAAACGCGCCAGCAAGAATCATTCGACGTATTGAAACAATTCCTGTCAACAAAACCAGTTCTTATGCAAGTTGAAGGCAAAAAAGAGCACGCGATTGCATATTACAGTAAACAGACTTCTTCGGAAGAGCAGAAATATCATTCTTTTGTATTAGAGACAATGGCAATCGTGCTATCTGTCAGGAGATTTCGGCAATATCTTTTTGAAAGACCTTTCATTATAATTACTGATTGTGCTGCCATAGCTAGCGCTTTCAGAAAAGTTGATTTGAACCAGAGAATTGGGCGATAGATATTGCAGTTAAGCGAGTATCAATATAAGACCAAACATCGATCAGGTCAACAGATGCGTCATGTCGATGCTCTGAGTCATAATCCTATTATGTCCGAAAATGTTATAGAAAATGATATTCAAAACATTAATGTCATTAGTTGGAAGACGATTGGCTACTCACAGCCCAACAATATGACGCCGAGGTAAGAAAAATTAAAAAAATTAGTCCGGTAATTGTGCGGAACAAAAACAAATTTTTAATCAGTATGAATTGAAAGAGGCCAAAGTATACAGAATTACGCCCTTTGGTCCTCGATGGCTAGTCCCAAAGTCTGCTAGATTTCAAATTGTCCGTTTAAGTCACGATGATGTGAGACATTTTGCGGTAGATAAAACTTACGAATTAGTAGCACATAAATAATGATTTCCTCACATGCGCCATTTCATAACAGAGGACGTTAAAAATTATTTAAATTGTCTTTATTTTAAAACTGCAGGTACAAAAAAACCCGAGTACTCAATCTAATTCAAAAAATAATCCGACCATTTCACACTATCCATATAGATCACTTAGGTCCTTTTGCTAAAACAAAAACTGGTAACACTGTTGCGTAGAGTAGAGTGAATTGGTTCTCGAGAGTAAGATTATTCCCTAATACTCTTGAGTGTGTCATAAGATCAGTATATTCCGAGGTCCTCTGAGTGTGTCTTAAATGCCAGTAGACTCTGACGAGAACAGTAGACAGACCTGCACAGATTTACACAACGGTGTGGCGAAAGTATGTGCTCTGGGGCAGTGCCGTCCGTGTTCAGTATATCGTGCGGGAATATCCCATAAAAATATCTCGAGATTAGGTTAAGAACATAATTTTAAAATAATGATAAGAAATGAATGAATGTATGAATGAAAAATGACCCTGTATATAACAAAAAAGTTTTCAACAATAGTTCCCGGAAATAGCTGTCATCTCAGTAGCGGGAACGGAATACCGAGGGAATCACGGGGCAGTCTACTCAACTCTCTCTAGCGGGAAATACCGTTCAAATTATAATACTTATTCTTTGTTCATCTCTATACTTATAAAGTTATTAACACTCAAAAAATTTATTATACGAGTCGTCTACATGCAAAACCCGCCATATCCAAAATTCTAAAATATGGGGTTAGTGACATCATTGGATTGGTGGTGATTTTCTTTATATATTGTATAAACTGGAAACAAGCAAAACCCGTCTTTTGACATCAAAATTGCCATATGAAATACTTGATTAAATGCAAAACCCGCCATCTCCTAAAATATTTTGAAGCAAAACCCGACATGTTGCATAGAGCCAATGAAATGCATTGTTTACATCATGTGATCACATCTTGTGTGTTAGATCTGCATGTGTGCATTAAAACTCGCCATTATTCTAGTAGTTGTTAGCCATGGAAGACATTGGCAATTTGATAAAGAAAACTCCTCCTAATTTAAGCAGAAAATGTGTTGTGCAACGTGAAATCCATAGGAGAATTATTTCTAAAAAAAAGTTATAAGTATTGCTTGCCTTTCAAGGTAATTTATTACTCTAACATATTGTCTTGTAGGTACTCGCCTAGGGGACTACCAGAGAAACCAAAATGCATACATACTAAGGGGTCATTTTGTTGAACTATTTCAATTCCATATAGACTAAGAACTGCTCAGGGCACGTGGTTAAAAAAGTTTGTAGACCAGCTTTTTGTGGAGTTTTGGGTATAAAAAAGGACCGTATACAAGGCGTTATGAAAAGATTCGAAAAAGGAACCTTTCCCCAAGAAGGCCGTGGGGGTGACCGAATAAAGGACAAAAATGATGGTAGAGAAGAAGCCATGTCAAAATTTATCGAAAGCATTAAAAGTAGTGAATCACATTATTGCAGGAGTAAGGTTGCGCGGACGTATCTGCCGTGCGACTTGAACATTAAAAAACTTTCAAAAATGTACAACAATAACGTACCTGACGAGTTGAAAGTAAAAGAGAGTTACTTCCGGTTTTATTTCAACAGGAATTATAATATTGGATTTGGAACACTACAAACTGATCTTTGTTCAAATTGCTTGAGAGTTAGGAAGAACGCAAAGGGGAAGTTGATGAGAGAAAGAAAACCGAGTTAATAACTAAACACCGGGTAGACACACTTAAAGCTAAGGCTTTCTTTCAAATTTTGAAAGAAGTAAAAGAAAATAGAGAAGTGTTTCCATGGACTGTCAGAAAAATTTGTGCTTACCGAAACTACCGGACCAATCAGCCTACTTCAGTCAGCAGTGTAATTTATACAACTGTACAATTGCGAATGGTTCGTCGATCGATAGTCTAAATTTAAAAAATGTAAGGTCCTATTTGTGGACAGATCTCGACTTGTAACGAAGCATTTTTCGTTACGGAAATATGCATAAAATTTATAGTTATTTGTACGCTGTATAATATTTAGCTTGTACGCTTTATAATATTTAGCAAGCAATATTTACTATTTGACTATCGAAATATTTATTTCAAGTCAGATTATTTGTACACTAGGAATTATTGTTTATACTTTGAAGTAATTAATTCAATAATTAGGCATTTTTAACCTTTTAAATCCGTTTCATTTTCGCAGTTGGTTAGAATAATTATTTGAAACCGATTCCCTACATTACAAAAGTCAGAATACTTTATTTATACTAACCAATGCACGTAATAATAATTTACCAGTAGTTTAATAAGTTAATACAGCCGTCCTCGCTGTCTTGTATTCAATACATTGGGTCATGCGCCATTCTAGAGCACGTGGGGTTCCTCGCGATACCCCGAGTGGGAATCTGGCTATAAAACTGACTGAAAAGACCTGTAAAATCAGAATTTATTCCAATTCTCGAAGCAACCAGACGTCTACCAGCTGCCCAGGGTCCACCGCTGCAATTGTAAAGAGTAAGAAAACTTTAATATATATTTGGCTAGTGCATTTTTTATTCCGTATTTATTCTGATTGAATATTCGTGGCATTTATTTCATATTTACTGACTGATAATTTTTAACTTAGTCACCAGGATTTTATTGCCTATATTCTGATTGAAATTTTTACGCTGCTTAAATAATTTACTATTTACTTCATATTTACTGATTGCCGTTTTGACACTTAGCTTATTAAATTTCACCGTTTATTTTCTGACTGAAAATTTTATACTGTGCATCCAGAAGTCTGTTACATATAATTCGGTTTCAATTCATATTTAATTATTTGAATATTTTACTTTAATATTACTTGTATTCAGGACCTGCGTCCCTACAGGGTTCTCTCACTTTTTTTTTTTTAGTCACATTATTGTTTGCTCCGGACTAAACCTTAGTAAAAGGATAGTTTTAATTAAGCTTTTGTTTGCACAGTGTATTGAGTTCATGACAGGAAAATTTGCTCACTCTGCCGATACTTAACCTCCGATACTATTAATAAGCACTAGCCAAATTTTCGGTCTGTTTTATAAACTGTTTTTATTACTGTAAATAATTCTGTCTGCTTCGCATTTTCTGGTATCCTTACACGGCCTGCATAACAACCGTTTTATCATAAACTCGCTAATTCCCTCGCTTGCACGCTTTCACCGCTCGATTAAGCGCTTCTACGCTTTTGCCGCTAACGTTACGACATTGCTTGCTACTCTCCCTCTACTATTATTGCTTATCTGTACATAAATTTGTGTTAATTGTGATTTTTCTGTTTATTTAGGACTGTAACCCACAGGTTTACTGTAATATACTTCAATATTATTGAACTTCTGCGTTTTACTGTTGTGTTTGTGAAAGTCTATTTTCCCTTATTGACCCACTGGAATTAACTGTGCCTTCACTGAGCTGCTTAGTCTCGCTCATTCGACTTGTGGGTAGTGTTGTTCAACCACTTTGAACTTGAACCGGCGCCCGAGTACTGAATAAAGCTCGAGTGTCAAAGTGACAGCCTTAGTTCTCGCACTGTACGAGGAAAAGAGCGTCACAGACTTGCCCAAAAACTCCAGCATTATAGCATCTGCTTTATTTCATACGCTTTCATCACATGTATTCATGCCAAAAATACAAGAAATATTTATTTTTGCTGACGGTTGCGGTGGGTAAAATAAAAATATTACTATGGTAGGAATGCTTTGTTACTGGCTTGACAAAATTGCACCTGCCCATATTGTTCGTATACAACTTACATTTCCTGTTTTTGGGCATAGTTATATGCCACCAGACCGTACATTCGGATTAATTGAAAGAAAAATAAGGAAAACTCCTTGTATCGCAGATCCCACAGGATATTCTAATATCATAAAGCAGCATGCCACGATTTTGGAATTAACAAAAGCTGATTGGGAAGCAGCTGATTGGAAAGAAGCGGTTGCTGGATGTGTCAAAAAGCCAGCATTGTGGCATTTTCGATTTAATCCTTCTAAAAGATTCATAATTTCAAAAAGTACAATTGGTAATGTAGTAGTCAGAGGAGAAGTCAATTACAAGTCTGATGTGGGTACAGAAAAATCGGTTATTAAGAAAGGTAAAGCCTTGGGTTCAATTAATCCCAGAATATTAAATCTAGGAAGGCCTAGTGACAAGAAAAAGGCCAAAAGTATTGACAATCTCCTTAAAAATCATTTTGGAGAGAATTGGATGCAGCATAATCAATTATTATTTTATAAAAAAGCTGTTGAATCCGCACAAAGTAATAATGCACAAAGTAATCATGATGATTCATTAGATGACTCTTGCACGCTTATGGATGATGATGAAGATCTTCGTGTTTAATAATACTCATTTTGTTATTAATTTAGAATTCATGTTCTTAACTTAAAAACAATACATAACTTTGTCCAATGCAATACTTTTTTTATTTCATTTACTAATAAAGCAAAGGTACAAAACTAATTAAATATCTTTTGTTCTTACAATCAACACCTGCTGTCTATATTTTATGAAAAGCAAAACCTGCCATCTCCATAAGTAATTACCAAAACCCGCCATCTCCAAAATATATTTAAATATAACACGAATTTAGACAGCATATTTCAATTTTGATTCTAGGTATTCTCCTAGTACTCTGAATAATCATATTTCGATATTTTCTAAATTAAAAAGTGGATAGTATTTTGTCTACAAGTTTTTCACATTTCCTGAGAAATGACTTAGCATGCAGATGGCGGGTTTTGCATTTAGACGACTCATATGTCAAAACTTATGGGACAATGTTATTCATTGCTTGGCACATCGTCTGAATTTAGTGCTACAACAAAGTTGCAACAGCATTCCAGATTGTCACATATTTTTTGCAACTGTAAGTGGTTTACCCTCATTTTTTCACCGACGACGAATGTGACGAATTTCTATGATTCGCCAAGTAATAAATGGAATTTTGTGTAAAAAAATAATCGTACCCAGCACAATGACCAAGCGGGAGTTTTTCGACTTCTTTATAGACAAACCAATGCACACATTATAATGCTGGTATCACAGCATAACCTTCATTAAAACAACGCAGTGCTAAATTTAAAATATAATTTAGTAACATACACGGCACAAAAATATTATCTGATAAAGAATGAAATGTTTTATATATTGCATTAAATAATAAAATTTGTTGTTTGCAGCTTAGCAGCTTGCAGAAAATTATAATATAGTTTCATATTTTTCGAGACTTGACCATATACGTGGTGGGTCGCTTATAATGGTTAATAAAACAATAACTTCATATGAGATTGACTTAATAAAAAATCTTTCAGTGGAATGTCATATAGAAATATGTGCAGTGACTTTTGGCATGGATGACATAAAGTACATTGTAATTGTTGCATATAGGCCGCCAAACGGTAACATTAATATATTTTTAAATAATTTAACTCAAGCACTGAATATTTCCTACAACATATCAAACAATGTGGTATTATGTGGTGATTTTAACATTGACTCCATTAACCCCTGTTTAAATACTAAGACTCTATTTGACATATTTGCTTCTTTTGAGCTAAATATAACATCCACTGATCCTACACGAATATATACTAATATTTATGGTCATACCAGCTCCACGTGTATAGATTATATGGTTACTAATCTGCCTACCGGCAGCTACAGCTGTGAAATCAGTAATCCAAATATAGCCGATCATTTTGCACACACACTACGTATAAGTAAATACGGAACTGCATGTAATAATAACAACAATCAAACCACATCTTTTGAAACAAGGAGCATAAATGACAATAACATAAGAAATTTTATTTTTTATATAAATCGTGTCGACTGGGTTGAAATGCTTGAATTAAATGTTGATGAAGCCTTCAGCTTTTTCATAGATAATATTCTGTGGTGCTATAATATTAGTTGTCCCCTTAAAAAAATTAAAATAAATGGCAAAAAAAAGGAATGGGTAACAAATGAACTTATACAACAAAGTAATAATATTAAAAATCTCTACTGGTTAATGACAAATCTTCAAAGTGTGGAAGCAAAAACATTATATAATATGGAAAAAAATAATTATAGAAATAATATCCAACTTGCTAAACAAAAAATTTTATAACGGTAAAATAAGTAACGCGTCAAATAAAATAAAAGCCGTGTGGAATATTGTCAATGAAAAATTAGGTAGGAAAAAAGCTAATGGTGCAAATCTTAAGATATTACACAATGACGAATTAATTTCTGACTACAAAACTTTGGCTAATATGTTTGCAAACCATTTTTCCAATAACGCCCAAGAAATATTAAACCAGCATTTTGGTTCAAACTTATCATTGCCATGCACCACCTCTCCATATAGAGAGGTTACAATATTCTTTACACCTATAACCGCCAAGGAGGTCAATGATGCTATTTATAGATCTAAAAAACAAGAAGTCGGCCGGGTTTGATAATTTAACCGCAAAAGTATTAAAAAGTATACGAGAAAATATAGTTAACCAACTAACACACTTATTCAACATATTAATGAAGGTCATTTCCCCAAAATTCTTAAACAAGCTGTTGTCATACCAATTTATAAGAAGGGATAACGTGATGAAATCGAAAATTATAGACAGATTTCATTATTAAGTGTCGTCTCAAAACTCTTCGAAAGAATTGTCTATAATAGAATTGTTTCTTTTGCAGAAAGAAATAAAATATTAACTAAATCACAACATGGATTTCGAGTCGGTAAATCTACCGAAACAGCATGCTGTCATTTATTGGAGTATGTCTATACATCTTTAGATAGAGGCAAATATGTGATCTCCTTATTATTTGATTTGACAAAAGCTTTTGACGTTGTTGATAAAAGTTTATTAAAACAAAAACTTAGCAGTATTGGTATAAGAGGAAGCATCATGTCATGGCTAATGTCGTATATGGAGCATAGGTCATTGAAAGTGAAGCTGAATCAAATCCATTCAGACATGAAAAATGTCGAACTTGGAGTGCCTCAGGGCTCTGTGCTTGGACCGTTACTTTTCCTGCTTTACATCAATAATCTACCTGATTACATAACTTTTGGTCACACTACTATATTTGCAGACGATCTAACAATAACTCTAATCGCTGATAGTCCTGAGGAGCTCCAAACACAAATAAACATAACTATGCAAGAGATCAGTTCCTGGTCACAAAGATATAGGCTGATATTAAATAATCAAAAGACCGTATTTATACAATTTCATATACAGAAACCATTACCACATGATGTAACGCTATATGATAATATTACTGTGGCACAAAGTGCTAAACTGCTAGGTACCTACTTTGATGCTAAACTTTCATGGGATAATCATATTGAATATGTTTGCGGTCAGCTAAATAAAGCATACTTTGCTATATTGCAGATGAAAAATAATCTCGATCAAGCTGGTTTGTTAAATATTTATTATTCGTTGGCATACTCGTGCATATCATACAACATAATATGTTGGGGTAGTGCTAAGGAAAAGGACAGAGTCTTCATATCTCAAAAGCGATTAATCTTCCAACTTCATTATAATGAGAGTTGTAGGGAAATATTCAAAAATAATAATATCCTGACTAACCCCTGTATATTTATATATAAATGTCTAACATATGTCAAGAAAAATATGGACCTGTTTATAAAAAGAGGAGACTGCCATTCACATAATATGAGGCATGTCGAATTACTGCACATACCTAAACATCATACAAGCAAATTCAAACATTCTCCTCACTATACCTGTATTACTTTCTATAATAGCCTACCTGCTGAAATAAAAACTATATCTAATTATAATAAGTATAAATGCGAGGTAAAAAAAATACTTCTAAAGGGAAGTTTTTATAGCACACATGATTTTTTAAATAGAGGGAATCCATGGGAATATTTTGTGTAATATTAATCTATATTTAATGTCTGTTCGTCTAGTTTACCTGGTTTGTTATATACACTTATATGTAATTATTTTATAATATGACAATATTATTCTATTAATTTCTATATATCCATATATATGTATTGTACTGTTTGACTTGCCATATTTACATTTGTATCGCTAATGGTGAATAATAGTTATTCGTATTATTATTATTGTTATTATAATCATTATTATTATACTAATATATTGTTTTAATCTATTTAATATCTATTTGTATTGTATATTGTAACCTATATGTATGTTTATATACATGTATATATATATATATATATATATATATATATATTTCTTTTTTACACTTGACTTACCATATATACAACTTGTATCTAAGATGGTCAATAAATATTATTATTATTATTATTATTTTTTATTTACAAAAAATCAGTCACCCTACTCTGTGGCTCCGACCCTCACAGAGGGGAGCTGGTAATACCAATAGCCACTCCCCACGCCCGTGGGGTGAGTGACTACCGGGTCCGCGAATCGTGTGCCCTGAGTAGACGTAATGAACCGAGGATGACAGCCTTCTGCATTCTGTCGGCTAAGATCTCTGCCGAATCTCGGCATGCCGGTATGATCTTTAGTTCTGAAAGCAGCGTCTGTCTCATTCCACCGAGGGCTCCTATAATCAGTACCACTATTTTAACAGAATGGCCTGGATAAAGCCTGCGGAGTTCGAAGAGCAAATCTCGATATTTTGTCCGTTTTTCCTCCTCTTTCAAGACAATGTTGCTCTCAGCGGGAGCTGAGAATTCCACGACATACATTGTCTTGAGTTGGTGGTCGAGGAGTACTATGTCAGGCTTGTTGGCTTGTATTTGCCTGACGGTGGGAAACGAGTAGTTCCAATAAATTAGGCACTTCTCATTCCCCACAACGGACTCAATATCCCCCGGAACGTAAGGCAGCACTGGTGTTTCGTCCATCCCATACGAGTGCCTTAGATGATAGTAAAGCACTCGTAATGCTGCGTTGTGTCTATGAATATAGGCCGAGACTGCGTATGTCGGGCAAGCCGACAGTAAGTGCATTACAGTCTCCGGCGCCCTGCGGCAGGCCCTGCAGCTGACATCAGGGACCTCCATACCCATGACACGACGTCGATAGACGAGAGTGTTAAATACACCATCCTGGCAAGCCATTATGAATCCCTCGGTCTCAGACTTCAGCCCAGCTGACCTTAAGAAGGCGAAGGTCAGCCTTTCGGATAAGCCGAGGTCTTCTATATTTTTATAGAAGATCCCGTGCAATGGCTTATCCTTATGGAGCTGCAGAAGGATGTTGTGTTCTGCAGCTCTAATGTGGGCTTTTAGTCGAACGGGTTCCAACTCGGTGACAGAGTCGGGGTTTACCCGCTCGACGTCGAAGATGAGACCAAGTTCATCGGCTGCTCTCCGTGCTGCCTTAAAGAGAAAAGCTCCTACCTCTGCATTTTCATGGTCTCGGACCATGCAGAGGAGGGGATCCGAACTCCTGATGACCTTACATGCTCCCTCCAGAACCATCCTGCTATGGAGATTCTCCAAGCTCAAGAGTCCACGGCCTCCCCGATGTCGTGGGAGATATAACCGTGGAACGGACGATTTAGGATGCAAGCTCCTATTGAGATGCATCTTCTTGCGGGTTACTACATCGAGTTGACGCAGCTCTTCTCTAGTCCACTTCACTACTCCGAAAGAGTAGAGAAGGATCGGAACGGCAAGCATATTTGTAGCAGACACCTTGTTCTTCCCCGACAGTTCTGAAGACCAGATCTGTCGGAGTAGGTGCTGATACTTGCCGCGGAGAGCGTTTTTCACTACACTCACTTCTTGGGTGGAGCGTTGCTCGACACCCAAGTAAGTGTACGACTCTACGGCATCTAGATGGTGTAAGATGCTTCCGTCCACGAGCTGCGCGTCCTCTCCATAGTCACCGCATCGTCCTCTCTTGAGATGGATCAGTGCACATTTGTCCAACCCGAACTGCATACCGACAGCCTGCGTATACTCCTGTACCACCCTAAGGGACTGTTGGAGATCCCTCTCTCCAGAGGCATAAAGTTTAAGGTCATCCATATAAAATAGATGAGTGACCTTATGCCTCCTGTCGCCGGGGGTACCGCAGTTGTAGCCACGGGTTTTCCGGAGCGAGACGGATAATGGCAGTAGTGAGATGCAAAACAGAAGGGGGCTGAGGGAATCTCCCTGAAATACTCCTCTTCTGAATGTTACCGACTCTGTTTGGACTCTATCGTTACCCGATGTTATGGTAAAGCGAGTCCTCCAGAGCGGCATCAGTTCTTCAATACATCTCACTACGGGACCGGGTACCACAAGACATCGGAGCACGTGAACAATGAGCTCATGCGATGTCATGTCGAATGCCTTGCGGTAGTCGATCCAGGCCATAGAGAGGTTCCGCTTATACTGCATGGAGTCCTGCGTGATACATCTGTCAATCAACAGGTTCTCCTTGCAGCCAGCGACACCTCTCTTCGACCCTCGTTGCTCATATATCCGTTCGTAAACCGGTTCAACTGCGTGGAGCACCCGCATGTACAAAATGCGTGTAAACACCTTGTAACATGCGTTTAGACAGGTTATCGGTCTGTAATTCTTTGGGTTGGACAAATCTCCGTTCTTGGGGATCAGCACTGTCCGCCCCTCAACAACCCAAGAAGGGATTTGCTGCTCCCCATTTAACCAGGAATTAAAAATTCTGGCCAAATGGTGGTGGGTGCTCGATAACTTTTTCCACCAAAAGTTATTTATCCCATCGGGACCTGGAGCAGCAAAGTTCTTAGAGCCCTCAAGAGCCCTACGAACCTCTTCTGGGGTTATTGGTTCGCACACTTCCTGTGGTCGCTGAAGCCTTTGACAAAAGGCTTCAAAGTGTGCAAGGGCAGGAGAATCTCGGTTGAGTGGAAGCCTCTCCTCGTACAGCGTTTTCCAGAAGTTCTCCACCTGATCTGCAGTCGGCGGATTTTCTACAACACGCGGAGGCGGTTGGAAAAGGCGCGAGGGCTTTTCGCGGAACAGTTTATTTTCCGCAAGCCCTCTCGCCCGCCTCACTAATGACTTTTTGCAAGTCACTAGCATCCGTATCCTGTCGAGACAGTGCTGTTTGGTGGTTCGCAGCACTGCCTCATTAAGTGTGTGATGGGCGCGTCTTAAATTGGCGGCTAATCGACGCACTTTAGGCGTGAACGGCCTGTTGGCCGCCATATAGTCCATCACATCATTATTATTATTATTATTATTATCAAATTAAAAGTGAAGGAGTCGCATCGGCCACTAAGAAATTAATCAAGTTGCAACAGGAAATACGACGAAAATTATAGTATAGATGATTCAGATGTGTTTTATTATGTTTGTGAATTGTGTACCTACAATATATATTATAACGTAGATACGAGTAGATTTGAATTTTCCAAATGATGTAAATATAAAACTCTGTTATAATAAACTCTTCATATTTCAAATATTACCAAAAGAATATGTTGATATTCTTATGGAAACTATATAAACTACTGTTTTCTTTTTCCAGATGTTACAACTGTTCCCTCATTTATTGACAGAAAAACTGGGAACTTGTCGTTAGCTTCTCAACAATCTTCCTTGGTTTTAGATGGTAACTTGCTCAAAAAGTAAATAGTAAGAGAATACCATTACTAAGGTTTATATTGTAATTGAGAAATTTTCATGTTTAATAAGTTCTTTCTTGTATTGTATACCTTTATTGGATACGTATATTTCATGTAATTAATTTGGGCATTGATATTAGAATATGATACTATCGAATTCTCGAGATTTGGATGAGCCTTTGGTTCTTTTTGAAAATGTTAAAGAAGTTAAACATATGTCACCACCGTTATTTTCTCCTACAAGTTCCACCCAAAATCCCGTTTGGTCTGACCAATGCTCCGTTTGTTTTTCAGAGAACTATAAATAAAATTCTTAAAAATTTGAGGTTTACAAAAGTTTTAGTTTACCTTGACGATATAGTTATTCCTGGAAAGACGGTGAGGAAACATTGGCTAACATTAAAACTTTTAGTGGATCTTCTTAATAAACATAATTTAACATTGAAATTAGCTAAATGTTTCTTTTACAAACCAAAATACAACTTTTACGTTATGAAATTTCTAATACCATTGTTAAACCAATGGACGACAAAATATTAGCGGTTGAAAAATTTTCAATACCAAACAATGTTCAAGTCAAGTAACTTTTACATGAAAATGCTGCTTGGGAATGGGGAACGCGCCAGCAAGAATCATTCGACGTATTGAAACAATTCCTGTCAACAAAACCAGTTCTTATGCAAGTTGAAGGCAAAAAAGAGCACGCGATTGCATATTACAGTAAACAGACTTCTTCGGAAGAGCAGAAATATCATTCTTTTGTATTAGAGACAATAGAAATCGTGCTATCTGTCAGGAGATTTCGGCAATATCTTTTTGGAAGACCTTTCATTATAATTACTGATTGTGCTGCCATAGCTAGCGCTTTCAGAAAAGTTGATTTGAACCAGAGAATTGGGCGATGGATATTGCAGTTAAGCGAGTATCAATAGAAGATCAAACATCGATCATGTCAACAAATGCGTCATGTTGATGCTCTGAGTCATAATCATATTATGTCCGAAAATGTTATAGAAAATTATATTCAAAACGTTAATATCATTAGTTGGAAGGCAATTGGCTACTCACAGCCCAACAATATGACGCCAAGGAGAGAAAAATTAAAGAAATTTTAAAATCAGGTAATTATGGTAATTATGCGGAACAAAAACGAGTTTTTAATCAGTAAGAATTGAAAGGTGCCAAAGTATATAGAATTACGCCCCTTGGTCCTCGATGGCTAGTCCCAAAGGCTGCCAGATTTCAAATTGTCCGTTTAAGTCACGATGATGTGAGACATTTTGCGGTAGATAAAACTTACGAATTAGTAGCACATAAATAATGGTTTCCTCACATACGCTGTTTCATAACAAAGTACATTAAAAATTATTTAAATTGTCTTTATTTTAAAACTGCAGGAACAAAAAAACACGAGTAACTCAATCTAATTTAAAAAATAGCCCGACCATTTTACACTATCCATATAGATCACTTAGGTCCTTTTGTAACACAAAAACCGGTAACACTGTTGCGTAGGGTAGGGTGAATCGGTTCTCGAGAGTAGGATTATTCCCTAATACTGTGAGTGTGTCATAAGACCAGTATACTCCGAGGCCCTCTGAGTGTGTCTTAAAGGCCAGTAGACTCTGACGAGAACAGTTGACAGACAGAAATACGACGAAAATTATAATATAGATGATTCAGATGTGTTTTATTTTCTTTGTGAATTGTGCATAATATATATTATAATGTAGATACGAGTAGATTTGAATTTTCCAAATGATGTAAATATAAAACTCTGTTATAATAAACTCTTTCAAATTTACCAAAAGAATATGTTGATATTCTTATGGAAACTATATAAACCACTGTTTTCTTTCTCCACATGTTACAATTGTTCCCTCATTTATTGACTGAAAAACTGGGAACTTCTCAACAATCTTCCTTGGTTTTAGATGGTAACTTGCTCAAAAAGTAAATAGTAAGAGAATACCATTACTAAGGTTGATATTGTAATTGAGGAGAAAGTTTCATGTTTAATAAGTTCTTTTTTGTATTGTATACCTTTACTGGATACGTATATTTCATGTAATTAATTTGGGCATTGATATTAGGATATGATACTATCGAATTCTCGAGATTTGGATGAGCCTTTGGTTCTTTTTGAAAATGTTAAAGAAGTTAAACATATGTTCACCACCGTTACTTTCTCCTACAAGTTCCACCCAACCTCCCGTTTGGTTTGACCAATGCTCCGTCTGTTTTTCAGAGAACTATAAATAAAATTATTGGAAATTTGAGGTTTACAAGAGTTTTAGTTTACCTTGACGATATACTTATTCCTGGAAAGACGGTAGAGGAAACATTGCAAACATTAAAACTTTTAGTGAATTTTTTAAATTTATTAATTTAAAATTAAAATTATCTAAATGTTTCTTTTACAAACCAAAATACAATTTTTACGTTACGAAATTTCTAATTCCATTGTTAAACTAATGGACAAAAAAATATTAGCGGTTGAAAAATTTCCAATACCAAACAATGTTCATCAAGTCAAGTAACTTTTACATAAAAACGCTGCTTGGGAATGGGGAATCATTCGACGTATTGAAACAACTCCTGTCAATAAAACCAGTTCTTATGCAAGTTGAAGGCAAAAAAGAGCACGCGATTGCATATTACAGTAAACAGACTTCTTCGGAAGAGCAGAAATATCATTATTTTGTATTAGAGACAATGGCAATCGTGCTATCTGTCAGAAGATTTCGGCAATATCTTTTCGGAAGACCTTTCATTATAATTACTGATTCTACTGCTGTTGCTAGCGCTTTCAGAAAAGTTGATTTGAACCAGAGAATTGGGCGATGGATATTGCAGTTAAGCGAGTATCAATAGATCAAACATCGATCAGGTCAACAAATGTCATGTCATGTTGATGCTCTGAGTCATAATCATATTATGTCCGAAAATGTTATAGAAAATGATATTCAAAACGTTAAAGCGAAGAACACATCTACACGATGGCGACCACAATCGCGATCGCATTGCCGATCGGACGCGTCTAGTGTAAATAAGTGAATCCGCACATACCTGTTGCGACTTGTTGGCGATAGAATAATTTTGTGTAGCGTTCGCTCGCGTGGTTGTCGGCAATATAATTGCGTTGGCGTTCAGATGCTGCAGGTTACGTTAATCGCTGATCGCGTACAGTAAATATGGACAATTTCACTGAGAAATTAATTGAAAATATTAAAAAGCACAATATATTATTTGATATGCCACATCCTGAGTACAAGAATGTGCGTATTAAAAACAAAATATGGGATGAAATTGCTAAAGATATGAAATTAGAAATTAGTGGTGGTAAGAATTATTTGATTTTTTTAACAATAAACGATTCAAATGATGCAAATATTTTTATTTTAATTGTTCGTTTTCCATCGTTTCACTGAAATATTCAACTCATTCTAGCTATAAAATAATAAATAAATAACACCACAGGTAATGACGACCCCCTTTATCCCGGAAGGCTCTAGAAGAGCCTTGTGTGGGAGGGGGCTACACATTTAGAGACAAGGGACACACACCCAATATCCGTGTATAGTGAAAAAATCCCTCTCACAGTATTTTCCACTGCCACGGCCGGGGATCGAACCCGGAACTTTTGGGTGAGAGGCAAGTGCGCTCACCTCTCGACCACCAGTCATCCATTCCAAATGTCAGATAACCGTTTCTTCTTTTTTTTCAGACCCTCGAAGTAAGCATGAAATTCCTTGGACTCTCTTTTTGTCCGTGACTTCAGCCGGTAATCCATATTATAATTTCACTCCACTGCACTATATTATGAAACGATTGGAACTCAAAGTTCATATAATGAAAACTGGAAATTAGTTGTTTATTTAGATTTAGAGAATTATCACGATGAGTATAATATTATCAAATTTTACTATGAAGAAGTTAAATGTCTGTGCACTGCTTGTCAAGAAAATAATATCACGGTAACATAGTGGGACTCATTTCAAGAAACAATTTCAGATTTTTTGGAGAATGTTAAATTACAAGACAATTTGATTGTCGAGTTATTTATATATTATAAGCTTATATTAGTATTAGATAATATTAGGGTAAATCAAACCTTATTTTAATAAATAAAAAATTTCCTTAAAGGTAAAAACTAGTTGTTAAGATTAACGAATTCACATGATTAATAACAACTATTTTAACTTCTTTTAAATATAATCAACATAATCTACTGCAGATTATTACGTATGCTTAAAAGGGTATATTACACCCATTAGTGATCAATCCTATCACATTACTGAATGAATTTGATATTCTTCAGAATTATCTGAATGGATTAAAGTTCCCGGTAAGTCCTACCGCAGAGAACATTCATGTTTTGTACAACTTAATTAAAACAAATGTTTATTATTATAAGAAACTCACATTTGTAAATTGTATTCCTTTAACAGAAGACATCTCGTACGAAGCCGATGTTATGAAATTGTCAAGCCTTCCAATTTTACTTTCAAATTCGTCTTTTGCATTTATTTCTCCTGTTTGACTGTTGGCCAAGCAAGTAATGATATGTGCCTGATAGCATGAAGAAATCGTCTAAAGGCTAGTAATTTTGGCATAGTGTTATCTGCACCTGATATCCTCCATCTTTATTTTCTACTCTAACAGGTATGATAATTCTTTAATTAATTAAAGTATATTAAATTTTGCTGTATGGTGCACTCGACAACTTAACAAACACATGATGCATTTATATTAATACTATCGTAGATAATTAAGTATTTAACAAATAAATGTATTAAAGTGGCACCTTATCTCACTATAATAATGATCAGTTAGATAGTTTGACATCTACTTATTTGTATTTGTCATGATAGATTTTACCACCACCAGTTCCGATGGGCTCGCAAATACCTAGTTAATTTTAAAATGATTAACAGCATAGATACATGCTTAGGTGCTAACTGGTATAGTAAATGATTTCCAAAATCTGATATATTTTGTGACTCATATAATTTAAATGGTATAAAATCAATTCAATGGAGGAAAGAACATGAAAGCGATGGAATAAAAGTTTTAGAACAGTCTTAATAAGAAGGTAGATCGTACTGGATGGATTTTGGATTCATGAATGTGATATTTTGGGAGCGTCGCCTGAGGGATTAATAAATAGCGGATACCATTGTAGAAATAAATATAGAGAAAAATCTTTTTATGAGGGATTCAAAGAAGAAAAAAACTACATCATTGTGCCTAACGAAGATGGAGACATCACAATTAACAAAAAACATAATTATTATGATCAAATACAGGGTACACTTTTTATTACAGAGAGACCATTATGCCAATTAGTAATTTGGACTCCATTTGAAATTATAATTCAAGAAGTTGAAAAAGATGACAGCTGGGCAGGAAATATGGAAATAAAAAAAATACATTTGGACCAATATATTTCACATTTAATAGGTACAGAAATATAATATAATGTTAGAGAACAAATTCCTAACTTTAAGGCTGTACATTAGGGTGGAATGAAAATATCAAGTTTTTGGGAAGGGAATGGAATACCTGAGAAAAGTCGTGGAGTGCTTCTAAAAGCAACTGTGCGAAATATTTTTGGGCTAGTTTAACGTTTAGAAGTGCCCCAAGATTTTTCAAATTTGAAAATTTTCGCAAACATCGAAATTTTCATTTTTTATTCCAAATCCTTTGATTTTCTTATTTTTGTATTAAATCTTGATGGAATACCTACCTAGTAAATATCTACAGAAGGTATCTTCAAGCCGTGTGTCGATTTTTTTCTCTCTCATTTTATTTTTAATTTTGACCTTAAAGTAAATTATTGTTTCAGAAAAATAATGCCTCAGATTAAAACTAGGAAAGCGACCACCTGTCCCGTATTTGGAATTCCGGAAGAGTTGAGCCCCATTTATTTACCAACCTACTGTGCCGTAATGCGATATTCTCTTTATGTTAAAAATGAATTAAAACCTGACCCGAAAATGAAAGATCCCACTGTCGGTGACATTTCGGAAAGAATTGCGCTCGAAATTAAAAAACTGTGGGAAAAAGCATCCATCTCGACGGTTATTCATAAAAGAATCTTACAGCTCATTCGCGCCTATCATGATAAATACAGAAATTTATTAAAGCCTTATAAGGAACGTAAAGATATGAAAACTATAAGGCAAGAATAACATCATTCAAAGAAGATTCCCTGAAACTGTTTGATATTCCAGCTGCAAATGTAAAGATTTTGAGAAAATCGCCGAGTACCGAAAGAAGAAAGATATTTTTTGATAGATCAAAGAACAAAAAGAAAGATGGTTATGGGGTCCGTCGATTTAATAACTACCAAGGAAACTCATAAAAGAGAAATGAGAAAGGCGAGGGAGTTCGTTCAGCTTAGTTCAGATTCACAGCGGCCTTCTTGTTCGAATAAGCTTACGCAAGCCGAAGAGGAGATAATGGAAATGGACTGGCCACAACCAGGTCCTTCATCTCAGCTGATTGAAATAGAACCAAACATCTCCGAAGAATCGCCAGGAGAACTATCAGATGAAATTCCACCACATGCATCAGTGAAATCGAAAAGAATTTTTCTACCGTCTCTAGCTCTCGCCTGTGATCGTACAGGAGTGTCGGATAGGTCTGCTGCACTTCTAGCCTCTGCGGTACTGCAAGATGTAGGATTAATTAAACCAGGGGATAGTAGCTTAATTTTTGATCGTTCAAAAATTAGGCGTGAAAGAACCAAAACACGTAATCAGTTGAGACAAGAAGTTGAAATGGGGCCATTGCTTGGACTCTATTTCGATGGTAGGAAAGACAAAACGATGTCGCAGGAAAAGAAAGGATTGAAGTACTATCGAACGTTTAAGGTGGAGGAACACTATGTTCCTAAGCAATTCGGGATCAGCGACAGACATCAAAAATAGCATTGTGAAAATTTTGAATGATAAGTCGGTTGACCTGTCTCTCTTATCAGTTCTTGGTTGCGACGGTACTGTGGTCAACACAGGAGTAAAGGGAGGTGTCGTACGCCTTTTGGAAGAACACTTGAAGAAACCTTTACACTGGTTTATTTGTCAAATTCATGCAAACGAACTTCCCTTGCATCATTTGCTGATGTATTTAGATGGCCAAACTACAGGGCCCCGCTGCTTCTCAGGTCCAATAGGAAAACAACTACAATGCTGTGAAAAACTTCCCGTTGTGAAATTTGAAATAATAACTTTACCTACTACAATGCCCCAGATGACGATTAGATCTGATACAGACATAATGACATCTGTCGCGACAGGAATCTGTTCCATTGATTTGTCGAACAAGGTCCCGGGTCCAGTTAACCACTCGCAACGGAAAGCCCAACTGAAAATGTGAAAACTTTAGCAACTTTTGTAATGAAAGTTTACGGACCGATGTGGTTTGAGATTAAAGCTCACTCTTCTTGCACCGAAGGAGCGAAACATCTGTGGCTAACAATCAAACGAAGTCGTTATCTCAGTGGATATTTGAAAGAAATAATTGACCCTGTTATTCAAAGGAACGGGTATTTTGGGCATCCCGAAAATCTTCTCTTATGTATGCTCGCTGACAACAGAAAGACAATTCGAGAGCTAGCCTATCGTCGTATTTTGAAAGCAAGGTCTGAACAGAAAATGGTAGGAGTTCGCAAGTTCATGACACCTACATTGATCTCATATGTTGGCAAAGCTTGGAAGTCACTGAGCCACCTTTAACTGCAAATTTGTCTGCTGAAATGTTAAGAGAAATTGTCGAGAATGGCTTCGATCCGAAAGATAATATTCACTTGTTCCCATGCCACACGCAAGCAGTGGAGCGCTGCATAAAATTGGTGACGGAGGCTTCAGCAGCTGTCTGTGGAAGTGTAGCAAGGGATGGCCTTATCAGAGGGAGGCTTCAATCTCGCAAGAATATGTCTGCTTTCAACACAAAGCACGATTATTCCATCTAACTTTTGTTTTTAATTATAATCATTGTAATTTGTTTAGTTTCTTACAATAAAAAATGCTTTGTTTCTTTGGATTTTGAACTTCATTTTGTGAGTAATAAATTCTCTAAATCAAACTTGTGTTTTTTTTTAATCGCCACTAAATAAAAACCACAATAATTCATACGATTACGAAAACTTTGCCTAAGCGCAAGTGATTGTTGAAAATATTTTTAAAAAGTAAAACTTTGAGGCAGTTGGGGCACATCATAACCTAAATCTAGAAAATCCATAATTTGCATACTTCTAAGTTGAGTAGCAAAGCAACTATTTCCAACTATTCCGTTTCGAAAATTTAAAAAGAAATTATAATTTTTTTTTGAAATTTTTGAGGCATTTGGAGCACCTCAAAACTTGAGTCTAAAAAATCCATCTTTTGCACACTTTTTAGTTGAGTAGCAGAGCGGCTTTTTGCAGCTATTCCGTCTCGAAAATCGAAAATTTTTTATTCGCCAAGTATAACTTCGCTCCACCCTACTGTACATTAGAAAGATTGAAACTGAAAGACATACAAAATAGAAACAGTAGTACTGATGGCAGAACAATAAAGATTCTAAAATTATCATTTGAAGCTATAGGACAGAGATTTTTACAAGTAATTAATACAAGTCTAATGGTAAATTTCCAAGCACATGGAAGACTTTAACAATAATATCAATTGAAAAAATATATATAATTAAGAGTGGAGAACACAGGCCAATAATCATGGTACCATGATATAAAAAAAAACATTGTAAATCAACAAACAAACTACGTAGAAACAAACAGTATACTAACAGAATATCAAGCAAGTTTCCGTAAGCAGCATTCTTGTGAAAGTGCATTACAAACAATTTTAGCTAATTGGAAAATCGTTCTCAATAAAAGACTTATAATAGGCCTTGTTCTTTTTTTAATTTTCGTAGAGCTTTTGGAACTATAAACCGACAATTACTTTTTAGCGTGTCTTCACAGAAACAATCTATGTATGGAGTACAGGTGACAGTCATGGGCCCAAGTTTATTTGGCATTCATATCAACGATATTGTAACAATGCATAAAAAGCGTAGTATTCAACTCTTTGCTGATGACACCTTCATTTACTTAGTTGGTGTAAACGCTGATAACATAATATCTACAATAAACGAGGAATTAAATTCGGTAATGTCATAGTTATGTGATAATAGTCTAGAAATTAATATTGAAAATACTAAATGTACGATCATCAAAAATAAATATAATACTGTCAATATCAACAGTCACAATAAAATAAGAATAAATGGAGAAAGATTAGAGCAAGTGAATAAAATTAAATATCTGGGGTATTTACATATGAAAATCTGACATTCTCAAGCCACGATACATATATAACGAATAAAACAGCCAAGAAAATTAACCTGTTAGGATGTTTTGGATCTGATCTCAGTTCATGGACGAAATTGACAATTTACAAATCAATTATATTGCCTCATTTAAATTTTTACTCCTCCTCTCTTATTAAACAACACAAAATTACACGTAATCCAAAAAAAGCAAAACCGGCACTTCACATAATTCTTAAACGTAACAGATACACTAGCATCTGATCTATGCTTTCAACCACCGAATTGCTAAGTGTTAAACAAACGATATTCTGAATACCATGGACATTTGTTTTTAAAATGCTGCAGGGTCTTTTACCAAACCACTTATCAAGATTTCTTGTTTATGTAGAGGACATACATAATTACACAAACACAAAATCGGGAAGAAATTTCTATATTGAAACGGTTTCATCTTCCTAGTCAGAATAATGCTATTTCATAAGGGTCTGCTCCGGTATAACAATCTACCAAATAACATAAAAACTGTGTTTCGGCACAAACATTTAAAACAGCTGTATTGAATATATAAAGAATAATATTGGTATTTTATTTCAAAGTAACCAAGTTTTTATGTATACAGGGTGTCCCAAAACTCCCGCCTTCCCCTTTAGATGCTAATTCTCCATTCAAAAATAGTAAGAAAAGTTCCTATAAGCATGTTTCCGGAAATGCTTCCTAAGGGAGCTAAATGTCAAATGGAAAAATAAATATGTAGAAACAAAGAACACCGACCCCTCGTTTCTCCGCACTTGGATAAAACTAATTTTGGTTAATACTGTAAAACCTTCAATAATCGAAAATAGTTAACCAAGTTTCATAAAGTTGTCCCAAATCATTTTTGAGATAATTAGTAAAAACATCTATTTTTGCGCTACACTTAGAGGGCCGTAGCTCCCTTAGCAATCATTTCCGATCACATATTTATAGGAACTTTTCTTACTATTTTTGCATGGAGAATTAGCACCTAAAGGGGAAGGCGGGAGTCTCGGGACACCCTGTAATATGTGTGTATATACTATGTTCCCATGATTGTCAATGTTATTTTATATGACGTATGAAGTAAGAAATTTAATATAAATTTAGACGATCATCATGAGGCATGATAGTAATTGTCCTTGTTTTAAACGTAAAGCATAAAATTTACTATTCTCATGAGTAGCGATTAGATGTATATACAGGAGGAACAGATAATCATCAGATCTTAACTTTAAATGTACAAGGTTTACTACATAATAAAGATAAAATTGAAATGTTAGTACGTTCTGTTAAACCACTGCTCAAAATTTATATAAGCTATATTATTTCAATAAACCAATTGTAGATACAAGATAATACCTAATACACACTATTTATAACACTGAATCTCAGGAAAAATTACAATTTTAAAAGTCCACCGAGAGACAGATTTCAAAATTCATTCAAAAATAATTCTTAATAAACAAAATATGGGTAAAAAACATAATGGATTAAAAGAATAGAAGAAGTCACAAAAAAAGTAAAAGAAGTAGAAACTGAAAACCTGAAGTCAGATTGCAAATAGAAATATGAAACAGAAATAGCAAGAAAAATATGCTGAGGGCTGCATGTCAGATAAATTGCCCAGCGTTTATATTCGTATCGATGTAGCACATTACGTGAAGAACTGGGCTGATTTTACGTCGATGGAGAAAAAAGTTATTAAATCTTTTTTATGTTAGGTATTGGACAACTCATCCAATATCAAAAATCATTAAATCTCTCTTGCTAATATCTGAAAGTAAAATTGCCGGAGAAGAAGTTCTGTCGCTGAAAGAAGCTGTCACTTTTATAAATAATTTGATATCTACAACCGTTAAATTTGCTTTTTTTTGTCTCGAAGACAAAACGGGCTAATTTAGCGATCACTCTTTGGTCGAGCCGGCCTTTTCTAGAGAACATTTAACAGCAGAGGAACATATCTTTTGTTCCTCACATGAATCACATAATCCAGCAATCTTTCTCGATAATATAAAAATGCTATTCAATACCTTCGTAAGATCGAAATTAGAATACGCCTTTATAATTTGGAGTCCAGGATATGAGACTCGTGAAAAATTTAGAAAATATTCAAAGACGATTAATGAAATTTCTTAGTTTTAAAATTGATGGTTTTTACCCGGCTATCGGAACACCGCAGGACCAGTTACTAGAAAGATGGTCATTTAAATCTCTGGAACATCGAACAATTTATTGCATGTGTATGTTTCTCTTTAACATTGTAAATAGCAAAATAGACCTAACTCTAAACGTATCGAAAACCAATTATTTGCATTTTAATCTATATGAAAAGTCATCGCCTCCTTTTGATGAACTTGTTATTGATGAGCATATGAGAATAGAGTCAGTAAAAGAAGTTAAATATTTAGGTATTATTTATTAATTCAAAATTGAAATGGGACCTTCATATTAATTACATATCAAAGAAAATGGGGAAACTAATATATAGGTTCAAATATTTAAAATAATATCTTGATTACGACCAAACTAAAATTTTATAACACTCACTTGTAGAATCTCATATAGTGTATGGAATTCTAGGTTCGGGAGGAGTTCTCGATACACATTTAAAACAACTAGGTATTTCGCAAAAAACATTATTAAAAATTATGCTAAATAAAGAAGTCACCTATCCCTGTAATTGTTTGTTTAATGGTGTCAATGTTATGGACATTAGCCTGCTATTCGTTTTCAATGCGTTTTATATCAGTTCCAATCAAGTGTGCAAGAAACGGAATCATTACAAAGAACCGGAGGAAATGTTAATAATGAGTTAAGAATACCAAAAACTAATTCAACATGCGGGCAAAGATATTTCACATACCTTGGTCCAAGTGCTTATAACTCGATCCCAAATGATATTAGACATAGGTATATTCTCTTCTAACAAGTTAAAGGTTAAAATTAAGCAATACATTCTAGAAACTCCTAGAAATGAAATCCACGACATCATTAATCCTAAATATTACCTCAATAAATCATTTTAGAATGCGACCCTTTTTAGAAATTAAAACAAATAATACATTTCTATGTGTGTGTTTATTACGAAAGCGCCTAAAGTTCACAAAATTATAATAAAATTATTTTATTCAATATATTGGAAAGAAAATTAATATATTGGAAAAATTATTAATATATTGAAAAAAAATTGAATATATTTGAAAAATAATTTAACGTTTTGGAAAACAATTCAAAATATTGGAAAAAATTGAATATGTTAAAAATAAATTCTATAGACAAAATTTCTGTAAAATTATGTGACCTAGGACTAGCAACGCTGAAAAATATAGCAACACAATTTCAGATGGTTGTCGGTTCAATAAAGGAAACCGTCGCCTACAGGGCCCCGGAAATTCTGAAGCTGTGAAAAATAAAATAGAAAATTTTGAAAAGTCCAAATATTAGTGTTCTCCCACCATTTTTTCAGCCACTGTGCATAGATGTTTTAATCACAATCCAACAGAAAGACCTGTTATAGAGGAGGAATTAAATGGATATTTTAGAGCATAACTTACTGATGATAATACCTATTGAGTCGTTGGTAATGATTTATTGTGCTTTTTTTCCATCTACATTATTTGCATTTTTTATGTTTTACCTTGTCATGTTTGGAATGATATCTTGTTTCCTTTCCATTGCAGTATTTTGTTTCTGTTTTTTTATTAATATTTTTATAAGATAAGCATGTAATAAAAATCTGAAAAGTATGTTACAATATTTATTGAACTACTAATTTCAGCATATATCGCTCAAGTTTTGAGTCCCTGGAATCATTATTGATAGGTTTGCCAACGAACTAGGTAGGTGCATACATTTGTGTTAGCAAATATTACATTCTAAGTTAAAATACGCTCTTAACTGAATATACATTTCTACTGCTGAGTATGGATCTTGTGGCATTTCTATCTTTTTGTCATTTCGTATAATTGTACACAGTTAATAGGTCTTACATGGCATTTGAAAAAAACACAGTGACTCTCACATTCTTCTACTAGATAATTATAAATATTGCAGATGATATTGTACATTTTGTAACGAAGTATTTTTCGTTACCGAAATATGTATAAAATATCATTATTTTCTCGAAAATATTTTATAGTTCTGTTATATTTGTAAATATACTATACCGCCGTAGGCGAATTCGTTTAAAATTAATTAATTTCTAGAAACCCCGAGTAGGTATATCAGATTGTAAAGTACAGATGAACTCAGGTGGGGAAGCGACGAGAAGAGTTTCTACATTTCAGACACGCCAAACCACGCACGAGTCAGTGCCCTCCCAGCGACCGACCACGTTAGATGTGCAGAGCTCTTCGTCCTGTGGTACCAGAGTAAGGTAAACTTGCTAAGTCCACAAATTCATCGTGGCATTATTTTTCTAAATCCGAAAATATTTTAAAATATTTTACAAGTTTATTCGACGTCACTTATGTGACGTAGTCCTTCAGTACACGGGAATAATTTAATTATTCCGCATTTAGTCTTCTGGCTGCCGTCCCACGAGGTACACGTGTCCGCTGTTTGCTCTGGTGATGTAGTGAAAATATCACAAGTCCACAATTCAGGTAACATTTATTTATTTTTTAAGTTCCCAAAGACATTTAAAATATTTTTACAAGTCCAGCTGACGTCACAGTGATTCACCGCGCACCTATTTTCCGCTGTTACTCCCACTCCTTCATCTCTGAAGGCGGTAATTAAATTCACACCGGCCAGTTAGTCTTCCCGATCGACTCAGAGCCAGCAGACGTGTTCACGCTAAATATTTGAAGCCGCCAGGTAACATTCATTTTTCTAAGTCCGTAAAATCCGTATTTGCAATAATTTTCCAAGTCCACAAATCCATCGTCCACAAATACATATTTGGATTGGATTGGAAAGTCGCGAAATATTTCCAAATCTGATTCTGAATTATTTTCCCCAAAATCTTTCAAATATTTTATTAAGTCGTAACATGGAATTTAGTGAGAAAAGTGAGGATGAAGGCCCTAGTACCAGTATTTTTAAAGGGAAGGAAAGACTGTAAGTGTTCGTATTTGACTTGTTTTGAAAATATTACTCTGGAGGAAAGAAATATCTTGATTAATAAATTTAATGCATATGATACCTACAATGACCAGAATCTTAGATTGCTAATTTCTGTAATATCAGTGCAGCGAAGGCGAAATATGAAACCAGAAAACGAAGCTCAGAGGGGAAGGCATCAAAATCGTCCAAAGAAACTTTCTCCTGATACAATAATTTGCGTAATCTCGTTTTTGAATTCCTTGAAAGGCAGAAAAGCTCATTATGATCTTAAGGATATCAGCAAAAATATATTTACAGGAAGAGTTGAATACTTAAAAAGTTGCACAGCATGTACGTTGACAAGCATCCAGAAAATTCGCTGTCGTATGAAAAATTTCGGGAAATTTGTTCAACAAAGTTCAATATCTCGTTTGGTTATCCCAGGACCGACACATGTAGCTAGCACATGTGATAAACACAAAGTAGATGAAGAAAAATACAAAAGGGACCTTACTTCACACGAGGAAAATAAGAAAGAGCCGAAGGAGATCGAAAAGATTTGAAGAAACTAGAAGTGAACATGAAACTGCACAAGCTAATGGCTGATACGTTCTACAAACGGAAAAGGCAAGCTAGGAAGAGGGCAATGAAAGATGAATCCATAGAAGCCATAGCAATGAACTTTCAGAAAAATTTACCAGTGGCAAAGATAATTACCAATGATGTATACTACCACAGGCAATTGTCCTTTTACAGTTTTAACATTCACATACTCTCGGACTGAAGCCGACGTTCCGCTTTTTATACCTATGATCAAACTGTAGCAAAAATGATCAAATGATGTATGTTCTATGCTGTATCATCTTGAGCAAATTAGTTAAACATTTCATCATTTCTTGTGACTTATGTGGTGATCAGAACAAGAACTACACCGTTCTTCGTTTTTTGCACTATTTGGCCACAGTATTGGAGAGGTTTGAAAGTATTGAAGTTTATTTTCCTATACGAGGACCCTCATATCTCGAGTGTGACAAAAATAAGGGATTAATCAATCAAAAAACTTTAGTCGAAACATCTGATGATTGGAGAGATATTATACGCAACAGCAGACGAAAACCTTCACCTTTCATGATGATTGATTGTAAACAAGAGATGTTTAAAAATTGGGAGGAACATCTGACATTTTATTATAAAACAAGTGCCCATTCCGTACCAGAAAAATTAGAGTGTTTCGGGCGACTCAGGAACACTGCAGTTTGGTACAATATAAATCTAATTTTAACGGTTTGTTTAATAAAAGTGCCATTAAGAATCCAGATTTCAAAACCATTAAACAAATTCCAAAATTAGCAAATTTGTACAATGGGCCCTTACCACTAACCACGCTCAAGAATATTAAGCACTTACAGCAATTCTGTTCCATAACTTCCCAAATTCTTGAACAAGCTAGTGGATTCTCCTAATGCTGAGTGTGAAGATGCTGATGAATCGTTTCCTATCGAAGAACTTCAACACCAAAGAGGATTCTCTTTTTCACTCGCACAACTTGTAAAAAAGTGTAAAGGCGCAAATAAGGGTAATATTAATAACAATGAACGTTATTAATCTGCTAAATACATTGTATTTTAAGCACGTCAAAGATGAAGGTGCAAAGAAGTGTAAAGGCGCAAACAAGTACTGTAAAGGCCCAAAGAAGAGTGAAAGGCCCAGAGAAGTAGTGTAAAGGGAATATGAAGATTCGTAGGGATATTGCTTGCTTACAACATTTATATGATTTGATAAATGGTTATATTGACAATGACATCATGTTAAGCAGAATAGCTTTGAGAGTTCCTAAATCTGTTAATAGCAGAATGGGTGATATCTTCTACTGCCCTACTCCTAGATCAAATGTGCAACTTAATTCTCCTTTATTTAAAATGTTAATTCTTTATAATAGCATTTGTAACAAAGAAATTGATATCTTCTATTGTAAAAGGGATAAATTTAAAAATGACCTAAACACCATTTTAATCTGATTATTAAATTGTAATACCTATTGAGGTAACTTTGTTCTTAATTTGTGATGATGTTTCTTGTATGTATTTTATGGGTACAGTGCCTGTGGTTGTCATGGGCATTGTTTTGTTCATTAATTGGTGTATACTGTTGAACAATAAAGTCTATTTATTTTATTTTATTTATGAATGGTTTTTATCGACTTTTTCATTATTATTTATGCTTATACTAAGAATTAACTTTTGTTTCTTAAATAAAAATGTGGAAAACTACTCCGACATGGTTTATGATTTTGCACAGTTACTGCACTAAGCCTGTTGCGTTGCTTTAAAAGCATTCAAAAACGATCAGATTTCTGGACTGTGATCGATTTTGCAGTCATATGTGGAGTTATGTTGTTGAATCTTCCGCTCTGAAGCTCGAAGGTAATGTTAGAAACCTTTGTAGATATTATTTTGCTGTCAAATAAGTATATGATGAGATGAGACAACAATTGATGTAACTTTGCAACTATAATCATAAAATACGAGTCTGTAAACTTTGTTTTCTCTATTCTGTAAAAAGTAGTTTGTGTGACTCTGATCGTTTTTCCCCTGAGCCCTTAATCATTTGTTATATTGTAATTTTATTGTTCTAGCTTAACCGCGAACTTGATTAATTATGTTATTTTAAAATATGTCTCGTATTCTTCATGTACAGTGCATGATCTGCACTTCTATGAAGTATCTAGTTTATTTACACGCCCGTAATTTTGAATTTACTACCTTGTAGTTTTTTATACATTCTTTTTTCTCGTGAATAAACTTATTATTATAATAATTATTAATATTCTACTTAATACATCCAAAAAAAATATTTTTTATAGTGATGGTTATACATACCAGAATAGGAACATAAATCTGGCAAATTCGCTACAAAATTTTGCAATTATATCCATAATGTCATTATAGAACAAAAATATTTAAAAAAAGTTTATACACAGATGGAGGTAGGCTACATTCTACGATCGAAAGACAGCTGCGAAATAAAAATATTAATATCCCTTTGTGTTTAAATGCTCGTACTCAACTTACTTAAGCTGGGACATACAAAACCAAATTATAGAAGCATGCAATATTATTTTGAAAAAAATTGTAGCTGAGGTGAACGCAGTAAAAGCGTTTGTTGTAGTGGCAGGTGAAACTGCAGACATTTCAAACAAAGAGCAATTAACTTTATGCGTAAGGCCGCGTCCATACACAGAGCAACTGGTTGCGGAAACACGACGGCCACTAAAGTTGCTGTGTAAGAACATACAAAGTTGAATGTCTACGTTTATACAGGGGCAATTCTATAGGGACGGCGACGCGACTGACGACCAGCGGTAACTAGAATTGCTTCAGTCACAACATGCTGTAAGCTCGAGTCTCAGTTGCCGACGATATTTCAATGAAAGAAAACGTATTTATTAAACGAGGGCATCAGAGCAGGAAAATGTCAAATTTGGGCAGTTCATTGAGAAGTACCCTTGTTTGTATGATAATACGTATAAAGGGTATTCTAACAAGAATACAATTGAAAAGACTTGGCATGAGGTAGCAGCAGAATTTAAATTAACAGGTAAATACACATATTTTATTTAAAAATATTCAATTATCCAGAAGATAGTGGATCAAATAATTATTGCCGAAAATAGTGGCAATACATTAATTTATAATTTCTATAAAGTTAGTCTTATTGCTCTGACATAATGTAGTCCCGCTGATAAGGTATTGGCGATATATTCATAAAATAATCTGCCGACTTTCCTCTTATAACTTTGTTTCTTTGAAGTACGATTATCGTCAATGCATCTCAGTTGTGGGTGCTGTAAACTCGAATTCTTCGGGTAATGAGGAGCGTCCGTCACGGATTTTAATGAAATGGTACAAAGCGCAAGCAGCTTTAACAGTCGTATTCAAATGGTCCGGTGTACACTGTATTGGCTTTTCAAAATTCTGAGTTTCATTGTTAACATGCCAAAGGCACACTCGATACTCTCACGGCCTCAGGACAATCTGTAGTTGAAAACACGTCGCATGTTATTCACAACACGTCTTGGATAAGGTCTCATGAGATTTTTTCGTGATGGAAAAGCTTCCTATGCACAGAAATAGTACGGCATAGGTTCAATTGTTACATCGTTTGGAGTTTGGAAGTATCCTCGGGACAGGGAAGTCAAAACTGTCAACCCAGTTGCTTAACCTCGATGAACGAAATACACCCTCATCACTGTTTCTTCCAGGCGAACCAACATCAATAGTTATTTATAAACAGTTCATCTGCAACAGCGGCGGCTAAAAGGACCGTCGAAAAAAAATCTCGTAGTTGTAATTTGTTGAGTCTGATTTGTCAAACGATCTGATTCTGATGTGTCTGCCATCTATCGATCACACACAGTTTGGTAAGTTCCAAAGTTTCTCATACCATCTTGCTATTTACTCCCATTGAATCTTATCTGGAACTGGAAGAAGTGAGGCTCTGGTGCTGACCAGATTGCCTCGCAAGTTTTGTAACGATAATTCTCACCATTACCGTTTTGCTCCCGAGCTATATGCGCCCGTTCACAAAATCGGCAAGGATGTCGAATCCATCGCGTACATGAGACAGAACCTTTTCTGATCTTGGCGAATGTAGTGATAAGTGCAAATTGTAATTATCTTTTCCTTTATTTAAATATTTATATCTTGACGATTTACCTACACTAGAACGGTGTTCAGTTGCCCAAACTGCTAACTTCTTGACTGAAATTAGTAGGCGTGTATCGCGGAATTTTCTTGCTGTAAATTAGCCGGCGTAAAAAGCCATATTTGTCTATTTAAGGGGCATGGAAATTTAATAAAGCAAACAGAATGCGGTCTAGAGGTAAATTGTGAAAACCATAACTTATCTTTGAATTTATAATTAAATTTAATACCTACCTACCATTTTGCACCTGCTCACTGCTGGTTGGAAGATACGCAAAGAGTCTCGACGACCGCGTGTCGGAAAAAATCATTTTTCTTTAACCAACAATTCAATCTGTATATATTTCTGTTTTGCATTAATTGTGTTTGATTCATTATCTTTACGTGTAATTCATATTTAACTTATTTAACTTAATTTTTTCCTCTATAATATTTTTAAACCTCGTCAAGGTTATTTATTTAAAAATTTTCAGGTTTTATTATTCATTCAGTGAATCAAAATCATAAAGTTACTTTTACCTCTAACTTTTTTTATTAAATACCTTTTTTTATTTTGTCAATCATATCTTTAAATTGCCTAAATTATCGTTTAAGACATTTTGTCAATTTTCTTTTATTACCTTAATTATTTCATTTTTTTGTCTCATTTTTCTTGATTTAATTTAATAAAGTCAATTTATTAAATAATTTGGGGAATTTGTCAATCACTCAATTATCTAACCTGGTAGATTCCCTCACTATCACGGACTTTGTTTTTTACAATAGTTATTTTTTCCCTTTGCTAGTAAGCTAAGCCTTAAATAATTTACATTTCCTATAATATTGTATTGTACTAATTCACTGGTATATATTTTCTTTATGTGCGAGACCACGAAGCGAGTTTTGTTGGAGATTTGTATTGGATATTCATGGTTACGTAACCCTCAACTGTACTAGAACTACGTACTGCCGCTCCAGCTCTCTTCACCCCTCCGAAGGATAGAGGATAGTAAAGATATATCCCTCCCTAGGCTGACATATTGCCAGGACTTTTGCTTAATCCAGGGAAGTGTTGAGTAGGATTTTGGAAAAGGTATTGTACAAACTTTTATGTGCCGACGACAACTCACCAGGTCTTATGGTTGCCATCTTCGAAAACCAGTGAAAATTATATTGTAAATGTAGGGTATTCTTACTGGTTGAGTGAAAAAGGAAATAACTCTTTTTTTACCATTTTTTTTGTTTGGTTGAGTAACTTATATTTTTTATATATTTCACATATTTCAATTTTTCAGCCCTTCAGGCTTTATAACTTAAATTTTAGTATTTGACATTTATTCTACTTATTTGAGCCCTTCCGGCAAAATTTTATGTTAATTGATAACTTTCTGTGATAATTGGTAAATTTATTGTTGTAAGTTGTAGTTTTTTTATCAGTCTGTAATATATATTTATTTGGACGTTTGATTTTTATTTCTGGGTTTAGTAAAAATCTCTCTATCAACTATTTTTTGCTAAACAAGATTTTAACTTTAAAACCAATTTTTTTCTTTATTAGGAAACATTCGTTTCTTCACAAATTTGTTGCTAATGATGACCTATGGTCATTATTAATAGCTGACACCCTTATTTCTTTTCCTGGTAATTAAAATAACTTTGCTACCTATAAAATATATTTTTTTATTCATTTATTGCTGCCAAATGAACAAATCACATCTCACAGTCACTGCAGTAACCAAATTGATAAATAACATATTTTTAAAAAAATCCTCTGATTTATTTATCAATTCACCATCCTTACTTACCTGCCGCCCACCGAAAAAACTGAGCAGCCGACAGGTGAGTAGTAAACATATTTCTATTGGAATATGTGAACAATAATAAATCACTGAAATGAAATTAACACAGTCTAAAATCAAATAACCTTCAACAAAAAATCGAACAATTAAACAACAGCCTCAAATTTAATTAACCAAATTCTGTTATTTTCTTTCAGTGAAGGAGAACAAGGATAAGTGAAAAAATATCCGAACCGTATTCCGCAGGCATGTTTTTGCCAGACCACCATCTCGATCTGGTGTAACTTCGAAAAAAGACTGCTACATGAGTGACGTGTTGTAATTTCTGATTCCGATCTTAAAAGGTAATAATAAGCTACAAACTGATAATCTCCCACCTCTTCCAGGACTAACAGTTCATCATGATGATACCCCTGATGGCACTATTATATAAGAGGATACACAAACGGTAGATGCAGAAGTGGACGATCCGGAATCCATTACCGAACTTGCAGATACTTCTACTACTGCTGGAGAGAATCTTAACGAAATTGTTTCTGAATTTACAAGAAACGAAGTGCGTAAGCGCAAATCCAATGACGCTTTGGACAGATTATTTTAAGGCAAAGGCTATCGATGCTACTGGTCGAGGCACTGCGGTGGTAACTGCATCTTCACAATTAGATGAACAATTCTTGCTTAGTTTTAAAGAAGGCATGAAAGAAATGAACCCACGTCAAAAACGACAATTTAAGAGGAGAATTTATGACGTCATTGAAGATATACTAGCAGGGGGATCTGATGCATCATACTCAAACACGTAAGCGTCATCAAAAGCATCTGTGGGGTCGTCTGGATCTCTTCCTACATCAACAGATACAATCCATGCTTTACAAGAGAAAAGGAAATTTGAAAACGGTACCTCTGATAGCTGTGTATCTAGTACTACTTTTCTACATTGAATTATCTGCATCAGATAGCTTACCAATTTTAAAATAATTTCTAAATAACTCCTGACCAGCTCCCGAAGATATGGCTACAATTAATTTTCGTAAAATTAAAATAAATAAACAGATCTCAGTTATTTTTTAAATCAAAATATAAAGCGCCTACAACAAATAGCGGCTGTTTCTTTCTCTCCTTTAATTATGCCAACAAACAAAGTAGTTTTATCAAGATTTTTTTTCCTTCAAAATAATGAAAGATATAATGCAATAAATATAAAAGTTCATCTCTTACTTATCAGGTTTTATTCAAAATATATTTCATGAGCAGCAGTGACGATGTATTTATTAAAGGAGCAGCTAGTGCTGTATTTCGTATCATTAAAAAATTAACTCGAGATAAATCAAAATTTGCCAAATAAATTAGTTTTCGCCATGTCAAAATAGAAAAAAGTATCCATATAATTTTAATAATCCAAAAACTACAATTTTTCAAAATATTTTCTTTAAAAATTCACTATAGTCCGATAATTCCCAAAGATACCCAAAATAACGCCAAAACAAAACTACTTCTAAGCCACTTCGCATACCTCCGATATAAACTTCTAATTCGTTTAAATAAAATTTTTACAAGCCATTCTTCGTTCAATTTAAACGGCTATTCGGTACTGCGTCTTAAATAATAAATTATCATTTATTTTTATATACGACATTCTACAGCTCTTCATCAATATTCCTCCTTCAACATTTTGACGTTTTATTGTATAAAAGTGTAGATAATAAAATAAGCTAGAACTTTGATAATATTTTTTTACAACTTTGGTATTTTATCATTTACAGCTCATTGTATGAAAAAATAATAGCATTGCCACCCCTATTATAGTTAACGTTTTTTGTAACTGTTATTTTCGCCTGTACAGTTATTATAATAGGGTGGCCTTGCTATTATTTTTCATATTGAGCTGTTAATGATAAAATACCAAAATTAAAAATTTTAGCTAGGCCAAAATTTTTTGCTTGCACTTCATAGTACACAAGAATTGAAATATTTTGCTATATTCAATTTTTTATATTAGAAGTTGAAAACATAAAAAATGTGGGTGGCAATAGAAACCGATATGATAACCATCCGAACATAAATGCGATTCCAGGGCCATCCAAATATTCTAAAATGAACATGCTGCGTTATATTTTGAGGAAATCAGTGATTTAGATGGTAATTCCGATGATTACATTACAACCCCTGATGGAGAATCAATTTCAAGCTCTGAAGATGATAGCCAAAAAATACTAAGAAAACTCCTAAAGAAAAAATGTAAGCCTCTCTACACTGCAGCAGAAGAATCAGTAAATCAAGAGCTGAATAAACATGAGAATAATTCAGCTAATATGGAAGGAAGTGTTAGTAGTATCATTGCAAGAAGAAAATTGGAGGAGTGTGAAACTTCTATCACAACGTGTCAGCACCCCATACAACAAAATGGTGTAGTCGAGGAGGTACTTATACAAAAAAGAATTGAAGGTAAGTGCATTAAATGCAAAAATAAGTATAAACTTTTATTTCATTGTTTTAGAAGAACAATCTGAAGTAAATGGTTTGCCTGTTATCGACGTAATGCAACCACTTTTGTGCGCTTGTAAGTCAGGAGTGTGGATATGAGAGGGCGCCACTTGGTTGTTAAAAGTCACTCCCAATTCTGCCCAACCAAGAAGCAAAATGGTTTTGACTATATTTTACTATTAAATTGAAATTTATAGATAGATTAAACGGTTAATGATTATTTATCTAAGAGAAAACTATGCTGGTACCATTATCAACTCATAAGATAAGTTTACCACAGGTGATGCAAGTATTGAAAGTAAACGTTAGACAAAAAGACATTTATTATTTGCACAAGATATATACAGGTTGGAGAGGTTCAGTAAGATGTTATGTATTTAAAGTTATGAAGCAAAGTTTTTAAAAAAACAAAAAGTGAACAATACATGTAGACTTGGAAGTGATGTGCATCCAACAGTATTGTCTGTCTACAATGTAAAATGATAACTAGCGTTGCATGATCATGCGCTGCCTTACAGGCTTATATAAGAAATATATGAAAGTTGTGTTAAACATGCATGATTAAATTTTATGATGCTTGTTTTGCTCGGGTAGCTGGTTTGGAGATTATTCCAGGGTTCAATGTTAATATTAATTAAAATCTAGATCCAAAATAAGACATTTATTCTCCTAATAATTATATGTACAGTGTGGCCATATCTTTTATGGCTTAGGTTGCGACAATCTTGTTATTACATAAGTACATCATAGTAATCGGGGAGAGAGAGAGAGAGTAACATATTTCCTCTATGTACGTCATCGTAACTCCAATTCTCTAATCGAAGTTCCAGGACATAACAGACGCGACTAAGAAATCTGTTTCAGCAGAGATCCAGTTCAATACACTCGAATCAATCTGACAGGAGGTCCAGTTCAACGCACTCGAATCCTCCCTAACAGATACTTGGCCAGCGGCTGCCACGGCGCCGGAGAAGCCTTGATCTTCCGGTTATCTCAGTTCAATACACTCGAGAAAGGTGAAAGCCAAAGTCTGAATTTACTGGTTTCTGGCTAGATATTTTATACCCAAAAATCACGGTCACGTGGTTTTGCACCCGGCACGCAACGCACACGGCACGCAAGTTGCGGCCTGGTGAAGTTAGAATTAAAAGTTAAAAAAAGAACTAATCAGGTATTGAACTAATCTAAAACTGAACTACTTGATCCATGCATGATTAAAATAAGTTAAACTGGAATGAAAGTATACAGTATTCCTGTAGTATTGTATACTTCATTACAATTTAGACGTTACACAGATTGAAGATCTTAAAAAAATGAATTAGATAAAGTAAACCTGCTCCAACAAAACAGCTCCACCTGACTGGACAGCTCAATCACTGCATTCCAGAATATCTGACTTGGGACGTCTGAGTAAGGCTGCCATGACGATGGTCTCTAGACTTGTGGCTGGTACTCCACTGACACGACTTGATTTCATATCTGATAGCTGGTACGGGTATCTCAGCATAGGCAAATACAGGTTTAGGTACATCGGCAGGCAAGGGTGCATTGCAGGTCACAAAAATTATATAGCCAAAAAACAACCAATCCAAGATAATGGTCAGTCCCAAACACTCTGGAAGTTTCACAAGCGTGAGAAAAATCTGACATAAAATAAAAGTAAAACTCACCCTTATAAGTGGAGTAACACGTGAATTTCATAAAAAAATAACCCAAAAAACAGGAGGCTTCTCCTTGACGAAAACGAAAGTAATTCTTCGTGCAACAACTGAGAAAGCTTCCTCACAACGGTAATGCAAAATTTTTCAATCAAAATCTCTAAACTAAATTGGCTAAAGCCCATCAAAACGAGAAAATTGCTTCCTTCCACGTGCACAGGTAAGGAGAGAAGGACCGTCATTTCTACCTTCGAAATTTGACGACTCACTCAGTGCTGCCAACTTTGACTAAAAAAAACTTCCCATTGCCAACCATGAAATTATAGGGAAATATATTTACATAAAATAGAAAACAACCTCTATTGTCCAAAAATTTAATGAAAGTTACAAAATAAATAATCTGAAAATGAAATAGTTCTTTGAGAATTCTCTGTGGATTAAATTTATGACTCCATGGGAAATGCATTATAAGTACACTTGTGTGTGCGCCTGGTTGCATACCCTTGGCACCACATGTAGTATTTAAAATGCTACAGTAAGGGAATTTGGTATAGATGATAACTGGATTTCTTATCGAATTAAATAACGTGAATATCAGAGCAAACAAAAATCTACTAAACATTCCTGACACCTCTTCTGAAGAAGATACTGAAAATACTTCATCGGACCTCGAAACTGTTGAACTGTTGAAAAATTGACAATATGGAAAAAAGTAATTTAGAAAAATGACAAAGAAATAGATGTGAAGAGAACATAGTCACTGCAAAAATGGGTAGTAGTTTTTAAATAATACAATAAAAAAATTTTTTTCTTAATTCTATGGAATTACTATAAAATACTTGAGAAAGTTTTTGTCCTCGATCAGGTGTCAACGGATCATGGTAGACCCACCTTTTTTCTTTATTTTTAAGAATGTCGGAATGAAACTTGGTAGATGTATTATATGACCAAGAAGACACTTTGTGGCATAACTGTCATTTTTTCCCACTTCCGGTTTCACCGGAGATGATCCCAACTTTTGATTTTTAAATGGGACACCCTGTATATTATTATATTTTTTGGAATACATGAAAAATTCTGAGTACGGTGATGCCCCATAAGTGACATTTCGACTCCATGAAAAAATTTTTACTTAAAATTTAAAAAAAAAGAAAAAAAAATTGCTTTTGGGCACATCCACCGATTCCTTAGAACATCCGCTATTTTATGGTAGTACTCTATCATTATGGTTCCATTAAGTTTTGGTAAAAAAAAACTGTTCAAGCCAAATTTAATGGCCCACAAAATACACATTCTCAAATTTTTATGCTCGATTTGACTTTTCTGACATCACACCGATCCATTACAAGCAATTCTTTCTGGTCATGGCACTCTAGATCTACCAACAAATTTCGCGTTTGTGGTTCCATAGAGGCAAAATAAATAAAATAATTTTTCGTAGGCGCCTAATAAGCGCTGGCTGGGACCACACGTTCTTATGCGCTACAATAGACCGCCTCCATATTCCATCTGAACAGAGGCATCTCGATCACGGCCAATGTTAAGGTTTGAGTTATGTGATGTACTTGTTTGTATTCGTGTAGACATAACCTCAGTAAAATTATATTGTTGTAGTTATTCATTCAAATTAATGGTAAGTTTCTGATCATATTATGTTTGTTAGGTATTAATGATATTATATAAGTTCATTTGAAATATATAATAAGAGACATGTTATGATATTTGTTATAAAACTATGTGGTTTTTTGCAGATTATTCAACAATGGACTTCAGCACGCTAACTTCAGATGAGGCTTATGCTTTTATTGATGAGATTCCCTCAGATACTGGTTCAGTCACCTCGTGTTACCTCCTTTCTCTTATTATTTATTTTTGAGAAAGAATTGAGGCAACATGTGCGTACGACTAGCTGGTTTAAGCCGGAGCAGAGAGCCGTGGGTCCAGAGTATTCGTAAGAGTGGAGAAACTTACCCTTCCTGACATGTACAGCATAAGCGACAGATTTCTGTTTATTTCGAGAAAAGGAGACAAAGAAAAATTGATCTTAAATTGGGCACCATCTATAGTGAAATAAGCAAAATAGTCTCTTTTTCTCTAATAACCAGTCTGCTATAGATCGGACTGAAATTGTTGGTAAGAGAAATAAAAAGATAGTTTAAAATGAATGACAAAATATATTACAAAAAAATTAGACAAATCGGTTTGAGACAAATTGAAATGTAAAAAAATATGTATATAAAAAACAAATTGATACCAGTATCCTAGGTGGTTTATGGGCCAGGTGGCTGGTTCTGGGATAGCAATCCAGGCCCACAATTGTCTCTTATTGCAAGAATTCTAAATTTTTCTTGGCAATTTACGTCTCTCAATGAATGGGGTGAAAATTGTAGGAAATTTAACCAAATATAAGCACATACAAAATTTATGCAAGTTATTTATGGAGAATTTAAGCAATGTTAGCTATGCAAATATAAGCTAGTTAGCTGTACAAAATATATTTAAATTAGCTGCACGAAATATTAAGCTAGCTATACAAAAGCTGCAGGAAATTAATTTAAGCTATACAAAAGTAAGCTGATTAGCAGTACAAAAGTAATTTTAGCTATGCAATAGTAATTATTAGCTATGCACGAGTTATTATTAGCTATGCACGAATTATTATTAGCTATGCACGAGTAAGCTGATTTCTTAGACTATAAATTGCCAAAAAAATTAAAAGGAAAGAGAAAAATATTTTTAAAACCATGTGGTACATATAGCATTTTAACTACTTATTAAATTAAAAAGAATTGACTTTGAATTCAAAATTTATTTTAAAAATAATTGAAATTATATCAAAGGCAAAATTTGAAGATTAATTAAAATATTTTAATGAGTATAATGAAATGAAATTACCTGTATGTTCAACACTTTGTAACTGGGATATAAAAATTGTAATATCAATTACTGAAGTCCACAGTTAAAAATTATAATGTTTGAATCAGTACAAAGGCTGCAAGCAAATGACTTCCTGGTGAGTTTTACTGATAAGGTAAACTTTTTTTGTCCTGTTTACTGGAAAACAACGCCACCAAAAAAATGTGAGAAATCTAATTCCCTATTTAAATTGAAAGCTATCAAAATATAGAAATCGTACAAGTATGGCCATCTGTCAGTGGTTAATTTAAGCGCACCAACTTGCCTTGTAGATTCCCATACTCAACTAAAGTAGTGGCATATAATCGATAAAAGGAATCTATAATAATAGTTTATTTTCCATGCCAGCTGATTTGCCTTTGCAATTTCTATTTTATACATAACAACAAATATTAACAGATGTAAATAAGTAGTAAAACGTATTGATATTATTGATAAATCAGTAACATATTACATCTCATAGGATTTACTATATATAGAATGAGAGAAGGTAAGGAAAATAACCATATGTACTCCATAGTAAACAAAAATATAAAAATTGAAAAATAGATATCTGATGTAACTAAATTTTGTAGACAAATTGTTTCCTGGGATAATAATGCTGTATTACAACGGATATGAGATACATAATAGGGTTAGTAGAAAAACAGGACTAAGTTCCTAAGATATAAAATTAAGTACATAAAACAGTGTGACATGGTTTAGCAGTTATACATGTAAAATTCTGTTAGTTGAAAACAGTTTTACCTGCAAAAACTGAATCCAAAAAATATACAGGTCGTGCTAACTATCCACAAAACACTAGTTTTTAAATAAACTGTTAAATGGACATAGGCCATGTAACACTCGGGCGCGTCTGAAGACGATATACAGGAACTTGATGAAGACCACTTTGTAGAGGAACTTCATGAAAACCAATTTGTAGAAGTCCAAGATAATGAGACTATTCATAATATAAATTTAGAAGAATACGATAGTGAAGATGAACTCCCTCTTTCACATTTTGTTAAAAAGCCGCTAGAGTGGGCTAAAGACGTAAATATTGCAAACAAACCTCTTGCATTTGCAGAAGACTTTGGTCCTAATGTTCCTGACGATACTAAAACTCTCACTGATATGTTTTCTGAACTTATTGGTAAAATAGTTTTTGAAACTAACTTATATGCTGCTCAAAAATTTGGTGAACGTTTCCATCCAACGAACCTAGTTACCGGGATTATTGGTCCTCCATAATGGAAATGAGAGATCCTGATATATCGTCTCTTATGTCCCGCGATCGTTTTGGATGGCTGTTGAATAATATGCATCTTAATGACAATTCTGTTCAACCAAAGAAAGGCGAAGCAGGATTTGACAAACTTTATAAGATTAGACCGATACTAGACACACTTACAGAAAATTTTGAAAAATGTTACAAACCTGGCGAGAACCAAAGCATTGATGAATCAATGATAAAGTTCAAAGGTAGAATCAGTTTTCGCCAATACATGACTTTAAAACCAATTAAGAGAGACTATAAAATATGGATAAGAGCTAACCAGTCTGCATTCGTATCTCAGTTTCAGGTGTATACTGGAAAATTTGAAAGAGGGGAGGATGGGTTGTGGCCAAGGGTAGTCAAAGACTTAACTGGTCCACTTGTAGGAAAGCATCACAAGGTGTTTTTTGATAATCTTTTAAATGCCATTATACTGCTGGACGACTTGTTGACAGACAAAATTTATGCTTATGGAACTATGAGAAAAAGGTGTAAAAATGAACCAAAGCATATAGTAGACAATAAGACAAAAGTAAAAAGAGGAACTTCTGACTGGGCAATAAGCAAAGAAGGTTTACTCTATCTGAAATGGATGGATAATAAACCCGTTCTATTTCTAAGTAACATTCATAGTCCAGCTGAAGCTGAAACTGTTAGAAGAAAGCAGAAGGATGGTTCATCCAAAAGTATTTCATGTTTGAAACTGGTAAAAGATTATAATGCCCCTATGGAATATGTAGATCCGTCTGACATGTTGGTCTCAGTGTATAAAGTTAACCGAAAATCTAGGAAATGGTGGCACAGGTTATTCTGGTATTTCTTAGATCTGACCATAGTAAACGCCTTCATTATATTTAGAGACCGAGCACCAAATACCTAAATTTAAAAAAAATTGATTGGCTGTTGCTATAGGATTAGTTGGTGCAGATTCTTGTATGCCAAAGAGAGGCAGGAGGAGTGCAGAAAATATACCAAATAAATTTAAAGTCAAGGTTCCTGCAAAAAAAAGGTTCGATAAATGTGCATATTTACCAGTTCATAACACAAAAGCCAGATGTGCACATTGTAGCACACGTTCACAACCTCACCGTACTAGATGGCACTGCTCAACATGCAACGTTGGACTTTGTTTAACAGAGGCCTCGAATTGTTTCTTTAAATTCCATCAGAAAGACTAATTTATTTACTTTTGGTTTATTTTTACATTTTTATGCTTAGCGTCCTTGTGATCATCAGTAGAACCATGATTTTTGATAAAGTTGAATAAAAAAATTGTTTTTAAATTAATTTATGCATTATTGACCTTATTTATATAACCTACCAGTAAAAAATGCAATTTTTCGAAGAAAAAAAATTAAAAATTAAATTAGTCCACAAAGGGTTAAGGAAAAAGAATTAAGTTTCTGTCGAAGCAAGGATTAGCATTTCGTGGGACTACGGAAAAAATAGGGGAAAAAATCTGGAAACTATTCAGCTACATTAGAACTTAGAGGAGAATACGATTCATTTTTTAAAATCATATGGAAACAAAAGCCAATAAAGGCAGAGGACAGATATCGTATTTCTCTAAAACAATTTGCTACGAGTTTATAGACATAATGGCAAAAGCTGTCCAAAATCAAATGATATCTGAAATTAAATTAATAAAGTATTACTCAATAATTATCGACTCGACTCCTGATTTGTCCTATACAGACCAGCTAACCGTTATATTACGCTATATTTAGGAAATGGTTCAGTAGTGGAGAGATTTTTACAATTCATCGGAAATGTTGGTTACAAAGCTGAAAATATGGAACAAGCTATTTTAAAAATGTTGGAGGATTTCTCTTTAAATATCGATAACTGTAGAGTCATACGACAATGCCGCCAATATGTCTGGCAAATATACAGGGTTACAAAGCCGTATCAAAAATTTAAACGAGTTAGCCGGGTATGTTCCTTGTGCTGCGCATTCCTTAAATTTGATTGGCACATGCGCAGCAGAGTCATGTTTAGATGCAACTAAATTTTTCATGTTCTTGAATGAGATTTATACGTTTTTGTCAGCATCTACTTCTCGATGGAAAATTTTAAAAAAATTTCTGCAGTTAAACGACGATAAAAAGGCTAAGTTGTTACCTAAAAGCTTATCGACAACTCGGTGGTCAGCTAGAGCAGGCACTTTTTGAGGGCTATTCAGAAATTAAAAAAATGCACTGCAACACATTATAGATGACAGGTCAGTTAAATTCAACGAAAATACAAGCATCTAACATTCATAAAAAAATGATTGAATTGGAAACTTGTGTGATACTGTCATTTTGAAATGAATTATGAATTAAAATGAACAAAATCAGCAAAAGTCTGCAAAAAGAAGACATTGATGTTCCAACAGTGAAGCATTTGTATGAATTTCTTTTGGGATCTATTTTTAACTCTGGCAAAAATATAATTAAAAATAGTAGTGTTATAAATGTTGATCACATTTCAGATCATAATTTAGTTAATGTAATTGAATGTTCTAAATTTAAACAAAAATTTATCAAATTTCGTGATTTTAAACACTGATTATGAACGTTTTTTGACCGATTTACAGTCCATACCTTTTGAAAACTTGCTGTGGTTTGATAGTATTGAATCCAAAATCGAATTTCTTACTTTACATATAACAACTTTATTTGACATCCATGCACCTTTAAGAATAGTCAGAGTAAGCAAGCTTAAAGCGCCTTGGCTTACTGATAATATTAGGAGGATGATTAAAGAAAGAGATAAAGCTTTGTAAATTTATAAACGAACACAAAACACTGCTGATTATGACTATTACAAACAACTTCGTAATCACACCTTAACATCAATAAGAAATGAAAAAAAAGCTTATGTAAATAATATATGTAGGCAGGGAAATATACAAAATACCCGGAAAACACTAAAAACGTTCAATTTAAAAAAAATGTTCAGTGTATGAAATTCCATCTTCTGTTGGCAGTGCATCTGATATAAACAACCATTTTGCCTCTGCATTTCACAACCAAACTAACAATGTGCTCATTGACTATTACAACAATAATTTCCACAGTTATGCACAGTTTTCTTTTAAATTATGCTCTATAGAGGACGTTAGTGATATTATTAGGAACTTTAAAACAAATGCTTGTGGAGTAGATGGAATATCGTTAATAATGCTAAAGTACTGTTGTCCACATATTGAACCTTACATTACACATATAATAAATTGTTGTCTTGAACTTGGACATTTTCCAGATCACTGGAAGGAAGCCTTAATTATTCCTTTGCTTAAGAGTAACGACGTAAATTGCCTACATGATTTAAGGCCTATAAGCATTTTACCAATATTGTCTAAGATATTGGAAAAAATTGTACATAATCAGCTTTTTGAGTTCGTTAACGAAAATAACATCTTACATGAAAATCAGTCAGGCTTTAGAAAGGGACACAGTACTTCAACGGCCCTCACTAGAGTTGTCGATGACATTGCAAAAAGTGCTGATAAAAAAAAAGGTAACTGCTGTAGTACTGCTTGATTTTTCTAAGGCTTTTGATACTATTAGTCATGAACTGATGTATGCAAAACTTAAATATTATGGTCTTGATTATAACAGTATTTCCTTCTTTAATTCATATTTAAAAAATAGATCACAAAATATATTTTTTAATGATTCTACTTCCCCGCCTTTAGAAGGTCTATCTGGCGTGCCCCAAAGCTCGGTCTTAGGTCCGTTATTGTTTAGTATGTATACTTCTGATATATTACATGCCGCCGAAAACTGTAAAATTCAAGCGTATGCAGATGACACTCAAGTTTACAACAACTTTCATATTAGAGATTCATTAATAGCTCAAAATAACTTAAATGGTGACTTACGTAAAATTAAACGAATATCTCAAGAGCATAACCTAAAACTGAATCCTAACAAATGCAAATTAATATTATTCAGACCTAAAAAAGATTTGGCTTCGGTTTGTGAAAACTTTACGTTAATTATAAATAATGAGATTTTAGCGCCTGAGACTATAGTAAAAAATCTGGGATTGAATTTAGATCAGCATCTCAAGTTCACCGGGCATGTAAACACTTTATTATCTAAGACATATGGCTCTTTAAAATTATTGTACAGTAGATTTTTTATTGGTCGCAACTTGAGGAAAATATTATGTGAATCACTGGTCCTATCTCACTTCAATTACTGTGACGCAGTATACAGTAATATTATCGATTCCGTAGAAAAAAGAAGAACACAAAGAGTGCAAAATTCTTGCTGTCGTTTCATTTTCAGCTTAAGAAGATATGATCACATATCACACACTTTTTCTGGTTTAAACTGGTTGAATATGTAATTTCGAAGAAGATTGCACATTTCGTTCATCGCATTTTATCTACATCGGTACCATCTTCTCTTTTCAGTAGGCTCAGTGCTAGATCTACAGTGCATAATATGACTATTCGCTTTGGGCACTTGTATCATATTGACAGGCACTTTACTGCTGCTTATCAAAATTGCTTTACTTATTGTTCTGCTAAGCTTTACAATGCCCTCCCTTATAGATTAAAATCACTATCGGTAACCTCATTTAAAACGAACTTAAAACTATTACTTCTTGAGGAACAGAAACGCACAAATTTTACTTTATTTTGAACTTATGTTATTGAATTTCTTTTGAACTATTGCTAGGCATGTCGTTTTAGATTCTGCTTTGATTAATTTCTTACAGTATTGTTGCATATAGCTAAAATGATATTCATTGCAAATTGATAATAATTCCATAATAATGTATTGGTTTTTTTCTTCTCTTTCTTAAATTGTACATAATTTATTTGTAAATAAATAATTTGTAAATGTCTACATACTTAATTTAAATTAAACATACTTAGGTATTTTAAATTTTTGGTCTTTTTAATTAGGATATTATGTATGTATACGTTGTAAGGACACATGTATTTTGGTTCTTTTGTATAATTTATTTATTCTTTTTTTAAATTTTCTTGGGGTCAAGTGGCAGAATAGCCTATGCTAAGCTTCGCCCATGAAACATTGTATATGTCATTGTTTCAATAAAGACGTTTATTATTATCATTATTATTATTATTATATGTAGGGATCGACCGGTATGGGTTCTTTCTGCTGATATTGATTATCGGTCGATACCGATATTTTGATGGCGTTGCCGATATTATATCGGTATATCGGTAATTAACAGCGCAGATGCAAAATTCTCCGGCTGGCTCAGGTCATAACATGTTCACAACAGAAATGTCCCCTTTAGTATTTCGTTGTTTACTTTCTGCGCCGGCACACACTTCGTGAGTTGTAACTATTTATTTAAAAAATGGCAAACAACGAAAGGAAGCAGTGTTTTCTGGACATTTTTTACAATAATTAAAATTGATAAATCATCAGATTCTCCGACAAAAACCTCGAATGCCAAGTGCAATTGTTGCGAGAAAATTATTTCTTTGGGCGGTGTTGGAAGAAAAGCCAACACTTCAAATTTACGACATCACTTGCAAAGATTTCACCCCGAGAAATATGCTGCAGCAATAAACGAAGCTCCTACAAGTACAAGTAAGTATTAAATAATGAAGACCTCTATTTAAATTATTTGTATTACTACCAAAACCTGTAATTTGCAATTAAATAAAGAAGAAAGATAAATAATATTTCCCATTGCACAATATTGTTTTCATCCCGTTGTGCATTTTATTATTTACACTATTTTTGAAATATGCAATATGAAATGCAAATTGAAATTGCACTGTAAATAAAGTCATACCATAACTAACAGTCATAACACTAACAGAGTATGTATATTATACAGTGTGTCTCATTTAAAATGAAGACACCTGGATATTTTCGTCATTTTTTGAAATCCGGATTTGAGCTTTGGCACAATTGTAGTCCTATATAAGATGTACATTTCGAGGTAATCAGTTTAAATTTAATTAACAAACTGAGGCAACGGTAGCCCACTAAATGAGGCCCATTCCCGGTATTTTGCTTCGTGTTGAAGATATCGTAAAAAGTTATTAGAAAAAGCTGTTCAGAATCTAATTTTGAGCAATAGTACCAAACACTACAAAATTCGCATTTTTATGTTTTTAAATATTTTCCGCAAAGTCCACACAATGTTGGTTATGTAAACAAAAACTATTGAATTAAATGTCCACCTGACGAATCTTTGTGTTCTATTGTGCAATGACTTTCCTTTATACAGATTCGGCAACAGTATTAAAAAAAGCTTAGAGAATTTCAAACATTATCTGTTTATTAGGGCCAGGACCGGACTTAAAGTAATAATTAGATTTTTATTGCCTTTCTTTTTTTATACTAAGGAAATAAACTAGATAAAGGTGAGATCGCTTAGCTGTGTATCGTGCTGGTAGTAGGAGTATATTATTCTGTCGTTTCCTAATTTCTTTATACCTTTATTTTCTCATTTTCTTTTTCTATGCACTCGCTTATCTCAGGATATATATATAAAACTACATTTGCCGAATCTGTATATAGATTACAGTAATATACACACAGTAGGGATGCATGTACAACAAAAAATTTATTTATTTTTGTTTCTTGCCTTGTTAGCGATTCCATCTGCAAGCAATGACCCCAACGATCGACCATCATGTTCGACAGCAGAAACTAAAACTGTGCAACCTACAATTACTCAAGCTTTTAAACGAAAACGTAAATGGGATATAAATTCCTCATTATCAAAAAAATACCATTATCTAATCGGGGAGATGATTGCTTTAGACAATCAGCCCTATAATGTGGTGAACGAGGTCAGTTTTTCGCGACTTCTGGGTGAATGTCTGCCTCAATATCAATTCCCCTCTGACAAGTATTTCCGAGAAAATATTGTGCCAAATATATATAATAGGTGTAAAGCTCGTTTACAAGAAAAAATCAATAAAACAGAGGGAAAGTTGTCCATCACTTCCGATATTTGGACCTGTAAGCATAACAATCAAGCTTTTCTTTCATTAACAGGCATTGGTTAGATAATGGCAAAAATAGATGTTCATACGTTTTGGGGTGTCAGCATTTTCCAGGTGCTCACTCGGAGCGGCAATTGGTGAAGCATTCAATAAGACGCTTAGACGCTGGAACCTAAAAATAGAACAGGTTCACCTGCTAATTGCCGATAATGCGTCGAATATGAGAAAATTGGCGGAAGAAGCTAACATAGATTATCACCCCTGTTGTATTAATACGCTGCAGTTGGTAATTGAAGATGCCATTAAATCTCAACGCGCAGTTGTCGATGTCATTACTAAAGCAAGAAGAATTGTGACACATTTTAATCATCACCTTTACCATGTGATAAAACTTACCAAAATACAAGAGGAACTACACATGATTCCGACAAAGAAATTGATTCAAGATGTCCCCACCCGGTGGAATTCTCAATATTATATGCTTGAACGATTATTACACCTTAAAAAGGCAATAAATCAGTATATTGTTGATAATAATAATCCGGATTTATCAAATCTAACATTCCACGAATGGGAACTAGTTCAAAGCATTTTGATTCTTCTTAAACCATTTGAAGAAATTACCAAAATTTTAAGCCATGCAAATAGTTGCATCTCGGAAGTAACATCGTTTATTTCTACGTTAATAGCCTATTTGAATAACGAGGCCAGCAATTTTTCCGGAGTAGGGACTATGAAAGCAGAACTGAAATGCATTTAGATAGACGTTTTCAAAAATAGTTCTTCAAAATATCAGCTAGTTTTCGCCACATTTCTGGATCCACGTTTTAAGGGCAGTTTTTTTGATGATGACAAATGTAAAATTATAATTCCTAATTTAAACGTAAAAGCAGTAGTAATACATAAAAACCCTTATACGTCTTCAACGATTTTATCAAAAGATTCAGCAATTTTAGTTTTGAATAGTAGCGATGGCGATGAAGAGGACAATCGCCCTTGAACATATGTGAAGTTACGAAGCGGATTACCTAGACCGGCTAAAGTAAAAAAGACCAGTGATGAGGCTCATTTGTTACTTTGGAAGTCGTATAATGATTTTATGAAACAGACTCCTTCTACAAGTGCAACTTCAATAAGTCCGTTCGATCAAGAAGTTGATGCTTACAAGGCACTTTCAGTCATTAACAAGAAGTGCAATCCATTTGAATGGTGGGCTCACACGAAGGAAATTTTTCCACAGTTGTATTCTCTGGTACAGATTTACTTATCTGCATGAAAGTCTGTCGCAAAAACCTAGAAACCCTCTAGTAATCACGGAAACACCCAAGTCCCCTTTCGAACGCATAAAGATTGACGTTCTGGAAGTTCCCACAAAAAATTACGCGCTTACAATACGCGACGAACTCACAAAATTTAGCCAAGCGTACCCCATCAAAGATAAATAGGCAAAATCCATCGCAAACACTCTACTCGTTTACTTCCAATACTTTGGAACCCCTTTACGAATCCATTGCGATTACGGCCGTGCATTCGATAACGCCACTTTACGAGATTTATGCCTCCTTTATGACATAAAAATAACACAATCAAGCGTAGGACACCCCCAATCAAACGGGTCCTTAGAAAGGTTTCACTCTACCTTGTTAGAAATGATCAGAATACACATGACAGAACACCCCGACGTACACCCCTTCAACATATTACCTTACGCGGTAATATGTTATAACAACTCCACCAATAAAACTCATGGGTTTACACCCTATGAGTTAGTCTTCGGACACACGTCTAGCAGACCACACCAGGAGGAACTTGTCACGAAATATATCAGAGACTTAATAATCGCCTCTCTTATTATTATAAAGTCGCACGCGCGAGAACCGAAACACAGAAACAAAAAGCGAAGATTCGATTTGATGCCCATGTTTCAAAGGAAACCCCCGAATATCAAACGGTATATCTAAAAGAGTCCCAGATCACCGATAAGTTATGCAATAAATTTAACGGGCCATTTGAAATCCTGGAACTCCACAAAACTCAGCCACCCTCCTTAACACAAAAACAAATCAAAAAACTAAAGCTAACTTTGACAGATTAATACCATATTTTGAAGCCTAAATTACCATTACAGGTTCACCCTGCTGATCGGAACAGCCATGTCCCAGTACCAAATAACACCCATCAATAACACCGTCGGAGTCTACTACCACGACGAAACAAAGCTAGTAATTTCCAACGACAGATGGACTCTATTAGTCCACAAAAATCTATCAAGCCTCGAAGAAGGCTTCACCAACAATAACAAAATTTTAGAATCAATCGTTAATATATTCAACCGCGACACACGTGAAACTAAAGAATTTCTGGTCTAAGTCAAAACGCAGATAACGCTTCTTAACCAAATTTCAAATTCCCTTAAGGTAAAGTTTGAAGAAGTGTTCATTAACACTAAACGATTCAAACGCGGTTTAATAAATGGAGTAGGTAGCATATCAAAGAGCATATTCAAAGCAATTCCCGGCAATCTAGATGCTGAAGATGGGCAATTCTTCACAGACAGTATCAATAAATTAAATAACGACCAACACCAAATTGAAAACCTCCTAAAAAACCAAATATCTGTTACTTCTACTGTCATAAAGACCTTTAACGAAACAGTTTAGGACATGCGAATTAACATAAAAGCCTTTAACGAGGACATGAAAAAGATTCAAGCCGTATTTCACAAAGTAAATGATAGAGTCGCACTGGTTCAGGCCGAACTAAAATTTGTAGAAACATATGAAAAACTAACCGAAAGTTACCTGTACCTTCAGAGTAACCTAGCCGATATTTTAAATTCAATCACCTTTGCCCGGTTGAAAAATAATACACTCTTCAATTATTACACCTAAAAATTTGATTACCGCACTTCAGAAAATCTCTCAAAATCGAGTTATAAATAATTTACCGCTTCCAGTAAAATACTCAAAAATTATCCAATATTTGGAAAATATTGAATTAAAAGCCTTTCAGTCAAAATCAGATCTTGTCTTCATTTTAAGAATACCATTAGTAGAACAACAGCTCTATATTTTGTATCATTTATACCCTATTCCGATTCTAGACAATAGAACTGGATTACACCACGTTTTGTCATTTTCTCAAAAATTGATTGCGCGAAACGATGATTCGTTAATGTACATCCCTGTCAAAGATCTGAGGACATGCAAACAACTAGATGCTCGCAAGAAATCATGTTCAGACCTCTACGCCTACCCGATCGAGAGTAGTGCAGCATGCGAAGCCCAGTTACTCAAGAACTTCAGGAAAATTCCTGAAAATTGTGAAAGTTCCCTCGTCTACGGACAAGGATATAACGTTCAGAAACTACAAGACAATGTGTGACTAATAATTGTCTCTGAACCTATCCATATCACTATAAACTGTAATCAAATGGACACAAAAATTACTAGTGTTAATAGGAACGCAATATTAAAACTCCACCCGGACTGTTACGCGTTTGTCGGTATAACAAAAGTGCAAGCAGAAGAGCGTAACACTATTAACATTACAGACAATTCTCATCCAGTGGTTATACCCTATGACTGTTGTAGTGACAACCCTGTAAAATTCCAACTACCAAAGTTCGACCATCTAAAATTAGTCATAGCCAACCACAAACTCGAACAATACTCCAGAGAATTGGACAAACTAATTAACGAGCCCTTTATAACCAAACATTTTTCTGTAAGTGTGTACATAACTATTGGCATCGCAATTTGTCTCCTCATTTCCTACATTGCTTGGAAACGTAAGAAAAGATGCTGTTGGCGCAAGAAATCCGAAGATACAACCCCTAATGAGATGCTAAATAGAATGTAACGGTTCCATGTTCATTTTCCGTTACAACAGTAAATCGGAAACTCAATGATTAAACCTTAATAAGGGACTGGACTATGAGTGCGCTATAAATTAAATACTATCGTACTGGACTATGACCTACAACGCTGTCCAATGCTAACCAGCTGATTGCGTCGGCGCTAAGAGCCGAGAAAATCCTCTCATAAATGTTCCATTTGTCGTTATTTCTCAAATTATTCAACAATTTGTTATTTATAATCATAATTATCTTAATTAGGGTCTATGAAAGCTCCTAAAAGAATATCAAAGACGATATATTTTGATATTTTAGAATAACATAATTTTCCTACTCCATTCAGTGGACAAGTAGCGATCGGGTATCTTCGGTAATGTCTGATCTTGGGTTGGTACGGGGGTAGTCGAAAATTCAACAGGTGAATTTTAAACGGCTCTTTCCGCTTCTACCTGCCTAAGAGCAACACGCTTGTGATAAGTTAGCTGTATGTTATTTAACACTTGTTAAGTACTCATCGATAGATGGATTAATTAGCTAATAATATCATCGGCGAGAAATTCGAAGAACCTTATGCTAATAAGGTAAGAACATAATCTTGTTAAATAAGACAACCATCTTATTACTGTCAAATTGTTACTTTTAGGTTCTTTTTTTTTACGAAAATCTTTTCTTCTACGAAGATTAATTCTTTGTACGAAGATTAACTCTTTCTATGAAGATTACTTTATGCAAACTCTTTTATGAGGATTAAATTCTTTTTTATGGTTTCTTCTTTTTTACGCTTGCAAATTCCACATGGTTCTGATTGAGTTCAGTTATATTATATGGGAACATTATTTTTGGATATGAGATGCATAGTTGAACAACTGGAAGTAGTTCGACTGTTCAGACCTAACCGTGGTTCTGATCACCCTTTCACTCTAGGAATTAGAGACAGTCTCTAAGTTAAGTACTTGTGTTCTTTATCTTACTAAAAGACGCTTACACTTCATAGTGAACTGAGTATTATCTCCATTTGGTAACTGTAAATTTCTTAAGACTAAAAAAAAAATAAGATATTTCATTTTTCCCTTTTGTAACTTTTGTACTATACTGTTCTTTTCATGCCTTAAAATTTATTAGTAGTTTAAACATAACTTTTTTTATTATCGTGACCTTCAGTCACATTCCAACAATTTTTTAGACTAGCTTAAAAATTTAATTTTCTCCATTTTGTAATTCTCATCATTTTTTTAGAACATAATTTCTATTTGGTTTAAATAGTTAAATTTAAAACTAACATTTTTTTGGGAAATACTAATTTACAATAACTTTTAAATTTTAATGTTGCAATAGTTCTTAAAAAAAAAAAATTATTTTTATATACTGTATATAGGTAAATATATCTTGTAGGTGATATTTTTAAACTAAGTGTATTTTTTCTACTCCTTTTCTGACCATACTAAGTGGTCTGGCGCCCGCTTTTCACGAACCCACCCCTTGCTCTCCTCAGCTATAAATTGCCTAGCCGTGCATTGTGTATCCTCCATTTCTTAGGGCAGTCACCACCGTGATAGGTTTGCTATAAATTATATTTAATATTCACTTAGTGCCTAACCATTTTTATAACAACAGCAAACCGGAACCAAAAAAATTAACTGAGGAGGTTATACAAAATGGCGCCGCAACGTCGAGGCCAGACTTAGTAAGGCACTTATCGTAGAGAGGAAGAGGGTAGTTTCGATTCTCTTGTCTTATCTGTATCTAAAAACTTTCTCTGTCTTATCTATTTCTTAAAACTTTCTGTCTTATCTTTATTTTAGTAGGTAATCGAGCTGTGTTTTCTATTCTTGAATACTAATTCTTTCTTGTTATTACTAACTTGTACATATAAATATTTATTAGGGTACTAACTCCTTTATTGTTATATTTACAGCTAAAATTTTGCAAAATGGAGGTAAACTATCTTCATCTTGATGAGTTGGACTGGGAATTAAAGGTCAGAGGAGCTATCGTACAGGCCAATATGGACATAAAAAGACGTCTTCTTAGAGGACATTTACAGAGCGAAAAGCTAAATGGTAAATTCTCCCATCCAGAAGTTCCGTTGGACTTTCAAGCGGAGTCTATGATTTGTAATGAAAAATTGGTAATATTAGAGGGTATGATAGGTAAATTTAATTCTGATAAAAAACATCCTGATTATAAAAGGATAATCACTAAATTATGTCACCTAAAAAACAGAATAGATTATTTTCCATGTAATGATCAGTTAGAGGCTAATTTGAAAACTGATTTACTAACTAAAAATATGTTATTGTTAGATTTAATTGAACAAAAAGTAACTCAGACCACTGTTTCTGATCAAGATTTATTAACTTTTGATAAAATGCCAACTTCAAATGATATGTCTAGTCACAGTAGCCCGATAAATAATAATGAACCTCGGAGAGGCCATGTAACATCAGAACTATATCGTGAGAGCATACCTGAAAGAAGTAATATTTCTTTACTTAATGAAGCTTTAGATAATACTCCACCAGTTAGCTCAACTAATAATATTTATCCTAACTTAAATGAAATTAATCGCCCACCACTTAATGTGCATTTACCAATTTCAAGTAACTGTCAGGGACCTCAACATCAATTAAATGTAACGGCATCTAATTTCAATTCAGGTCCGGTTGTATCTAATAATGAAAACGTTATAAATCAATCGCTAACTTTACAAGGGGAGCGAGGAGCTTGTGTGAAAACAGTTAATACACGAAATGATCGTGCAGTATCGATAGGTCAAAATCATTATAGTCAAAATATACCTAGCGTACCAAATAATATAAACCCTATCTTTGAAAATAATCAAATTTTTACAGTATCTAGTAGTCTGTTTTGTAATGGTCCAAGTTCTAATAGTGATAGGCCAGATTTAGGCAACGCCTACCCTGCGCAAAATGTTAACTTACATAATAACTTGTATAATAGTACAAATTTTAAGGCAAATAATATGGGTTTCCCACCATGTACAAACCTACCCAATGCTGCAAATAATTTTATTTCTAGAGATCATTTCTCACAGCCATTTTCCCATAATGCTGCAAATAATTTTAATTTTAGAGGTCATTTTTCAGAGCCATATAATGCTGTTAACCAAGTAAATTTTCAAAGCAGTTTTAGTTCAACACTATCACATATTAGCCGAACTAACCTCAAGTTTAGCGGCACAAATCAAAGTGTACACCACTTCCTTGATAAGGTTAATGAATTTTGTTTAGCCTATGGTATCGACAAGGCACGACTTTTAAATGTTGCACACGAATTTTTTGAAGGCGATGCTCTACACTGGTTTAGAGCCAATCGAAGTTTATTCACCTCATGGGATGACTTAGTTTATGGTTTAAAATTTGTATTTCTACCTTGTGACTTTGAACTAGATCTCTGGAAAGAAATCTTTGCTAGAACTCAAGGCAGTGCCGAACGAGTATTAATTTATATTTCTATTATGGAAAATTTGTTTTCACATCTATCGTCACCACCAAGTGAGAGCTTTAAGTTACAACTGATTTTAAAAAATTTGCAACCATATTTTCAACATCAACTATCATTACGACCACCTTTGTCACTAGTAGAACTTAAATATCTTTGTAGAAATATCGAGGACACTAAAATAAGAACAGAAAAATTTAAGGAACCTCCTCCATGTACATTTAACACTCTAGAACCAGAATTAGCTTATCGAAATTCAAATACCACTCGAAATAAAGTTTTTGTTCATGAACTCCAACCTATGATAAACCACTTTGAAAACTTAGCACTGCCCGATGTCAGTCATCCGTCAGAACAAGTTAATGCTATTAAAACAGTAAAATGTTGGAATTGTGATGCTGTTGGACACATGTATAATAAATGTGATAAAGCTAAAACCAAATTTTGTTATGGATGTGGAGCGAAAAATGTGATTAAACCAAAATGTATTAAATGCAACCCAAAAAACGAAGTTATCACAGTGATTACTCCGGCAGACACTGTGTAAATACGAAATTTAAGTCCGAGTCTAAAATTATTAAATCATTATCTACAAATTCTTTTTCGCAACATAATAATTGGTCTCACTGGTTAAATATAGTTAAAAACTTTTATCTCACGAATAACATATCTCCACTGTTTACTAAACTTCATTCAGATTCTCGACCATACTTAGATATTGTCATAAATAAAAAGTCAATTTCGGCCTTATTAGATACAGGGGCAACCCAAAGTGTCATAGGAAAATCAACTTTTCAGTTCATTTTAACCTCAAATTTTAAAATAGACTATAACGTTAATCACATTTCGGTTACTACCGCAGATGGACAACAACAGAAAGTTATAGGATCCGTAGATCTACCGATAACTTTAAATAATAAAACCCACTCTTTGAATCTTTTGATTGTACCTTGTGTTAAACACAATGTTATCTTAGGTGTAGATTTTTGTCGACTTTTTAATTTAAACTTAGATTTTTCAAATGAGTCTTGGGACACCAAAAACGAATTAATTATAAATGAACCTTCGTCAAATGTTTCCAATTTAGTTAACCTGTGTTCTTTGGTAGCAGAGTGTGAGTTGAACAATTATCAAAAGCAAAAATTAGATTCAGTAACACAAAAATTTAAAGAATTGGACACACCCAGTTTAGGTTTAACTCAATTATGTGAGCACAAAATTGAACTGACTGATGACACCTCATTTAAACAAAGAGCCTTTCCGTTATCCCCATACATGCAAAAACACATGAATGATGAAATCGAAAGATTACTTGACCTAGGTGTGATACGACCTTCCAAAAGCGCATATTCTTCCAACGTAATACTTGTTAAGAAACCATCAGGAGAGTATAGGTTATGTTTTGATGGTAGAAAGTTGAATTCAGTAACGAAACCCGATAGGTATCCCTTGCCAAATTTAGAGTCGGTGTTAACCAAAATAAGAAATGCTCATTATCTAAGTTCAATTGACTTACGGCAAGCCTTTTTTCAAGTAAAACTTGCCGAAGACAGTTGTGATAAGACCGCTTTCCAAGTCATAGGTAGAGGACTTTTCGAATTTGCACGAATGCCTTTCGGCCTTCGGAACTCGGCTCAAACTCTACAGAGATTAGTTGACCGACTGTTTGATCCTACTGATGTTGAGAGTCACATTTTTACATATCTTGATGATTTGGTAATAGTTAATGAACATTTTGATGATCACATTCAGACTTTACTTAAAGTATTTGATATATTGAAGTCAGCAGGTTTAACGGTAAATTCAGACAAATGTAAATTTTGTAAACCTAGTTTAGCTTTCCTGGGTTATGTTCTGAATAAGGACGGTTTGCACACAAACCCCGATAAGGTAGCTGCGATCTGTGACTACCCTAGGCCTAAAACAACTACTGAGGTTAAACGATTTTTAGGAATGGCAGGTTGGTATCGAAAGTTCATTCAAAATTTTTCTGAATTAATTAATCCTCTTAACAACTTGTTAAAAAATAGAAAAAAAGGTCAAAAGATTATTTGGACTCCTGAAGCCGATACTGCTTTTAACTCCCTTAAGATCTGTTTATCCACTGCTCCGGTACTTGCCAGTCCGGATTTCTCACAATTATTTACAATTCAATGTGACGCTAGTGATGTGGCCGTTGGAAGTATTTTAACTCAAGGGGAAGGAGACGATGAACATGTAATCGCCTACGCGTCTAGGACGTTAACCAAAGCAGAAAGGGCCTATACAGTTACCGAACGTGAATTGCTCTCAATCATATTTTCAGTAGACAAATTTTTAAGTTTTATACAGGGCGTTAAATTTAAAGTCATCACAGACCATTCTTCACTTCTGTGGTTAAATAGACTGAAGAACCCTACCGGAAGATTGGCTCGATGGGCGGCCCACCTATCACAATTTGATATAGAGTTTAAACATCGTAGTGGGAAATTAAATATTTTACCTGACGCTTTAAGTAGAGTAAATATTGATATAAATGCCCTAACTTCAGAACATAAACAGGATAAGTGGTACCAGAAAATGCTTCTAAAGGTTTCGAGTACACCTGAAAAATTTCCCTTGTGGCATGTAGATAATAATTGTCTTTATAAATTTGTAAAATTAAAACATGGCATAAACACCAATGTTAAACAGTGGAAATTAGTAATCCCTAAATTTCAAAGGTTAGAAATCTTAAAACAAAATCATGATAATGCTTTAAGCTCACATTTTGGCATAAGAAAAACTTTAAATCGCATTAGCGAACAATATTTTTGGCCAGGGATGAAGGCAGATATTACTAAATATGTAAGTCGCTGTAAGATATGTCATGAGCAAAAATCATCACAACTGAGTAGGATGGGTCTGATGGGCTCTCCAAAAGTGGTAAATCACCCGTTTCAATTAATTTCAGCTGACCTCTTAGGGCCTTACCCAAAATCAAAACTGGGCAATTGCTATTTACTAGTAGTTGTGGATTGGTTCACAAAGTTTACCTTTATATTTAGGCTTAAACGAGCTTTAGCCAAACATATCTGTAAAAGCCTGGAGGAAGAAGTTTTTTTAATCTTCGGTGTTCCTCAAACTGTAGTTGTAGACAATGGTAGTCAATTTACTTCACGAGAATTTAGAAACCTTTTAAAGAAATATAATGTTACTAACATATTTTACAATGCTCGCTATCATCCACAGGTAAATAATAGTGAGCGCTCTAATAGAATTATAGGGACTGCTATAAGGTCATACATAACAACATCTCACAGAGAATGGGACATACACATCCCTGAAATTGCTAGTGCCATAAATTCCTCTGTACACGAAGTTACAGGGTATAGCCCCAACTTTTTAGTATTCGGTAGAAATGTGCCTATCGAGGGGAATTATTACGGAATCATAAAGGACAAAAGTCTCTCTCCTTACAATTTTGCTGATCGAGATACACTGGTCAATGAGTTAAGTAAATTGCCTGAATTATATTCTAAAGTTTCTGATAAAATCAAGTTAGCCTATAGCAAAAATAAGAAATATTACAACCTGCGTAAACGAAATTTTGAGTTTAACGTAGGCGATACAGTATTTAAAAGAAACTTTGTGCAAAGCGATGCCGCACAGTATTTTTCAGCCAAATTAGCCCCTAAGTATATTAAATGTACCATTCATAAAAAGATTTCCCCTCTAGTATACGAACTGTTGGATGAGGAAAATCAGAATTTAGGCAGATACCATATTAAGGATCTTAAACAGGCCCCTGACGATATCTCGCCTGAAAACCCATTCCTTAGCCTAATTGGTAGAGATTAAGATAGATGTACATGAATTTTCTTTATATTAATGTCCTGTTCCTAATATATCTTGTTATTATTTAAGTATGTATAAGTTTGTTAGGATATAAGTATAAGAGTCTTGTGGTAAGGAAAGCAAGAACAGTCCTCTCTAATTTTTTTAGAAGCCGGCTGGATTCAAATCTTTCTCTTCTCTTTCTGTGAATCCAAGGGTTGTAGGGTGGGATCTCGTTTCGAAAAGTTGCTTAGTTACAGGCAGTATCACGTTTATTTTGTTGCAATCATTTCTCTGTCGCTCAGTGTATCGCTGGTTGCCTACGTAACTAAGTAATTAAAATCATGCAAGTGTAGAATTTAGTATCGTACCGTATCTCTTGTCTTATCTTTTATTTGACTAATAAATGGTAAATGTAAAGTATCTTTTTGAGTATCGTATCGTATCTTAATGGTAAAGTAAATTATCCTTTTATCGTATCGTATCTTTCTTTACTTTACATTAAGTTTTTTTGAGTATTTTTGGGTATTTTTGGATATTATTGCATATATTTACCACTAAGTTAGTCAAATGTTTTATTAAATTTTTGCACTTGTCTTTAAATGACAACAACATCGTTATATTTCTTCTTGTGTATGTGTCTTTCTGTCTCTCTTTGTGTCTTTTGTCTATACCTCTTTTCTTCTATAGTGCACTTTTGTTTGCGAGTGAGTTATTAATCTTACCTTTGGTCTGATGGTTAGTGGAATATCATGTTATCAACTTTGTTGGATTTATATTTGCGAATGATTTCTACTACCTGGACGTTTGTGTTCAAAACAAATTTTGCACTTGAGGAATTCGTGGTATACTATCTGTTACCTTTTTTTTCCTTTTGCTTGTTTTTGTTTATTTATCGGTATGGTTTTGGTGGAATTAGTTTCTTATCTCATTGTTTATCGTGAAAACGATATCATTTTCAGGCAACCATTCCATACATATTAAACAAATTTCTTTGGCTTATACCTATATGAATTGTTATCGTTTTTCTCATTTAATTGTTGGTTTATGGTTTATGGTAATTCTCTATCGTATCCTTTGTCTTGGTATCTTACAGGTGGTTACATTCCTGTATTTAAAATGTTACGGGACTTGGTTTGAATGGGGGCGTTTTGGTCTTGACAGGGCTGCATTCAATTGCAAGATGGTTAGAGAGGGTCTAGTATTTCCGGGATTTATTTTTTTCATCTTTTATCTCCATGGGTAAGGGGGCTTACTACAAGTCAGTGTCAGCTGAGGCTGCCTGATTTCCCTAGAGGAGGTAGGTCAACCGCCGTGCTTCACCTCAGCCTCTTCCTAATCGCCGGGTCAAGGGATAGAACGTCGCATTTATTTCGGGAGTATCCCAATGTAACTTTATTTTGTCGTTAAGAGTCCTCAACTCTTATTTCAAGCAATGGCAACTGCTTTAATGTGGCTCAGGCGTAGAACCACAACGTCTGTGGAGACTGATCTTACGGTCCTCTCCTAGAAAATTTTAAGTTTCCTCTTTTTCTCTTCTGTCTTTTTTCGTGATCCTCTTGAAAGTGTGTTGTGGCTTTTTATGAGTATGTTTGCATTAGTTGACATGGCTAACTAGCAATGTTCACTATCGAGGCATTTCCTGCTTCTGGAATATGCGCAGAGTGAACATTGGTTTGATTACCTTCTATCTTTTCAATCGATCACATGGCAATTGACTGTGGGCATGCTTGTGGGGTAGCAATTGCTCTTTCAAGTGGAACACATTATCTTTGTGGTTTATTTTGTTGTTCTATTCGCTTTCTTCATTAACCATATGTATAATAGGGTATATCACCCTCTCGAAAAATTTGAAGTTTTCAAATTTTTTTCTCTTAGGAGGGGGGTATTGTAACGGTTCCATGTTCATTTTCCGTTACAACAGTAAATCGGAAACTCAATGATTAAACCTTAATAAGGGACTGGACTATGAGTGCGCTATAAATTAAATACTATCGTACTGGACTATGACCTACAACGCTGTCCAATGCTAACCAGCTGATTGCGTCGGCGCTAAGAGCCGAGAAAATCCTCTCATAAATGTTCCATTTGTCGTTATTTCTCAAATTATTCAACAATTTGTTATTTATAATCATAATTATCTTAATTAGGGTCTATGAAAGCTCCTAAAAGAATATCAAAGACGATATATTTTGATATTTTAGAATAACATAATTTTCCTACTCCATTCAGTGGACAAGTAGCGATCGGGTATCTTCGGTAATGTCTGATCTTGGGTTGGTACGGGGGTAGTCGAAAATTCAACAGGTGAATTTTAAACGGCTCTTTCCGCTTCTACCTGCCTAAGAGCAACACGCTTGTGATAAGTTAGCTGTATGTTATTTAACACTTGTTAAGTACTCATCGATAGATGGATTAATTAGCTAATAATATCATCGGCGAGAAATTCGAAGAACCTTATGCTAATAAGGTAAGAACATAATCTTGTTAAATAAGACAACCATCTTATTACTGTCAAATTGTTACTTTTAGGTTCTTTTTTTTTACGAAAATCTTTTCTTCTACGAAGATTAATTCTTTGTACGAAGATTAACTCTTTCTATGAAGATTACTTTATGCAAACTCTTTTATGAGGATTAAATTCTTTTTTATGGTTTCTTCTTTTTTACGCTTGCAAATTCCACATGGTTCTGATTGAGTTCAGTTATATTATATGGGAACATTATTTTTGGATATGAGATGCATAGTTGAACAACTGGAAGTAGTTCGACTGTTCAGACCTAACCGTGGTTCTGATCACCCTTTCACTCTAGGAATTAGAGACAGTCTCTAAGTTAAGTACTTGTGTTCTTTATCTTACTAAAAGACGCTTACACTTCATAGTGAACTGAGTATTATCTCCATTTGGTAACTGTAAATTTCTTAAGACTAAAAAAAAAATAAGATATTTCATTTTTCCCTTTTGTAACTTTTGTACTATACTGTTCTTTTCATGCCTTAAAATTTATTAGTAGTTTAAACATAACTTTTTTTATTATCGTGACCTTCAGTCACATTCCAACAATTTTTTAGACTAGCTTAAAAATTTAATTTTCTCCATTTTGTAATTCTCATCATTTTTTTAGAACATAATTTCTATTTGGTTTAAATAGTTAAATTTAAAACTAACATTTTTTTGGGAAATACTAATTTACAATAACTTTTAAATTTTAATGTTGCAATAGTTCTTAAAAAAAAAAAATTATTTTTATATACTGTATATAGGTAAATATATCTTGTAGGTGATATTTTTAAACTAAGTGTATTTTTTCTACTCCTTTTCTGACCATACTAAGTGGTCTGGCGCCCGCTTTTCACGAACCCACCCCTTGCTCTCCTCAGCTATAAATTGCCTAGCCGTGCATTGTGTATCCTCCATTTCTTAGGGCAGTCACCACCGTGATAGGTTTGCTATAAATTATATTTAATATTCACTTAGTGCCTAACCATTTTTATAACAACAGCAAACCGGAACCAAAAAAATTAACTGAGGAGGTTATAAGAATCAACACCCTTCTGAGAAGAAGACCTCACCTACATACAGAAGAAGAAGAAATGACCGATTTTTCTCAAAAGTCAGTGAATAACACTGACTTTTCAAAAAAGAGGGAGTTGTTATATGCTAAATTAATATTAAAACATAGTAATAACCATTCGAACTAAATTAGCAAGTAATATGTTATCCTCATCAAGATAACAACTTCCTCGGATAATAAATGTGCACATGTAAAACGCTGGTAGCGTTAATTCCTGGAATGCCTATGTCAGCGTCTACAACAATAATTATAAAAGTTATAATAAATGTTTTTAAAAAGTGAAAATAATTATCAGTGATATGATATAATATATATATATATATATATATACATATATATATAGGATTCGGTCAGTCAGTTCCCATCAATTCGTGCGCACGCGCGTTTTGCTGAACCTGAAATAACTTTTTAGTGTGTGTGTGTGTGGAAAAATGGAAAATTATGAAGTATTGTATCAATTAACAAGTAGATATACTCCACCTCAAAATCCGGAGGCATATTTTATAAAAAAGTAAGTTTTTACTATTTTGTTTTAAATTCAGATTAAATAATTTTTTTATTTGTTTTAAACAGCTTTGTTGAGACCGATATCACCACCTCTCCCAATTCATCATTTATATCGACTGGGAACATCGCCGCCGACCCCATCGCCACTTCTCCATGGATTATATCAAATAGAAAATTAAGTTATTATTAGTTTTTTTCAATTCAGATTAATTAATTAATTACTTTCATTACTTTTCTTTAGTGGGATTCTAAGGAAAACACAGTCACCACCACCATCTTCGTCGTCGTCGTCCCCACCTCGTCTATCATCACTTCTACATCAAATAGAAAAGTATCGTCTATCATCACTTCTATATCAAATAAAAAAGTAATTTATTATTTGTCGTTTTTTACAATTCAGATTAATTACTTTTATTGTTTTTAAATAGTGAAATTCTGGGACCATCCTCATCGCCATTACAATCTCTCCCACCGGCACCATTGTATTCTCTTGATCAAATAGATATGTAAATGTTATTATTCGTTTTATTTTTCTTTTTCAATTCAAATTAATTATTTACATTATTTATTAGGAATAATTGTAGTTCTTTTTGTTAATAGACATGAAGAGGATGATGTTATTGTTAACGACGACGAAGATGTTAGCCACGATGATGATACTGTCGTCGTGATCGGTGACGATGATGACGTTGCCAACCCAGAAGATGTGGAGGACATCGTCATCGAGGAGTCTCATCCCCGCCCCTTGGTCATCTCTGCTGGACTCCCAGACAGAATTCATTTTAATATTAAATTTTTTAAACAATTCCTTATATATTCATATTAATATACATATTATTTAATTTATTTATATCTATATATTTTTTTAAAACTATTTCTTATACATCCCTAATCTAATTTTGTAATATATATTTTCATATTAATATTCGTATATTTAATCCAGTTTTTGAGTATTTTTTTCTATTTTATCATATTTTAACAATATATCTTATTGATTGTTAGCTTTTATTTACCAGCTGCGATTATCAATCGGGCGGCCATTACATTTTTTTAACGATCATTCTCTCTCTTCCATCATCATAAATCATGTGACCGAGGATTGGCGGCCATTGCATTTTGCCTCACACCTTCTGATCACGTGGTCGCGGATTGCAACCCGCAGCCCTCTGGTCATTGCCACCCACCTCTTTACCTCCCCTCTAACCATTACCGCTCACCTATCTACGTCGGCAGCCTCCGGCTATTGTCGGTACTTCTTCTTACAGCCTCTAGTCATTGCCACCCACCAACCCACCTGTCTTCACCACCACCACCTGTCTTCAACAGCTTCTGGTCATTGCCACCCACCTAGCGGGCGCTCTCGATGGACACATGCCATCCGGAGCGACTGACCTTGAAAGTGGCGTCGTACCCGCATAACTATACTACTTAGGGATCGGCGAGCTGCACAACGAGCTGAGCATTCCAACCGCCAACTACGTTCGCCGTTCTCACACACCTTCAAGCATGTTCGCCGAGCCGGCTTCCAACTACTTTTACCAACATGCTCGAATGTGTATGGGGGGTTTAGAAGGCACTAAAACCACAAAAATCTAAATTATTGAATATATGCTACTTCACAGATACGACATTTCACTGAAACGAATATAGGAATAACAGCAGCTTCTTTAAGGACTTGGGAAACTGCCCCATTGCGGTTGATAAATTAACTATGCTGCATTCCTTTACTAGTTTTACCGGTTGAGTCCGTTAGTGTAAAAAACAGGGAGCTGCGCTTATCCTACAAAAGCATATGGGTTGGACTGGCGAGTTCTCTGCCTCCAATACGTAAAAATAACGGCAACCGGAACATTGAACTAAAACAGCTTTTCGAATGTAAATTGACCAAATGCTATTCACCTAATTTTGTTCACCGAATCTGCAATTTACAGAATTGCTAATTCATTTTTTTGCAATATATCTAAAATTTAATTAATCAAAATGCTATTCAACGAACGAATTATATTTATCGATATACATGATTATATGTGTGTATGATATTACATTTTATATTGTACAATCCACATTAGATATTCTTTATTTTACAAGTGCCATATATTTTGCATTATATTTTATATCTTTATTTCTTATTTCATACGTATTTTAAAACTATATTCACATGTCTTCTCTTTCATGCACACTGCTTTGATACACTTATATGAAAAACCAAGTTTATTTACAGGTTTTTGTCATTGAATTGTATATCTTATATTTATCTGATAAATAAACTTTATTCTATTCTATTCTATTCTACATAATTTTTTGTAAGTCAGCGTTGAAATTTAATGTTTGGTTTAGTTGTCGAAATATATTTTTTTTAATTATGTATTTATTCAATTTAATTAAGTATTTTTGCTAGTGATAAATGGCTTTGAAATATGTTACTAGTGAAAAAGAAGGTAAGCCAAAACTGTTATTTGATGGTCATTTATATTATAAAGACAAAGAAGTTGATGTAAATAAGATATATTGGAAATACGAATATTACCGAAAAGTGAAGTGTGTGGCATGTTTAGTATCGAAGGGTGATCACATTATTAAGAAAAGTGGAAATCATAACCATGTCGCTGATGCAGTAAATGTGGAAGGAAGCATAGTGATGAGCCAGATACGTGAGAATGCCAAGCATACTCAAGATGCACCACAATTAATTATATCCAACGCATCTGTCGGACTTAGTTCGGCTGCAGCAACAACCTTTGCAAAAATGAGCAGCATTAAAAGAACTATACGAAATGTACGAACTAAACATAAAAAATCTTCCTGTATTGCCTATTCACCGTAGAGATATTATATATCCAGAGGAGTATACCAGGTAAAGATATTTAACGTCTCGTGTAATCATTTTGTTATTCCCCTGAGGCACGCACCGGGCTGTGGTTAAGTTAGATTCATTTGTTACATTTTTCTTTGTTACAGAACAAAAAATGGTGAAGATTTTCTACTGTTTGATTCAGGACCTTTCGATGATAAAATGATTATTTCCTCTACTTGAATTAATCTTCAACTTTTGGCTCGTTCTAATCATTGGTTCGCAGACGGTACACTTAAAACTATAGGGTAGGATGGGGGAATAAGAGATTGGGACAATAAGAGACTTAGAACATTTTAAGGGTAGAAATCATAAATTAAAGGCTGATTCATCCCGTATTTCCTTGTATTATATGTTTACTTAGTGTAGAGCAATAATGGGACATTGAAAGTATTTTTTTCTAATCTTAGGTTGGCAATTCTTCTACAGAAAATGTAACAGAATCGTAGATTACAGTTTTAAAGCTTTTTTTGCGCAGTGTTCCAGAACGTATGATAATGAAAGTAATGGTATAATTTAAAATATATTTTATTAGGTGTATTATTATTAATGTTATTATATTTTAGTAATGTAAGATTTGTCAATGTATCTAGGTTAAGTTATTGTGTTATTATTTATTTATAATTATTGTTATGCTGTCATATTAAGTAAGTGGGTCGCAGACCAAATCGTGGTTACCGACTAATTTTTGTAAATTGAAGGGAGAATAAAAGTTATTGTTGAAGAGATAAGAAGTTTTTCATTAAATAATAAATTATGTGAAGACCGCACATTACATGGCGATCCTGCCAGTCCGGCCAGTATTGGACTGAACATAAAATACATATTCAAGTTATTTTGGATAATTATGGTAGCTACATAAAACAAAAATGGATAGTAGCCAGACAAAGAAGAGGTAATAGTTGCTGGTAATAGCGGAGGACAAACGATTACCCTGGGAACTCTGTCTGCAAAAAGTATAATAGAAATGGTGGTAATAATATTAGCGGTAGTAGTTGTACTGTTATACTGCTATGAAAAATGTAGGAAGAGATTTGAGAAGAAGATCCGGGCAGAAATTAGGGCAAGCCAGGAAATTGCCTAAGAAGCGTAAATTCTAGTTTTTATGTTAGGTTTTTTTAGCTACGAAATGAATAAACAATTAACTATGCATTGGCAAAAAATGGTATAATAAGGAAAAGGAAAATTATTATAATGGTATGAATATTACGAAAGAATTTAAACATTTTCTGGAAGAGCTGACTGTATATCATAGGAATTTAAATAAAGACAGTATTGTAAGACGAAAAGACATTATAGTGACAAACCGTAAGTTTAAGAAATTAGATAAGTTTAAGAGTAGTTATGAGAGTTTAAAATCTTTGTATAATAAGTCCGAGGTAGACGTTAAATTAAGGGATAAAATTAAAAATTATGCAAGTGCTATTAATAAATATTTACAGAGTATTGAGTCAATTTTAAGTGAAAGGTTAGTTATCGCGCACTGAACAGGCTGAAAGCGATGATAAATTAGTTCAAATTTCATTGAATTCAGATTCATCGGTTTCAGAGTGCTCAGATATTGAAGGAAAAATGTCAGATAAATTTGATTTAAAAACAGCGGCAAGTTTGCTGCCCGTTATGAATGGTAGTGAAACTGTAACCATGCAACTTATCGATGCAATCGAATTATATAATTCTATGCTAGATGACACGGGCAAAAGCTTGTTGACAACCTATATTTTAAAAAAATGTTTAAATGAAAGTGAATGAAAAAATTGCTATTAATTCTTTTGCAAATGGGCTGCGAAATAGTGATTTGAGAACTATTGTAAAGGCGCGTAATTATTCTAAATTAGCTGACGCGATTCAAGGAGCAAAAGATGAAGAAATTCCAAGTATAAATAACGGTCAAGTATTTCATATACGTGGGAATAAAAATTTTAGACGTGGTTCCACAAATAGCCGATTTTTGAGAGGTAACAATAATTCGTACAATTTTTCGGGAAATCAAGTCCGAGGCATAATTTATAATTCTAACTATAGAGGTCATAATAATAATAACAGAAATGCATTTAGCAATCGGGCCAGAGGGACAATGTTGGAAATAATACGCGAAGAGCATATTACATGTCAAATTCAGGCGAACAGTCAGTTAATAATGTAAATAATGATTTGCATGAAAATTTTCAAAGTACCCCACCGTCCGAGCCATTTTTTCGAGGCCCAACAGGGAATTTATAAATCTGAAATTTTAACAGTAAATGGATTAAATTTTGTTGAATTTTTTTATGGAAATAATAAATTAAAATTTTTAAAAGACACAGGAGCAACAGTTAGTATTATTCTTAAAGAATATCTAGCTAAACATGAAAAAATTGATTCATCAATAAAAATTAATTTAAAAGGAATTTCTGGGTCAACTTTGTCTAATGGTGCGGTTTCCATTTCATTACAAGCAAATAATACACAACTTTGTCATCAGTTTTTGTTAATGGATAACCTTGACCATGACATGCACGGTATACTAGGTTCAGATTTTATTTGCAAACATTCAGCTATAATAGATATGAAAAATTTATATTTTCTTTTTGGTTTAATAATCAAAAAACTGTAATCCCTATGCAGTGTACTGAAGCATTATACACTTCAATTCCACCAAGATGTGAAATAATAAAATATTATAATGTTGAAATAAATGACGACTGTGTTGTTGCAATGATGCAAAAAATAATTTAATTTCTTCCAAACTTAAACGAAAATCAAAGTACGATAAGGAAATAAAAAGTATAAATTATAATGTAGGAGATAAGATCATGATAAGAAATAATCCAACAAATAAATTGGATAAGGGATATATATAAGGGTCCATATTTTGTAATTGAGAATAAGTCTCCAAACGTAGTTATAAGGATAGATGATAAGTTAGTCGAAGTGCACAAAAATAGGATTAAGTTATACCACGACTAAGAATTTAAAAAAAATGCATGTCTTTGAGCTCAACATAATTTTTTTTTACCTTCGCCGAAGGAGATGTAATGGTATAATTTAAAATATTATTATATTATTATTAATATTATTATATTTTAGTAATGTAAGATTTATCAATGTATCTAGGTTAAGTTATTGTGTTATTATTTATTTATAATTATTGTTATGCTGTGTCGTTATATTAAGTAAGTGGGTCGCAGACCAAATCGCGGTTACTGACTAATTTTTGTAAATTGAAGGGAGAATAAAAGTTATTGTCGAAGAGAAGTTTTTCATTAAATAATAAATTATGTGAAGACCGCACATTACAACTCCCCTACCCCCATGTGTTTATAATTTGAATACTGGAGTTGTGGGTTAATAAGAGATTGTGCTTTGTTATAGGTTAGAATTTAACAACATGCCAAGGAAGTACGTACAGAAAGGCCTGCTGCGGGTAAACTTCCACAAAATGCCATGAAACAAGCTATATCAGCCCTGAGGAGGGGTGTTACTATTAAGACTGCAGACTTTGGTGGAAAATTTACATTCGCAGGAAAGAGACAATGCAAAAAAAGTAAAGAGGAAGGTTCTACACACTCCAGAAAAATTAGATGGACCAAAAGTAACACAAAGTGCTAAAAAAGTGAAACGGAAGGTTGTGCATATCAACGACAGCAGTAGCTCGGGCGATGTCACTTCATGACAGTTCCGACGATATTATTAATGAAATTGAGGTAAAAAATCTATATAATGAGCCTATACAAAGCATTGAAAATATTTTTATACCTTTTATCCTCGTAAGATTTGCCACAAAAAATAATTGTCCATTACGTTGATCAAGTAGAATAAACATTTTCTTCCGAAGTGACCGAAAAAGGATTTTTCGTTAAATTTCTCAGACATACAGGGGACCATATATTTTGTTTTCCTGACATTGAAGATTCGTCAAGTGTTTCGTTAAAAGATGTAGTTATAAAACTACCTCAGCCTATTACAAGCGGCGGCACATTACGTACAATAAAATCATTTAAATTTCCAGATTTGGATTTGAATTCTTATAATATTAGATAATTATTTTAAATTCTGTTCTCTTAGTTTTTTAAATAAATAAATAAAGTGCACATCTATATTCTTATTTAATTTTTTATTTTAAGTACACATCCTCAAAATATTTTAATAATCTTTAGTTTGCATTTTCATCATTATATCGTCAAATTAAAAAAAAATTAGCGGATGTTCAAACGCTCCTTTTCCTTGTTCAAAGCTACCCCAAGTCGGGGTAGTTTTGAACAAATAGCGCGTTTTTTGTTAGGGGCCTATATATTATTTTATATAACTTTATTTCACTTATAACTATAAACCGTTCGGCTAATACCTAATCTATGTCTTCATATTGAAAAACTGACTAAAACATATATAACTAAAATGCTATTTTATTGAAACAGAAAACTGTTCAAAGCCTCCACCCTCTTCCCTAGTAATCACTTTAAAAAAGGGGCGTCGGACTCTGGACCAATATTGCTGCATGGTGCCGTTAGAGGTTATTTGAATATTGTACAAAATCTATTAATATGGCGTGGAAGTTACATATGGCAAACTCTCTTATCTCAAAGGATTATAATGATGTAAATAAGCTGCTACGTTAAGGTTAGGTTAGCGATAGCTACATGTGGCGTATTCACCTAGCCACACTAGCCACTTGACGACCTACCACAAAATTATAATTATTTTCCGGTAAAAAATCCAGAAAAAATTACAATGTTCTTAATTCTATATATGACAGATTAAATAAAACAACTAGTATCTATCGAATCTATTTATTTCATGGTTTAACCGCCATAAGTTTGCACGCATCTTCGCAACCTTCCGATCCCGACTAAGTGATCAGCTCCTGCATTCCCGCCGTTATCCTGTCCCGCCAGCGCCGCCCCTCCAGTTCCAACCAGGTGCCTCTCCTGTCCCTCTCCCAATTCACTCCATTCCAGCATCTCCGACCCTTTTTCCATATCCAAATTATTGTCTTTGACGTGGATAGGTCTATAGAGAGATAAGAATGATAAGTGATTGTAGAATGATCCAGAATGACCTTAAACCCCTTTCTGATTAGTGTAATGCGAACCATCTGTGCATTAATGTTCAAAAATGTTATGTCATCACCTTTTCTCGGAAAAATAAACCTGAAGAATATGATTATAAAATAAATTCAGAGAGTATAATACATGTACAGAAATCAAAGATTTGGGTATTATCTTCGATAGCCAGTTAACATTTCGAACCCATATTAATAATGCTGTATCAAACTCATATAAAATGCTAGGCTTCATATTAAGAAACTACAAGTGTTTTAGCAAAAGTTCTAGTCTAACGTTGTTATATTACGCATACGTTCGCTCAAGCTTGGAATATGGTGCCATCATATGGTATCCGTGGTACACATGCCTCGTGAATAATATTGAGTCAGTTCAGAGGAAATTCCTAAAATATTTGTTTTTTTAAGGATGATGGCATTTACCCGCCGAGAGGAATTAATACGTCCATTTTAACGAACCGTTTTAAAATCGTTTCATTAGAAACTTGTCGTGAAATAATTTCCATTAAATATTTATTCAGTTTAATTCACAATACTATTGCTTGTCCCTTTTTGTTAGATAAAATCAATTTCCACATACCCAGACTTGAAATCCGCCGTCACACAACCTTCTATGTCAAGAACTATAGGACAAATATTATGGCGAGATCTCCACTTTATGTAATGTGCAATAATTTTAATAAAATCTCCCATCTAATCTATGTGATATTAATTTTGACAGTCTAGGCAGTATATTAAGTCATATAATTTTTACTGAATAGTAGGTTTAATTTTGTTGGTAACTTAAGTGTCAATATTATTTTTCTCTTTTATTCGCTATTATCATATGGGTATTCATGTATTTCTTGTAATTGGGTGCTTACCTGTTGGAAATAAAGAGATTATTATTATTAATACGGTGTATATATTCTTCTCTGCCATTATTAAACTGTCAAACTGTTATCTATCTAATCTATTTTATTTATGATTCAAACATCATACTACACAATGGAGTTGATATATGGAGTCCCGCAGGGGTCAATCCAAGGACCGCTCCTGTGGAATATATACTACCACGAGCTATTACAACTGATCCAGGGGGTAACAAACACTAATAGAATACGCTGACAACCTAGCAGTGGTCACTAGGGGCAGGAAGTGGAGGAATTAAAAGTAAACGCTGTGGGTGCAATCCTGGCAATCAGGCAATGGATGAAGAAAAAGAAGTAGAAGAAAGATCAGAGAACTTAGCATTGATGTGGAAAACGTAGAAATAAAGACGTAGAAGTCATAAAATACCCAGGTATAATTTTTAATAGGAGTATGAGTGTTGCCGGACATAAGTCATAGAAAAACGCGAAAGCTGAGATGTCCCCAAAATAGAGCAGAACGCTGAGGAGGGTGCAGAGAAAGGTTTTGATTACAGTTTGCAGTGAGTAGGTTAATAATAAGAAAGCCGCGTACCCCCTCCATACCTCCATGTATACCCCCCACTCCTCCTCCCACTCCGAACGTGATTGGTCGATGGGAGGGGATAAGCTCCGCCCACCTAAGCGGATTGGTTGAGTGGAGGGGATAAACCACACCCCTCATAATATGATTGGTCGATTGGTGGGAGGTGAATATCAACCCACTTATTGTGATTGGTCAAGATAAACCCCACCCATGTATTGTAATTGGTCGATGGGAGGGGATAAGCTCCGCCCACCTAAGCGGATTGGTTGAGTGGAGGGGATAAACCACACCCCCTCATATGATTGGTGGGAGGTGCGCAAAATGGTGGTGATATTATGGTATTCTCTTACAGACAGATATCAACTGTTCTGATCTGAAAACATAACTAGAGAGTTCAAATACCTCCCAATGAAATTATCTTTTGATATATAAATTCCTTAGACACGGACAATATGGTGTACTAATATTTGTGTCACAAAGGTATTTCAAGAAACTTCTAAATTTCAACTATTCAAGATGAACGAATACAGCAGTGTATTGCCCGAGCTGAAGTTTGACTTATTTAATAATTTACCTCCAGCTCCGCAGAATAAAAACGATTTAGTGATACTAGGTGAAAGAAGACATAAGTTAAATAAATCGAGGAGCAAGTATGTGTCAACGGGGTTATCAAGTGACTTGTGTTATAATCCGTGTGTAAAGCTGTGTGGAAATAAAACTGATGCAATAATATTTGACGAAACGGATTGGAATCATTTTCTCACTTTTCAAGGATATATTACCAATTATATACATACCAACGATAACATTCAACCAATAAATGCTGATAATTTTTCCATCCAATTTGAGCAATTTTCCAATTCTACAGTTATAAAAATTATAAAGAATAACTCGTATGTGTACTTGGGTTATGAATCAATCTGCAAGTTGTGGGAAGTGTTACCACTTGTTAAGTATGGCATTGACATGTTAAGAAGACAACAGTTTATAAATTATTTCAAGAACGTCAAGAGAGAACTACAACGTCAAGGAGGAAATATATTTGAAAATGCCCTAAACGTTATTCAACACAACAAGAGTTGCAGTGATGAAAATGCTTATATTCTCATGGAACTTGTTTATATTTATCCAGATTTATTCAAAGCCGAATGTTTAATTTAAGAGACATTAAAATTATTGGTTTTGTAAGTTAATATATGTGTAAATCATTTACGAATTCATTATTTTATAAAATATATGAAATAATGTATAAAAATATGTACAAAATATATAAATAAAAAACATGTATTACTTAAACATTTGTTTTATTAAGATAAATTATAGAATATTATTATACAATTTGATTTTTCGAAATCCATGAATTATATTTTTTGTCTAATCCAAGCCATTTAACATAGAGTTTGGTCCCCTTTTTTCTTATAATCTTCTCCACAAGATATACATCTGGATATTTTACTTTCTGAAGTTCATGCTCATAAAAACTTCCTTGAATTTCATCACCATTTTGGTCTTCCAATAGAAATGTTTTAGGATTACTTTTGTTAATTTTTCTGATTTGGAAAATTTCGTTCGACCAGTTAGGAGTGTAACCTTTTGAAAAAGCTTCTCGATATTTACTAATTCTCACATAATCATTGACTTTAAATTTTCGTTTCCTTGGATCAATTGTTTTCAGATGACTATAGGCAGTTTGTAATAAATATTTTTCATTTTTCTTTTTAACATTTTTTGGTTCCATTCCAATAGTCCTGTGTTTGGTGCTATTATATTCGGCAACAATATCTGGTAAGATATATAACCATTTGTAGTTTCCTTGTAAGCTGAATTGCTTCCACATTTTATTTTTTAAAGTTCTATTCACTCTTTCTACAACACTTGCTTTAAGATGTGTGTAAGAACTATAGTGGTTAATTTTCAATTTATCTGTTAATTTTTTAAATTTTTTATTGTAAAATTCTTTACCCATATCCGTCTGTAAATTCTTGGGTGGTGTGCTCATCTGTGACAGGATTTTGTTCATTGCTTCTACAACTGCTTTTCCACTTTTATTTTTGACAGGTTCACACCAAACAAATTTTGAAAATACGTTAATAACCACTAAAATATATCTATAGCCTTTGTTTATTTTAGCATATCGACCCATTTCAACAAGATCTGCTTGAATAAGGTCATTAAGGCCTTTAACAATTACCCTCCTTCTTTTAAAATACTTTCTGGCAGGCTTATGAATTTCGTTGACTATTTCCTGTTTAACGTTAATCATTTTTAGCTATTGGACACTGTAGTACAATTTGGACGTACAGAGGATCTTTATTTTTTGCGTAAAACGTAAACTTATCTTCCAAATTTACAATTTTCCCCACAAATTCTTCTGCTGTAACTGCAACTGTATTCAAGAAAATTTGGGTACTAGCAGGTAAAATCTCTATATTTTCAATTTTACCAGATATAGGGCATTTGTATTCTGTTGTATTGTTCTCTAATGTATAAAAAAGTACACTTTGAGATTTCTGTAAACGGCCTCGAATATTTATAATACATTTGCTATGATGTGAAGAAGGCTCACAAATGTAAAATGGTGATGTTCTTGGGGGTGATGTTAATAGGGGGGATGGGGGAATTGGCGATGAATAAGAAATTACTTCATTCTTTAACATATGACTTCCAAATTTATTAATTGGCATGGTGACAGTCTCAAAGTCTTATACTGAATGATATCTCAACATTTCACGTAAACTATTTATCTTATTATTTTACCCTCTCTCAATTGTTCTATTATTGAGGTTATCTCATTATTATGCCCAGTATTTCCTGCTAATTGTGATGCTATCAATAGTCTTAAACGATCTACAAGTTCATTGTAATCATCAAAATGCCGATATTCAATCTTCTTATTATTGAATTCCATCGTTTTTAGATTTCCACCTCTCTTATTTTGGCTTCTTGTTTTTATTGCTTGCGTCCTAGGAAGTGAACTAGATCTCGATATTTGTGTAGCTGTGGGTAATGCTAATGCTGATTTTCTTGGGATAATGTTTTTTTTATTGATTTTTTCTTGAGCCATCGAATGTAAATTAGTAACTCGTGGTTTAATAATATCTATAAATTTAGATGCACGTGACGTCGATAAACCTTTCCCGGGATTGTACCCTAGGTAATGAGCATTGGTCCTTTTAATTATATCAATATATTGATCTAAATCAGTTGGTCGATAACCCGCTGGATGCTTTTTAAACATCAGCTCATACAATCCTGGTGTACCCATATATTTAAACTCGCCATTAATAATAAAGTCAGCGCCATCAAAATCAATAGTTGCATCACCAATCGCATATTTTTTGGCAAAAGGGTCGAAGTAAACACCGAAAGTATCATCATATTCATTTTTTACATCTTCGATTTTTCCTTCTATGTATGCTCGCGGTAGAGGTTTCTTAAATTGCTGTAAATATTTTTCATGTTCTGCAGCTGTCGATGTTTCTGCTATCGTTGGCGGAGAAGTTTCATCAAAAAAACTTTCACTGAACTCGGGCCTTACTTGAGTCGGGTCATACTGAAAAGTTTCGTCTTCCAAATGAACAGGTGTAGAAGTGTGATAATACTCAAGAGGAGTTTGGCCAATTGATCGAGTATTAAGACTATCACGGCTTATTTCTTCTTTTAATTCTTTTTTCAAATATGGTTTTTTCGAAGCACTTTCTGTTTTAATAAGAGTTGACACCAAATCTTTAAGAGGTTCAGTTATCGGTTTGTAAGTTTTCTCTAACTGTGATTGTGATTGGTCGATATCTCTTTTCAAACTTCTGTATTTTTGTTTCAGCGCCTCTCTTGTTTTTAAAAGCTGTACTGCCACTCGACTATCCATGATTACTGACTGAGGGGGGGGGGCTCAGTGTTGAAACCTTATATTTGAACGAATTTATCGAATCCCTTCCGATATCTTCCAGAGTTAATAGCGCAATCTTTATCTATTACCACAAACCCATATTTATCTTTCCAACAAAGTGCACAGAGCTCTCTGAAATCTTGAAAACACATATCCACGTTTACATGATCATCATAAATATGTTTCAGATTGGTCATATCTTGAGGGAATATCACAATAAGGTTAGCATTATCTCTACATAGTTCTTTGGGAATGGCGCTGTATGTCTGACATAGGTAAAAACAATCAGTGTTTTTATGACGTCCAAAACAAAAATAGCTTTTAATGATATTTTGATTACAAGAAGCTAAATCATCAAATATTATCACAGAATTCGGTTTTATTTCTTCTGGAGGTATTACTGCATCTCCATCATTATATTCGAAATATCCAATTTCATTTATAGGTTTCATAAGTATTCTCAAGTACTCATATTTCGGTTGATATAGGGACTTAGAATATAAGTAAATATTTTCAAACCGTAACCCATTGGGATGTTCTAATAAACTGAGCATCACATTTGTTTTTCCGCACCCTGAGCTTCCTACCAAAAGTCCCCGTTTCGATTGTCCACCAAATAAAATGCCGTGCTTTTGAATGGTGCTGGTCTTGGAAACGTCATCATGATCTGCTATCGGTAAAACTGTTTCTTGCTGATGAATCCGCATTTCAGGCAGCTACTAATTAGTACATATATCTAGAAATTATTTTGAAGTGGATTTTCATTACAATGAGAACTAGGGTAAACTGAATGGACATCACATCCTGCAGGTATATATACGGCTACTTTACAAAACATGTTTTATTGTTTATGCCAGTTGTATTATAATGGTTCGCAGAAAGTCTTCTCCACCTAGTAGTATTGGAAGTGCTAAGAAGAGAGGACGTGGTCTGCTTAATAAAATCATTGATAAACTTCCAGTGGAGTTACATTTGCCTACTTACAATTATTGTGGACCTGGAACAAAACTTTCAAAGAGGTTACAAAGAGGGGATAAAGGAATTAATCCGTTGGATGAGGCATGCAAAGAGCACGATATAGCGTATTCTAAATTTCAAGACGTCGAGCGACGAAATCAAGCTGACAGAGAACTAGCTGAAGTCGCATTTAAACGTGTAAAAGCATCCGACTCAGGTTTCGGTGAAAAAATCGCCGCATTGGGAGTCGGTGGGGTGATGAAATTAAAGAATAAGTTGGGAATGGGCCTCAAACGCCGAGGAAGTCGTTCCTCAAAGAAGAAAGGTGGAGAAATAAATGTTAAGCTTGGTATAAAGAGAAAATCAAAGTCAAAGAAGCGGAGGAGAAGAATTATAGCTACCCCAAAAACAGGTGGATTTCTCCCATTCCTTTTACCTCTTTTGGGAGCATTAGGAGCTCTCGGAGGAGGTGTAGCCGGCATTACAAAAGCAGTCAATGACGCTAAATCAAATCGGGAACAAACCGCTGAACAAAAGAGACATAATTTAGCAATGGAGCAAGCTTCAAAAGGGAAAGGATTATATCTAGGTCCTTACAAAAAAGGCTCTGGATTATATTTGAAAACATATCCAAAAAACTCCCAATAAAGCTGCCTCACCGACCACTGACTAATTTAGATCTAATGAAATATTCAAAAATGCTTAAAATTCCTCATTTTCGCGGTATTTTTATGAGAGATACGCTTCCAAAAATAATAAATAAAAATGAGACCGGCATAATAAATCTAGATACTGATGATGGTGAGGGAACTCACTGGGTAGCGTACACCAAGAAAAACAAGGAAATAATTTATTTTGACAGTTATGGAAATTTAAGACCTCCAAAAGAGTTAATAAAATATTTTTTAAGTGACGGCAGCTTGAATACAATTAGATATAATTATGATTCTTTGCAAAACTATAATTCATATATCTGTGGACATTTATGTCTCTCATTTTTGTATAATCAATATAAACAACAGATTTTTTAATGGTGGGAGGTGAACCCCACCTGATGTCAACATAGATCATTAATTTATAAGAGAAAATAATTGGATAGCCATCTAAAAGGCATTTTTTAATGTGTAGTGAAGAGTGTAGATTGGAAAAATCAATTATGCAGACATTTTGTGCATGCATGGGAGACTCTTCAGTTGTACCAAATAATACAGGACTGTATCAGTCATTCGATAAACGTTTACTGTCGTTTAAAAGATGGAATGGTGCTGTGGATCCTGCGGACCTCGCCCTGGCCGGATTTTATTACAGCGGCTGCCATGATGTAGCCAGTTGCTTTTGTTGTGGCGTCGAAGTATATAGATGGGAGGCAAGCGACATACCTATCACTGAACATTTGAAATTTTCAGCAAATTGTTCCTACGCAAAATTAATGAAGAACCTATTGCTGCGAAATATAAAGGAGGGGCACACGTGTATTACAAAAAGCCATACGATTAATTGTAAAGGTGGATTCAAGTGGATTGTGATAATAACCTTTCATCTAATAAGCATCTGCCTGTTTATTATACTTAGCATATGTTTTTATAATTAATACAAGAAAATAAATTATACATCTGTAATAATACATTGAAAATAATGCCCGTCTGTATATGGATTTGTCTAAGATGCAAAAGTGTTTTAGAAGAATGTAGTGCACCCAAGGATACTAAAATATATACTGTTTGTGCTAATTGTGATGTAAATTGTAGAAAGGCGAGTGCTGCCTAATATGTTTGTTTTTAAGTAGTTTCCAAAATGTTATCTATGTATACAATAATCATCTGTATATTTAAGAATGTAACTTAGATTGTGGTTTATAATAAATATCTTTATAATAAGTAATTTGTTTCAATTTATATACCTTTCCTCAAGTTCAGTACTATGTTCTAGTAATGATTATATTATTTATTTTTTAATTTGAGATATATTGTTTAAAGTTATGATAAAAAAAATATTACGATTTGAAATATACTTAATATTTTTTCAACATCAATTTCATTCTACCACTTTTTCAAAGCACACATTAACTTCATAAATTTACTACATTTTTTATGAAGTCAAATTTAACCAGAGTATAAAAATATTTCACTGTTCAAAACACACTGAGTGTTGAAAATATTTTTTTGTTTATAATTTTTTCAGTGAATTTGTTTCACTTTTCATACTTTTAGTCTTGTTACTAAAATTGTTACTGTCTGCTTTTAAGCATTTGTATTTTTTGAAACTTAGAAACCTAAAGTAAAATAATAAATAAGAGAAAATAATAATTTTAAAATATTTTATTAAAGAAAAATTACAAAGTTTACTACTCGTCTTCACCTATTGGCATATGTTTAATAAAATTTTTACATTTTTTTAGCTCCGTGTCCACTACACCGATCTTCGCCTCCAGCATATCGGCGTCCTGCGCTATGACTTGCTGCCGGTGGCGAAGTCGGTGTAGATGTTGTAGCATCTTTGTTTTTCCCAGCTTGAGGTTCTGGGCGTACCGGGCCGTGTTGTTGACAAGGAAGGCTCTTGTGTCTTGCTCGTAGCGCTTCTTGCTACGAGCAATTTTCTCCTCCTGTTTTCGGACGTCCCCTCGAATTATATTGAGCCATCCGTCCAGCTCAAATTGGAGGAGCGCCTCATCTTCTGCCCTCCGGTACGCCGCCTCCCTCCGGGACTGTGTGGATGATGGTGTTGCCGCCCGCAGCACCTCATCTTCGGCCCTGCTATACATCGCCGCTCTCCGGGACTGGGTGGATCTCGACGGTCCTGGCGTTGCCGCATCCGCCCGCTCTGTTATTTCCGCTGTGGTTACTGCAAAGAAAAAGCAAATTAGATGTGCAATTATTTAACCGAAAAAATAAAAAATGCTTTACCTGGTTGTTCTAACTCCATCGAAATTGGCCTCAAATCGGTAAAGGACCCCTCCAGTACCTGGATGCCGGACCCGATGGTAGACGGGGCCGCCTGGTTGTCCAGGTACTTCGAAATTTCCTCCTCCAACGTGGTGTTTGAAAATATGTCTGCATCTCTAGCGGTAGCGGCGTTAGCTTGATACTTGTACATTTTTCAGGAAAAAAAATGAATAAGGAACAGGAAACAGGAACAAGGAATCGCGTAGACACGAAGATTTAAAAAAAACTTAAAAAATAATTAATACTAAAAAATAAAATGACTTAAACTCGGACGTTATATCTATATACACTTAAAATAATTAACACTAAAAAAATGACTTAAACACGAACTTAAAAACCTTAAAAAACTTTAAATTAAACCGAACACTAAATTAAATGATAATTAACTAACACCGAAAACTATTTAAAAAAACTAACACCGAAAACTATAAAAAACTAAGTAAGATTATATATAAAAAAACTAAGTAAACGTTTGGTAGAGGAAGCGTATTAACAGGTAGAACTGTGGATACAGAATGAACTGTAACGCTCGTCATAGATTAAATAATGCACAGTCCCCTCTCGTACCAATTGCGGTGGGGCGATTGAAAAGCAGTAAGTGCGAGTGAAATAAACTGCATTATATGAAATTGATTAAACTGCATTTAATGAATGTCAGCGAGGTTGGTCACCTATATGGCGTGATCGTACATTTTCCGGTGTTATATTACGTTGCACGTATACCGACTTGTGATTTAACATAATGTTCAAGTTATGACAAATAATTTAAAAAATATATATTATTCACTGTAACAAATATCACATTTTATATACTAAGACAATGTTTTTTGGTAATTTCACCGTTAGTGCCGAATTTCATGACCCTCTAGAATTTTTTAGGTTAAAAATCGATTACATACAATGTCTCATTGCGCCTGTACAGAACCAGATCAGATTTTTTAAAATATTCTTGTAAATACAAGAACTTTAGTTACTCAAATTTTTATTTCAAATTTTATATATATGTAAAAAATAATGTGGTAGAATATTTCTTGTTAAAATGGGACATTATTAACAATACATATTAATTACTATAAGCATAGCAAGTGTTGTATTTTTAATATATTTAATTTAGGCATAATATTTAGACTCAATTATTATACGAGGTGAATTTTTCAAATCGTCTCTATAAATGTAGGAATATTATGCGCCCTCAACTAAGCTGGTCGAATTTTTGAAAAATGTGACCTTGAAAACGTTTTTTTGGGTGTCAAATTACAGCCAGAATATGACTTTAAAACGCTGTTTGGGTGTCAAATTACCGCCAAAATAATTTTTTATTAGTAATTCGACCTTGACCGAAATTTTGGGTATAAGAATACCGCCGAAAGCAACTTTGACTTTGACCTTGTCTCTCAAAATTAAATATATTCGTAAATATTTGACCTTGTCTTAATTTTCGGCTGTCAGAATCTGCCGAAACCAAATTTTTGTGTGAATATTTAACCTCGTATTCATTTTTGGGTGCGAAAATAATGCCTAAACGAAGTTTCTGTTTAAAGCTTTAAACATGACTACATTTTAGGGTGTCAAAATACTACCGAAATTAAATTTGTTCGTAAATATTTGACCTTGTCTTTATTTTCGGCTGTCAGAATCTGCCGAAACCAAATTTTTGTGTGAATATTTAACCGCGCATTCATTTTTGAGTGCGAAAATTACGCCTAAACGAAGTTTCTGTTTAAAGCTTTAAACATGACTACATTTTAGGGTGTCAAAATACTACCGAAATTAAATTTGTTCGTAAATATTTGACCTTGTCTTTATTTTCGGCTGTCAGAATCTGCCGAAACCAAATTTTTGTGTGAATATTTAACCGCGCATTCATTTTTGAGTGCGAAAATACTGCCTAAACGAAGTTTCTGTTTAAAGCTTTAAACATGACTACATTTTAGGGTGCCAAAATACTCCCGAAATTAAATTTGTTCGTAAATATGTGACCTTATCTTCATTTCGGCTGTCAGAATCTGCCGAAACCAAATTTTTATCTAAAATTTTGAACTTGTCCGGTGATCAAATTACTACCGCAACGACATTTTTTGTCTAAAAATTGATTTTATTTGCATTTTTCTAGAAGATCAACTTACCACCTAGTTAATTAAGTGGTGGGAGAGGGGGAGGTATATAAAAATGAATGTGAAATCGATTAACGCATTAATATCAGACTTTTCCTTAAATACAGTTATTTGGTGTCGAATTTAAATACAGTTATTTGGTGTCGAATAGAGTTCCTTGTAAAAACTATAATTTACAATGCAGTGCCCCCAGTGCAAAAAACAGTTTTCATCAAAAAGCAGTTTGTCACGTCATCGTCGTGAAAGCTGTGCCTATAGAGAAATAGGTGCACATAGTGCCCCGAAAAAAATCAAACTAAGCAATTGCAATAACGAATTTGAAAATCTACCCGGACCTTCTGGCATGCAGAATCATACAAAATCTCAAGAAATTATTATTCGTTGCCCGCAATGCTATGAAAAAATGCCTAAAAATAAATTAATGGGACATTTGAAAAGTTTTTCTCATAAGAAAGTCATCAATATTGTGGAAGATGGAGTAGAAAAACTTCAGAGCGCATTCAAGAGCCGAATTTCGAGTTACCGTTTTTCCACAAAAAAGCAGTACACAGATATCTCTCAGTTTTTGGAAGAAGTAAAAGTGAAAGTCATCTCAGTTATTGAGAAGTATATTAAAATATTCTTCAGCATAAAAATTAATATGGAATTATTTGGACTTTATGTTATTGAGGAGAAAGAATTGTCAGATATTAAATCATTTAACACTAAAAATAAAATTGTGACACATTCATTGGATTTATCAAATTTGTATAACGAGTTCAAAGAAGAGATCATAGAGAAAGCATCAACTTTTCAGGAGCGAGATTCAGGTATGTTTAAAAAATTTGTATTAATCACAGTTTATGTATAATATCCATATTTTCATTTTTTTTTTCAAACATATTAAATATTTTTTAGGATGGGCTCTGAAGCACGTTAGTTTTCTCGAAGTCAACTTGAACAAATTCAACCCGTTATTCGCATCATCATACATCAAGTTACCTAAATCTATTGAAAATAAGAGAGCTGTTTTGAATATTCAAAATAATGATAACAAGTGTTTTGCTTATGCTATCAACGCTGCAATCTTCCCAGCGGATGGACCTCCTCATGAAGTGGCATCATATCCTCATTACTCAACATTGCTCAATTTTGAAGGTATTGATTTTCCTGTCAAATTACATGATATTCAGAAATTTGAAATTTTAAATAATATATCTATAAATGTATTTGGGATAAATAATCAATACGAAAATGGTAAAATGGTTAGCGAAATTGTGGGCCCCCTACATTTCACAAATAAAAAACAAAATACACACGTAAACTTATTGCTCGTTACTGATATTGACGGTAATAGTCATTACACACTTATTAAAGACTTGTCACGATTAGTCTCTAGCCAGAGATCTAAGCATCACGGTAGAAATTATATTTGCGACGGTTGTCTCTTGTTTTTTAATTCTCCTGAGAAATTGCATGCTCATGAAAGAAATTACTGTAATCATTTGTGTACTGTACTACCAGACCCAGAACCTAAAATCAATAAATGTGGGGAACTAATTGCAGGAAATATCTTGAAATTTGTTAATGTCGAGAAACAATTACCGGTTCCTTTCGTGATATATGCAGATTTTGAAAGTTTGTTAAAACCAATTCATTACAGTGAACCATCTGACAGTAAATCTTTCTCCGTTAAAACTTATCAACACGAGCCGTACTCATTTTGCTTCTACCTAAAGTGTAATTTTGATGATAATCTTTCCAAACTTGAATATTATCGAGGTATTGATGTTGTGGAAGTTTTCGTTAAAAGACTGGATGAGCTTGTTTTACAATTATATCAGAATCACTTAAAAAATATAGTTGAAATGAAACCATTATCTCAGAATCAACAAGATATTTTCAATAATAGCCAAATTTGTCATATATGTGATAAACCTTTTGAGGATGGTAATGAAAAGGTCCGCGATCACTGCCATCTTACTGGTGATTTTCGTGGACCTGCACATTCGCATTGTAATTTGAATTTTAAGATACCTAAATTTATACCAGTATTCTTTCATAATTTAACTAATTACGATTCCCATTTATTTATTAAAAAATTAGCTTTAAAGCAAGAAAGTATACAAGTTCTTGCGCAAAATAAAGAAAAATATATAACATTTTCTAAACAAATTCTTGTAGATACATTCTTCTATGATAGAAAACCGAAGAAAGTTTTTATAAAATTAAGATTTGTCGATTCTTTTCGCTTTTTACCAGCTTCCTTGGATAAACTAAGCCAAACGCTAGAAACACATCAATGCCTCGAAATAAGAAAATTTTATACCGATGACCAACAATTCAATTTATTAAGACGTAAAGGTGTCTTTCCATATTCTTACGTAGATTCACTGGAGAAATTGGATGGTACCGAATTGCCATCAAAGGATGAGTTTTTTAATATCTTGAGTGGCGAATCAATTTCCCAGGAAGATTATGATCGGGCTTGTAATGTGTGGAATACATTTAATTGTCAAACTCTTGGCGAATATTCGGACATTTATTTAATATCAGATGTGTTGCTTCTTGCCGATGTTTTTGAGAATTTTCGACAGATATGTCTACGGACATACAAATTAGATCCTGCACAATATTTAACAGCGCCATCATTAAGCTGGGATGCTATGTTGCGAAAAACTGGTATCGAACTTGAGCTTCTAACTGATATCGATATGCTTCACTTCTTTAGGAAAGGAATACGTGGCGGTGTTAGCCAATGTAGTAACAGAAAAGCTGTCGCTAATAATTCATTCATTTCCAATTATGATCCATCAAAACCAACGTCATATATATTATATCTAGATTCTACCAACTTATACGGAAGCTCAATGAGCCAGAGTTTGCCAACGGGCGATTTTAGATGGTTGAAAGACTATGAAATTGAAAACTTTGATTGCACTAATCTCGATAATAATTCTCCAAAAGGTTATATACTGGAAGTAGATTTAGAATACCCACAGCATTTACACGACAAACACAATGATCTACCGTTTTGTCCGGAGACCTTTGTACCCCCTGACTCAAAAAATTCAAAATTAATATTAAATTTACATGATAAACATAAATATATTACCCATTACAGAAATTTGAAACAATGCTTAGAACATGGATTAATACTTAAAAAAATACATAGAATTATAGAATTCTCACAATCTGCTTGGTTAAAAACATACATAGATTTGAATACTGAACTTAGAAACTCTTCTAAAAATCCGTTTGAGAGAGATCTTTATAAATTCTTAATAAATTCAATATTCGGAAAGACAATGGAAAATGTAGATAATAGGGTTGATGTGAAGTTAGTATCACATTGGAGAAATAGTATAGGTAGTATAGGTGCTGAAGGACTTATTGCAAAGCCTAATTTTAAATCCTGTAGTGTATTTTCAGAAAATTTAGTTCAAATGTCACTATTAAAAATATTTTATGATAAACCGCTCTACATAGGCTTCACCATTTTAGATATATCAAAAACTATAATATATGACTTTTTTTATAACTTTATAAAGAAAAACTATGAGGATAAAGCTGTTCTTTGTTACACGGATACCGATTCATTAATTTTACAAATTCACACCGAAAATGTTTACGATGATATTAAAACAAATATAGAACTCTTCGATACATCTAATTTTTCAATTCCAAACGTGCACAACATTCCGAAAACGAGGTCAACTCCAGGGAAAATGAAAGACGAATATGCCGGTACACCGATAGAAAGCTTTTTCGGTACTGGGGCGAAAGCTTACTGTGTTAAAACAAATGATAATGTTATGAAAAAAGCCAAAGGGGTATCAAAAAGTGTTATTAAAAATCAGTTACATTCAGTGGATTATAAACAAATTGTAGAAGATGGCGGCCTCATATACCGAAAAATGTATGTTTTTTCTTCACATCTGCATACGATATATACTGAGTTGAGAAATAAAGTTGCGCTTTCCGCACAGGATGACAAGCGTTATGTTATACCGGGAAGCACAAAAACTCTTGCTTGGGGGCATTACTCCATTCCTAATTTCCTCAATAACGCTAACCATAATACTAATGATGATGCTTTAACGATTCTTTTAAGGGCATTTGATGAGATTATTGAACAGGAAAATCATGATACCGACTTTGATTTAGGTTTATTGTAAGTTTTTTGTTTTAGTGTAAAAAATGTTTTGTACTTATTTCAATCCTCAAAAATTTGCTTTTTTTAATACCAGTATCCATTTTTGTTTTACTGTAAAAATGTTTATAATTTCAATATTCAAAAATTAGCTTTTGAAATTATTGACTTGGAATCTGGTGTGAGAAATTTAAGTCAGAAATTTTCAAATCTTCAATTCGATGCAGAGCATGAGGCAGTATATGGAATGGGAAGATTTTACTCTGAAGATGAATGTAATGAACTAGCTTAAAAAATATGAAGTGGGCTATGAAGTTTGTCGAAAATTTTTGGAAAAGAGAATATGCGAGAGATGTCTCGTCCAGGATCTGATCAAATTGTGGTTAGGCGGATTTTTGCATCGAATAAAACAATATTTGGAGCCGGAACTTGCAAGCAGAGTATTTCAAGAGGATAACTGAATTATTTAAATATTTTATATTGTATTGTATTCAAAAATTAGCATTTTTATATAAATATCCATTTTTGTTTGTAAATGTTACGAAATAACTACACAAAAGTTTGTAATTTCAATCTTCAACAATTGTTATTCTTTTATTATCATTATCCACTTTTGTTTGTAAAGTTATGCCAAATAACTGTATTTTAGGAAAAGTCTGATATTAATCAAATAAATTATTAATTTAAAAAAATATTTTTATTTAAAATCCTATGCATTATTGTAATAATAGATATATTTATTCTTTTTTTTCAAATACTTCACTATATAATATATAATTTGGAGTGAATAATGAACTTCTATCTTCGCAAGTTGAATAGAATTACAGGATGTGAAAGTACAATGAACTGCTGATGTTGCATGTTAAATAATACCGGATATGTCAGTATAATGAACTGCTAACTTTGCAAGTTGAATGAACTGCTGACATTGCAAGTTAAGTAATACCGGATGTATCAGTACAATGAACTGCTGACATAAGCTGCATAAAATGCCGGATGTCAGTATAATGAACTGCTAACTTTACAAGTTGAATGAACTGCTGACATTGCAAGTTAAGTAATACCGGATGTATCAGTACAATGTACTGCTGACATAATCTGAATAAAATGCCGGATGTGTTACAATAAACTTGTAAATTGAATAAATTATGGTATGCCTAAGTACAATAAATTGCTGACTTCACAAGTTAAATGGACTGCTGACTCCACAAATGTAGTCAAATAGGCATGTCTGAAATAATGTGGGGGGTATGATCGTTCACTATAAATCTGGAATATTAGTAGAACTCGTCAGTTAACAGTTTTTTACTTCATCCGAAATAAAGTTAATATCGAAAGATGTGGATGTGCTACGTCAAAGAAGTTGAGATTACGGACTTAGAAAGTGGTGTTCGCCATTTAAGTCAAAAATTTTCAAATCTTCAATTCGACGCAGAGCATGAGGCTGTATATGGAATGGGAAGATTTTACTCTGAAGATGAATGTAATGAACTAGCTAAAAAATATGAAGAGGGCCATGAAGTTTGTCGCAAATTTTTAGAAAAGAGAATATGTGAGGGATGTCTTGTCCAGGAGCTGATCAAATTGGGGTTAGGCGGATTTTTGCATCGAATAAAACAATATTTGGAGCCAGAACTTGCAAACAGGGTACATGTTCAAGAGGATAATTGAATTATTTAAATATTTTATATTGTATTGTATATTGTACTGTATTTTGTGTTATTTGCAGATATTAAAAATAAAAAAAAAAAAACAAAATTCTGTTTAGTATTATTTATTATAAAATCAAGAAATAAAATTTTCATACAAATAATAGACATTAGACAGTGCACACATACATTTATTATTTGAATGGTAAAAACATTTTGGGATCGACTTCTTTAAAGTTGGTCGCTCGTCAAGTTCTAATACAGGTTGGGTGATAAAGTGTCTGATGTAGTTTGCTTTTTCGTTTCCTTTTACATAAACGCAATCTGCCGCTGAAGTCAAATCCTGAATAATTTGACCGAACATATGCAATGGTGTAAATCCATCAGCCCATTTGATGCCGTGATGATTTCTTGTTAGCCATGTTACTTGATGTTCTATCTCTGGTGAGAGTAAGTTAAATGGGTATGGTGGTTTAAAAATATAGTGGCACATTTTTACACCGTCATAGCCTGCGAGCTCTTTAACAATAAATTCGTTGTTTTCTATTTTAAATCCTTGAATGTCCACAACCAGCTTCATAGTTTTAGATTATGCAATTTTTTTAAAACTTTTTTCTTCATGCAATAAAATTCCACTATTTTTCTTAAGTATTTCAGTTTTTTTCTGTGTTCCTTCAATAGTCGCACATATTCTGATCTCCTTATCATACTAACTGACTTCTTCGAACTACTTTTTGTTTATGCCAGCAAAGAGAAACATGTAGTGCGCATGTCAATGTTGACGTACAATTTTAGTTAAAGGGTTATAAGTGAAATGTTTCTCATGTAATATAAGACAATATGCAGTAATATCCGAAGTAGTGGGGATATCCGTCTCAAACTCTATTCTCATGACCACTGACCCCGTTTGTATAACTTCTTTTTGACGTGAACAGTCGATATGCGTTATTGGTGCATAATCCTTAAATTCTCTTGGATTAAGAATAGGCTGATTTATTTTGTGATGATAGTAGGATTCCTGAAAATTTGCAAACATGTCATAGAGGGTTGCGTATTTATTGCTTTTAAAGTCTAAGTATAAATCGTTATATGGATATCTTTCAGAATTCAAGAAGACTCTTATGTTTCTAAGTCCACAGTCATCGAATTTGCTCATATCAGTTGTAATTTTCCCTTTTCTATCTTTCTGAAATGCTATTATTACATGTCTAGGAGTTTCTACCTTAGTAGACGTCTTAACAGGCCATGTATGTCTGCTCGACGGAGGTAGAGATGGATATTCAATTAATTCCCAGCTTCTAAATTTTATAGGGAGATCTACATTACGACTTATAAGTTTATTCAACCTAAGCTGTTCTGACATATTAACAGTGACATGAGGGACCCTCCAAAATAGTTTACTAATAGTAATTTTAGGTTTTTCAGCTTCATCGCTACTTGTAATGCTGTCTAGATCATTACTGTTACGTATTAATACTAATTCTTGTCTCATATTAATGACAATTTTTCGAAAATCTTCAAAAAATCCAACTAGTAGTTTTAATGGAATGCAAACATTGAAATTTCCTTTTACATCGGCTATAATTTTTTCACCCACGCCTGTTTTCTTTTTTGGAAACCATCCAGCATTTTGCATGGAAATACTTTCATTTTCATTGTATGATATATAATTCTTTAAAGTTGAAACTAATCCAACATTTCTCGCTCCATCTATTACAATTCCATTCATTTCATATCTAATTTCACGAAACAAAAACGCAATACCATTATTAATAAACTCCAGTGCAACAGTCTCAGTTCCATCCTCTTTCATTAATTTTCCTTCGATGTACAAATAACTATTGCACGGTGCAGTATAAGCATCTAAATCTTGAATAGGGATTCTTATTTCATCATTGTAATCCAAAGTTCCGGATATATTGGATTGATATGTATGGAACTGGTACTCCGCAACAGAGTTGTCGCTAAAGGGCTGATCAGTAATATTTAGTAAATCCATTATACTAAAACTTCCAATCCAACTGATTTTAAATATTGACGATTTTTTAATGTTAATGGTTCGATATTTCTTTTAATACTGTTGATTTCCTTTTTTCTAGCTCTTTTATAGTATGGCTGATGCTTGTAAACGGATGGCGTTGAATTAAATATCAGCACCATTTAATTATCTAATTGATTTTCTAAGATGGAGTCTAACAGTTAAAGTCTCTTTTTGAAAATTAACAAGTTGCCCTGCTTGGTCTACTATTTTGACAGTGATGTTGCTAATAGTTTTAACGCACACTGGGAAATAAATAATGTTTAAAGGTGACTCCACTATTTTATACCCAACAGGCACTGTTGGAAAAAACTGATGAATAATATGTACAGGTTGTCCATTAGAAAAAGAACCTACTGCAATGCTGCAATCGACACAGATAGCATTCACTTTAGATATCTTTACGGTATTATCGGAAGTATTGCTATCGTTAACCTTTAACTCTCTCTTCTCGAAACCTAATACTGGACCTATCGAATCTTTCACGTTGAAATTAATTCTCGTATTTGCACGTATAGTGACTTTAGAAGTATTAATATCTGTGGTAATTCTGATAACTGCTTCATCATCTTCTTCGTTTATTTTGTTTACTATGAATTTTATAATGTCATCAATTTCATAACATCCCTCAGGAATTTCAGTTATATGTTCATAATTTCCCCCCCATGCAAATTTATTATTACTGTTGTCAATATTTGGAATAATATTATAAGTATCAAAATTTACTAATCCAATTTCATAATCTACTTCATCATCTAAATATATTGGTGGATTGAAACTGTAGTTTAATACGGAAGATTCTGCATTAAGAGTGAAAGTAAACGACATATTTACACATTAACGGTTTATAATGAAATGATCCTAAGATGCATGCATACGAGGGTTCACCTCCCACCAATCCACCAATGATATGAGGGGGTGTGGTTTATCCCCTCCACTCAACCAATCCGCTTAGGTGGGCGGAGCTTATCCCCTCCCATCGACCAATTACAATACATGGGTGGGGTTTATCTTGACCAATCACAATAAGTGGGTTGATATTCACCTCCCACCAATCGACCAATCATATTATGAGGGGTGTGGTTTATCCCCTCCACTCAACCAATCCGCTTAGGTGGGCGGAGCTTATCCCCTCCCATCGACCAATCACGTTCGGGGTGGGAGGAGGAGTGGGGGGTATACATGGAGGTATGGAGGGGGGTACGCGGCTTTCTTATTATTAACCTACTGCAGTGCATATAGGACGTCCTCGACAGAGGCGCTACAAGTGATAGCAGGCAGCCCACCGATTGATCTGTCAGCCGAGGAAATACCTACACAGGGCGGAATAGAAATAACCAACAACGACATCAAAGAAGATACTCTGGAGAAGTGGGAAGAGAGGTGGGAGAACCAGGATGGCAACGCAAGTTGGACGAAGAGAATGATACCGGATAATAGAATCTGGCTTAATAAGAAGCACGGGGAGATAAACTATTATACCAAGCAAGTTTTGACGGCGCATGGATGTTTTAACCACTATCTAAACCGATTTCAACACAAAAAAAGGAACCGCTGGTACCGCGCATAGGAGGATACGGTGGAGCATATTGTCAGCCACTGTAAACGATGGCAGCAAGACAGAAGTAGCATAGAGGATAAAATAGGACAGGCAGCAACACCAGAAAACGTCATCACGCATATGCTTAAGGATAAGGAACCGTGGGAGTTCTTAACAAAAAAGCTGGGAGATATCATGAAAGCAATAGAGAGGAGCGGCAAAGACAGCAACAACAGTAGTCACGGCATGGAAACAAGATAGCTTTCGAAGGCATCTACTTATTACAAAAATGTACGTTTTTGATTATTTAAGTGATAACGATGATGAATTTATTCAATTTATTGAATAGGAGAGAAGACCACACACAGTGTTGCGGCCATAACCTACTACCTTCAAGTTTGGTAGGATTGGAGTATGACTGTGTGTGTACTTCAAGCACTTAAATAGTAATAACCAAAAATTGGATAAAATAACTAAAAATTGACAACATATTTTGTTATAATTATTAGGGTTTTTTTGTGTCAGATATGATATTTTTAAATATAAAAATATTGTTGATAATAATTATAGAAACTTCAGTAAGAACAATTTTAAGGTGCTCTCCCGATGCACGCGACAGCGACCAGAGACCGCACCGGTTTAGCGGAATTAAATGGAAGCCCTCCCGATGTGAGATACAAGTGTATCGGTCTCTGGTCGCTGTCGCTCGAGTAGGTCTCTGAACTGGTTGGGTAGCAGTGACGCGATACCTTTTCTTGTCGAGTCGCGTCGTTGCAGTGTTAGTTTGTTAGTCAGGGTGATGGCTTCGTCGGGACAAAACTCAAAATGTTCGGAATTTTCACCCGATGAAGAGGAATTATTAATAGAACTGGTGAGTGAAAACTCACCGCTTTGTTCATCACTCGTACAAGTTCAATAACACACTGACGACAACTGTGTGTCGCTGTCGCGTGTATCGGGAGAGTAGCCCTCCCTGTCGTTGGTCTGGAGAACGCACCTCACATGGAGCAACTCAAAATAAACTGCAGTAGCGTGGGCACCAGGAGACTGAGCGACTAAGCTACTCAAGTTGCTTGTTCTCCTCACACGGTCTATACTATAGTCACGCAGTAGCGAGCTGAAATCCATATCAGTTGTTGTTGATTTCTCTCTGTGAATAAGGGGAGGGAGATATCTATGAAAAGGGATATATATGTATTTTTGTATGCTTAGTTACCAAAGCTGTCCATTTCGATTTGGTCACTGAACTCAGCACACAAGCATTTCTAGCGACTCTAGGAGATTCACATCAAGGCGTGGACAACCTTTAAATATTTATTCTAATAATGGCACTAATTTTTTAGGTGCAAATTCGGAAATAAACCTTTTTTTATGCAATAAATAGAATCAAGGGCATTTGATAAAATCACTAAGTGAAATTAATATAACTTGGCATTTTATACTTCGTCGATCTCCCAATTTCGGTGGCCTATAGAAAGCCGGTACAAAATTAGTCAAGTTTCATTTAAAACGAGTAGCTAGTACTACCAATTTAGCCTTTGAGGAATTTTATACCTCGCTAACACAAATTGAAGCAGTTTTAAATTCACGTCCTCTAAGTCCCTTATCCTCTGATGTTAATGACCCTGAACCCCTGCACACTTTTTGATTGGAAGGAGAATTACGTCTGCACCTCATGATAACCTGCTAGAGATATCAACTAATCGATTAACCAAATACATTTTTGGCAACGATGATGCAAGGAGTACATATGTGAATTGCAAGCGAGAATGAAATGGAAAAAGAACCACGATACTATGTTAAAAATTGGCGTTTTAGTCATCATAAAAGAAGACAATCTACCACCATCTAAATGACAGCTTGGACGTGTTATTGAACTACATCCCGGTAAGGATGGAATGACCAGAGTTATCTCAGTAAAAACTGCTAGTGGCACCGTTGTAGAGCGTCCTGTGTCAAAAGTGTGTGTTCTACCCATTTATGAATAGACTGGTAATATTTTGTGCTAATTTTAAGCCACAGTGTAATAATGACATTATTTATATTTAAATAATTATATCCATAATCTAGTTGCCTTTCAAAGCGGGCGGCATCATGTTCGCGCTACATATGTATAATATAAAAAATCTAAAATTTTTATGCAATTTCTGAAGTACTGATCTGAGTACTAATTAATAATACCTGCAAATATTTGTGAATGTTAAACCTTTTAAATAAGTTTTTATTAGGGTCTGCGTACCCTCATCTAACAATATTTGTTCATGTTACTTTCATTTCTATTTATTATTCACAAGTATTTATATTATTTACAGCCCTCTATTTAGATTCATAACAATTTAGGAGAAATTTGTATATAGCTATTATCCCATTGCAATTAGGGAAAACCAATGTACCTATTGCTACCCCATGTCTAGGTAGGAGTATTAGAAACGAATTATTATTTACTTTACATTTTGGGAGTCCACTTTTAGATTTCGAACGAGAAACGCTTACCATCTAGATACACACTTAAACTTGTAAATTACCAATATCTGTATAAATTGTAAATATACGTGTAAATATTAAACACCAATTTGGAATAAACTATCGTGTTTATTTCAATTACTACCAAAGAAACAACAAATTTTAGATGTGGTGTGTGGTGGTTTCACTGTTCCAATGCCTCACGGACAACGTTATAATAGTCTTGTGCAGCAATATCATGGTCCTCTGTTCCGGATGACAAACCCTCGGAAGTAATGTCCATACTCGACTGAACAGAAACAGTGCTGCCAAATTTGGGGAATTTTTCCTAGTTCTAGGGGAAAATATGAAAAATTCCTTTATTTGGGGAAAAAGGGAATTTACGACTTTATCTGGGCCAATCTAGGGATTTTTTTTTATCGACGCTTTAACAGTCATGTCAGATGAGTTATTTGTTATTTTGAGCTCCAGATGCCCCCTATATGCGAGTAGGAATAGTAAAGGAGTAGGTAGGGTACAGGCAACTTCTATTCTATCTGCATCTGAACTTGCGGCACTTGCGCTCCTGGCTCCTTCCTACGCATTTATAAATTAAATTCACCTTTTACGCGGGAATCACCGGTATTAGCAGCAAGCAAGTTCCAACTAGTAGTAGTTAGTGTATAAAAGCTATTCATGTTTGTGATTTTGTGTGTTAGCTGATGGCCCAGCAATAATAACCAAGTGGTGTTTTGGTGTAATAAAACTTGTACATTTTAACTCAAAATAAGAAAATGTCTGATTCATCCATGTCATATGACTCGCAAGTTTTAAATCTTAATAACAAAATAATATAGTTATAGTAAGTATTTTATTTTACATAGAGAACAACCGTCCACATCTAGATGTGCGACTCCCGTAAAAAAAAGAAAAAATCGGCATGAGCTAAAACAAAAATTATATTCCCAAAAATTTAAGGAGGATTGGCTAGAAATTCCTCATTTCAAGGGTTGGCTTAAAAAACATATAAGCAATCCATATCTTTGTATTTGTAAAGCATGTGATGATAAAGAATTGAGGTGTGGCAAGTCAGAGTTACAAAAACATGCAGCTACAGAGAAGCACAGGAAGAATGTTTCAAAGATACAAGGTGTACAACATATAGCTAAATTTTTTCGAAAAGATCCTGCCGCTGCCCATGCAGAACAAGTTTCTAGTGCTGAAATTCAATTATCTAATTTTTTTGCTAATCATAATGTTACCTTTCAAATAGTTGAGCATTTAGTGCCCGTTTTGAAAAATAGTTTTTCTGATTCTACAATATTAAAGGATATAAAATTAGGTCGAACAAAAACTACTAACATCATAAAAAATGTTTTAGGTCAAAAACAAACGAAAGATTTGTCTATAGTTCTTCAGAATAATTTGTTCAGTGTCTTAATTGACGAAAGTACAGACATATCTGCAAATAAGTTGCTTTGTGTGTGTGTTAAGTTTGTAGATGATGATTATAGAGTATGTGACAGAGTACTGGAATTACTAACTATCGATGCAACAAATGCGAATGCGGAACATTTATTTACTGCGTTCAATAACTGTCTAGAAACAAAGAATATTCCTATTAAAAATATTATAGGTTTTGCCTCGGACAATGCCAGTGTGATGCTGGGCAAAAATAATTCATTTATGACGCGATTGCAAGAACAAACTTCTACCTTGATTGTCTTGCCATGCATTTGTCACTCATCGGCGTTGGTGGCAAGCAATGCATGTTCAAAGTTGCCAAGGACTCTAGGAGTTTGTGAGAAGTATAGCAAGCTATTTTTCGTGTTCTGCAAAACGCACTGCAGAGCTTGCAGAAATGCAAGATTTTTTTCAAACTGAACAAAAAATTTTTTTAAAATTAGCTGCGACTAGGTGGTTAAGCATGCAACACGCCGTTAAAAGGGTACTAGAATATTGGACAGTATTATTTAATTTTTTTCAAGTCGAAAGAATTGAGGAAAATTCGAAAGCGGCCGATTTTATATTTAATGAATTTAACAATAGTTGCACTAAGGCATTTTTGTTATTTCTAAGTTATATTTTAAATTATTTTAACACATTTAATGCATTATTTCAAGGAAAGAAATTATTAATACACGAATTATCATTCCAGTGTAAAAAATTATTTAAACAAGTTCTATCGCATTATGTTAAACCTGAATTTATTAATGTTTTTAATATCAATTGCAAAAACCCAAACATCTTTCTAGATTTTAAAGGCAATTGACCTAGGGCGAGAGTGCAACGCATTTGTTGCAAATCTACCTGAGGATATTCAAACTTTTATCCGAAAATCGTGTCTTGAGTTTTATATCAGCGCGGCAACAGATTTGCAGAAACGATTTCCTCTAACAAATAGTTTCTTTGATTCGTTAAAATTTTTAAATCCCCAAATTGCTCTTTCTCTCGTTAAACCTAATGATTTAACATCTCTTCAAATAATTTGGGATCAATTTAAATCTATTGAAGGGATTGATGGGGATCATATTGACCGGGAATGGAAAAATATAGCGACTGATTTCTCTGATGATGCCCAGAAAAGAGAATATTTGTTAACATTAAGCGTTGAAGACTTTTGGAATAGATTAGGAAAATGTAAAAATTTTAGTGACGAGTATGAATATTGTCACGTGGTTAGATTAGCTAAGTTATGTATGTGTTTACCGCATAGCAATGCGGAAACTGAAAGAGTTCTTTCTATCATAACGGACGTCAAGGCAAAAAAAAGAAATAAATTAGGCAATGAAGCACTAAATGCAATTTCAATAATTAGAACATCATCAGACAACTGTTGTCAATCTTTTTGTGTTAGTAAAGATCATTTAAAATTAATGGCATCCGAAAATTTATATCATAAACAAGTAAATTTAATATAGTTTATATGTCTGTGTATTGTATATTGATTAAAAATATTTATTCTACTACTATTTTTGTATTATTTCTTATCAGAAAATTTCCTAGGGAATTCTAGGGATATTTTCATTTGCACGTGTTTGGGGAATTCTAGGGATTTTATTTTGGGAATTTAGGTATTTTCAATCGTTCTCATCTGGCATCACTGAACAGAAATTAATGAATGCGAGCTGGTTGGGGTGAATTGATAGGTTGGTACGTTCACAGGTACGTATTGAGGTGGATTGATGATACCATCAATAAGCTGCAGAACCCTTCGCCGGAATGACTTCATTTGCGTGTCCGTCATGGGTTCAATCTCGGGTAGCAGACTCAAGAGAAGTATTCTTCTATGTCGTCTTTTTGTCTCACTTCCTCGTTTGAAGTATTGCTGTTTTGAAGTTTTTTTGTTTTTCGCTTGTAAATACTCTGCAAACGACTGATCTACATCAGTGGTAGCTCGTTTCTTGGCCTTCCGGTTTGTTATGCGTGAGCGGGAGTTAGGAGTATCACTGGGCATTTCCTGAGAAAGATCAGCTTCTTCTCTTTGTGTTGAGGTTGTAGGCAATTGGGTGGAACGAATGGGTGTTGTCAGTGGACTGGGGGACGGAGGATCATGTACTAGTGATTCGGAAGCTTCTTCCTCATCGGCCAGATCATCTACATTTTCTGCTGGAACAGCCGAATCTGGTTCCGGATCTGCTACAGTAGTTTCATGGGGGTTTGAGGGTAAATTGCCAGCTGGTGTACCCAAAGTTTTGATAAATGGAAGCGTAAATTGCATAGCGTCCGCCAAATAATACGGTTTTTTACTTTTGATACCTGGACCACTGGGAGGGGGTTTCATGTGACGGACATATACAGACCGAAGATTCTTCCATTTCTCCTTGCACTCAGTCACTGTAAGATAAATTTAAAATTAATTTAAATGAAATCTATAAAGTCTATCATGTAATTCAATACTTTGTCAGTATTAACTAGAAGAGTAGTTGTTTTGATTGATTTTTTTGAGTGTTTCAAAATGTTTTCCTAACTAGTATACCAGCGTGACCAGATTAAGTTACCAGTATACAGAAAGTAAGTAATTTCATGTTAAATAAAAAAGTGTGAAGTTGTGATTTGCTTAATCCCTAAATAATATTTTCACATCACGATAAAAGTAAATAAATAAAAAATAATTAATTGCAACGATTATCATCTGTTCTGAAGAAGGCAATAATTGTCGAAACGTCGACACATAAAATAAATAAATAAAGGGTTGGATTATTCTATCCTAACAACTGAACCTAATTCGTAGTATAGAAATAACATGCAAACATGCGCCAGAATATGAATAAGAGGTAACAAATTCATCTTTTGCAGATACTTGGCAATAGGATGTACTTTCGTAACACTTTCGCTGTACTTTGCTAGAGGAGAAAGTACAGTTATATTACATTGTACGCGAAACAACCAAATTAATTTGGGAAGCGTTGAAAGATTCCTATATGCATATCCCAACTGAAGCCAAATGGAAGACAATAGCTCAATATATCTATTCGCTATGGAATTTGCCGAAGTGTTTGGGTGCGTTGGATGGGAAGCACATTCGAGTCGAAAAACTACCTGGCACCGGATCAAGTGATTTCAATTATAAAAGTTATCACTCTATAGTCATATTGGCACGTAGTGATGCAGATGGCTTTTTCACTGCCATCTAAATTGGGTATGCTGGTAGGAACAGTGATGGAGGAATGTTTCCTGCATCAGCTATCAAACACTGGATTAGAAATGGGGGCTAAACACACCAGTCTATTCAATATTACCAGATGATGAGTACGAATTTCCTTACTACTTTGTTGGAGACGAAGCTTTTCCGTTGACCCGATATTTATTGCGACCATACCCCAAAGAACTCTTGATAATGTTAAAAGAATTTTCAATCATACATTGAGCAGACGAAGAGAACTGTGGAATGTGCTTTCGGCATGATGGCTCAAAAATTTCAAGTACTGAATAGTGCTATTCGCTGCCGAACTACGGCAAGGGTGATTGATATAATAAAAGCCGTTTGCATTCTTCACAACTTTGATCGTGCAAAAGATGGTGTGCCATATACTCCAGAATCATACACTTTTGAACCTGCTGAAGACACCACTACAATACCACCGCAAAACCTTGAACTAGACTCATGGGCTAAGGTTAAGGAACTCAGGAATTATTTAGCCAACTACTTTCTCACGCTTCGTGCTTCGCTACCATGGCAGTGGAAATATTGCATATAGCTCTCTTTTGTTAACTTTTTTAATGAATAAAGATATTGTGAGCTTACCTGTAAGATTCACTTCTTTGCCCACATCACTCCAAGCTTTTCAGTTACATTTTTTTTGAGTACCCCTTCATTTTGTAATTATACAGCACAAGATGCTTTTCAAATTCACTGACGAATTTCAAGTTAAAGGCTTGCTCCATGTTCTCGCGTCACTCAACAGACTAGAGTAGCGAGTGACCCAGCACGTCGGGTCGCGGATATTCGGATCGCGTCGGTCTCTCAGCCCGCCACTCAGGTAGCGCCGTGTGAGTTGCGAAATTCAAATCTACAAGCGGGGTGACCTAGTCGCCTAGTCTTCTGGTGTCGTCGCTACTACAATTTCTTTTGAGTTTCTTTTAACAATGTAACACATTCCGTTACTCGTTTTTCTCATGCATTATAATACAATAATGTGTTTAGTAAATTTAATAGTGACGTCATAAATATAGCGTAACATGCTCCGGTGTGCGACGGCCTCCACTACATTTGGCTGTGTAAGTATATCTTCCTACTCTAGCGCTCTATAGCGCAATGGTGGAAAAGGAAAAACGAGGACTCTTTCGGTAGATTTCAAGGAATGTGGTTGATTCTCGCTGGTTTGTAAACGTTTAGGCAATAGGTGTTAAATTTTAATTTATCGGGGTGATCGTGAATGATTATTGATATATAATAGCAATTTTCCTTTTGTTCGGCAGTGTTTAATATTTGTGTGGATATATTTTTAGAATAATCTAATAGATTATTGAGTTTTAGAGGCACCGTCCGACAACTGTGTGATGAAAAGCGTGGCGCATGGCCGCAGGAAAACGAGATAAGGACAGAATTTTATAAGGAATATTGGACGAAGTTAACATTTGAGAACTGGTTTCTGGCCAAATTAAAGTTCAATAACCTGGAAGGAGTTATCTCTGCAGTGGATTTTTCTTCAAATATATGCGAGGTGAGTAGTTTTATTTTAGAAGCTTTCTCTGAGTTTTCAGATCATAAAAATTTTTATGTTTTAAAACTGCTCAACTCGTATAAAACTGCAGAGTTTTCTATTGAAAAATTCTGTAATCTTAACTCGTTATCTTATCGAAAAATCTCGGATTAAGCTAGCTTAATCACAGATTTTTATATCTGTTACCGTTGAATTTCGTATTCAAATAATTTTATCGAGAAAATCCACATAAACATTACTGCATATTTCGTTGTATTGGTGGTGATTAAGTATATTTAAAGTATTTTTTTTATGCACCTGGTGTTTTAAGGTTTACCAGCCACCATTTTGTGTCAGACCTTCTGTTTGACTAACTAGTTTTTTATATCGAATTTTTTTTGTAAAATTATCTAATTTTTTTTTGTTAACAAATTTTCAGTGACAATTTTTTCTCAGTAGTAAAATATTAATTTTTTTTAAATTTCATTTTATCTAGTCAGTTCAAAATTCTTCTTTTTGTCATTTTGGTCAGTTTTTTCTTTTTAATTTACTATTTTAACTTTTGACTCCGGTTTTATTAAGACCTTAGTTACAATTTCTTAAATTTCTATTTTGCTTCTCTTCTGTTTGAAATTCATGTTATAAATTATACTGGTTTTCACACATTTTCTCCCTTTTTATGTAAATCCTGGACCAAGAAGAGGATTCATCAGTACTAGTGGCTCACCGATTGGATTTGGCAGTTTGAACAACATCATTGTTGCGAGTGGACGAGCACGCACATAACCCCAAATATTCATAAGGAGAGGATCCGAGCTCAAAGTATATGTCCCTCAATTTTGTCTGAGCGCTCAGCTGTTGTCACCCACCAAGACGATACGACATTAAGTTACGTAAGCCACTGTACTTACTTATTTATTTGGTCAGAAGAACTCAATGTACAAACTAGTATAAGTTGTCAGTTTTTTGTTGTTGCAAATTTAAATTCAAATAGAGTCATCCTTGTGTAAGGAAATAAATTGTCAGTTTTTTTGTTACAAATTTAAATTCAAGTAGAATCATCCTTGTGTAAGAACATTGTAAATACTCAATATTAATCATTATACTGTTATTTTTTTAAATAGTTGTTTAATTCTTTTCACCTGTGTTGTATGTCCAAGAATGCTTATCTATCTGTTTCTTATTTTTAGTATAAAGTAAAATACGCTGGCGCCCTTGCCATCAGCAAGAGTCTGAAAATCAAATCTCACAATCCACACCCACCGCAGAGCTGGAGCTAAGTAAACGTAACACCTTAACATTTGACAAGGTAGCGTTAGACAAATTGGCGCCCAACGTGGGGCTTGAAAAAAAAAAAAAATATATATATATATATATATATATATATATATATATATTATACTACTATTTTTTGTCAGTAAACATTTTCTATTTCATTCTTGTTGAGGCCTAGTATTCTTGGGTATTTCAGGTAAAAATAATTAATGTCTTTCTGACCAAAATCACATATTATCTTTCACTTATCTTAAATAGTTATTAAATTTGCGTATTTTTTTTGTATAACAAAATTTTAAACTTTTCGTAACGAGATTATATGAATTTTTTATGTAACATTGGGTCTTGAAAATTCTGAGGTAGGTATTTTCAAATATTTTCATTTTTTTGCAAAAATTGTATATACTCCATTTCGACTTGTGTGAAAGAGTCTTTAACAATTCTTCTAATACCGAAACTATAGAGTGCAACCAATAGTAGCTTACCTTTTATCTTATTATAGTCCTATTAACTTACACATCGAAGATGGAACCTAATCATTTAAAGACAAAAGAAATCACTTACGAATTGATAATCCGAAATATTGATCATTCAGGGGATGTTGATAAATGGAGGAAACTCTAACTATTGCATCAGGAAGACTTTAATCGAAGCTTTAGTTATGCAGCTATATCTAATTCATTTGACCATGAGTCTGACGTTAAAGAAATAACCGAGACTTTAACTGATTTAAAAACAATCATTAGTAACTTTACGGGGTCAACTGCAGATGTTGCATATAAGAGGATTTCCTCACGTTTAAACCATATTTCTGGTACGGTACAAAGATTAAAAACTGATACCGATCCAGAGGAAGCTAAGAAAAAGGCCTTACAGTTAGATATCTTGGATTTGGAAGGTCACATAGCTTTCAAAATTTTACCTAGTACTTCTACTTCTTCCCCTGGTCCCTCCTCAGTTACGGTTAACGAGTTAAGTCGGTTTCCAGTCAAATACGTAGCTCCATATAAATGGAACATTCAGTTTGGGGGTTCGAACAACGAATCAGTAAATACTTTCCTAGAAGGTTTACGTACAGACCCATCCAAGGTTGAAGCCGTTGTGAACGATCCTGTTCCTAAAACTACTACTGAAATTAAACGTAGATTAACAACTGCCCCTATCTTAGCTAGTCCGGACTTCTCTAAGCAGTTTGTTATTCAATGTGACGCGTCGAACACCGCGGTAGGTTTTATTTTATATCAGGAATGTGATGGCATTGAACATCCCATTGCGTACGGTAGTAAAATGTTAACAAAATGTCAGCGTAAATATACTACATGTGAAAAGGAACTATTGGCTTGTCTTACCGGGATCGAAACATCGAAAATACATTGAAGGCACACGGATCATGTGTTATTAATTTCGCTTCATAACCTTTCTAACCCTTCTGGACGTTTGGCCAGATGGGCAGTTAAACTTTCACAATATGACTTTGAAATTGTTCATAGAAAAGGTCCACTTAACGTTGTTGCTGACGCACTATCTCGTGCTGTACCAGACATTGCTGTTTTAGACGTATCCACTTTCAAACGTGATAAATGGTATCTCAATATGATAAAAAGGGTCCAAGAAAGTCCTGAATCTTATCCTACTTTTCGTTTTGAAAACAACATCGTGTATAAACATGTTTTTCACCACAATCCTGTTATTAGTAACGTATCTGATTGGAAAATTATTGTACCTACCGCTAATCGACTTGAAATTTTCAAGTTATATCACAATGATGAAACCGTAGGACATTTTGGAGTATCCAAGACTTTATCGCGCATTTTGGAACTATATTATTGGCCTGGTCTTCGTAAAGATGTTTATAGATATGTAAAGAAGTGCGCTATCTGTCCCGCCAGTGAAAGCTCTAATTTAACTCGACCTGGTTTAATGGGTTCTTATCGGAATATTAACTTTCCTTTCCAGCTTGTTTCTGTAGACTTATTAGGTCCCTATCCTTGTTCAACGAATGGGAATCGATATCTTTTAGTTGTTGTAGACTGGTTTACAAAATATGTTCTAGTTCATCCTATGTCAAAAGGAACATCAAGGGGTATCATTAAATTTTTAGAAGACCAAGTTTTTCTTATCTATGGATGTCCGCAGATTTTCTCGTGTGATAATGGTAGTCAGTTTACTAGTAAACATTTCCAAACTTTTATGGAAAATTACAAAATTCAAATGATTTTGTATAACACCCTGTATCATCCACAAATTAATCATACAGAAAGAGTTAATAAGGTTATAGTAACTGCCTTATGATCATATATTCATAATAATCATAAAACATGGGATAAGTCCATTTATTCTCCTGCTTTTCTCAATTTTGGTAGAAATATTCCTTTAGGCGCGGTTCCCACTGGAGCGATACGATAAGCGATGCAACAGGTGATTCGATAAGCAACCCGATCCTGATTCGACACCGATCACTCATAATCGTGCAAACGTAATGGAGGCAACTAATCTAGTGCACACTGTAGCGATCGCGATACTACACCGATAATTATCGGAGTCGCGTCGGTGGGGGGAGACACCGCTGCCGGGTCGCTTGAGCGAAAGAAAGGCGCAGTATCGTTCGACACGTCCGATTAATCATGTCGGGTCAGCAAGAAGACGTGCAATCCTCTATTTCCTTCGTGAAATTGGTGGAGCAGAACCCGTGCTTATGGAATTATACATTGAAAAGTTATTGCAGGACTGATTTGACAGGTGTTGTGTGGAGAGAAATAGCTAAAAAGCTGAAGGAAACAGGTAAGAAAAAGCTACATTAATTTTTATTTATATATTTTCAACCTTTTTATTTCATGTTATGTATGTTTTTGATGAGACCTATGCAGAACATTTAATAAATGTATTGGCTTAAAAAAAAGTAGAATAAAAACGTAGAAAATGGGTATTAATTTATTGGTTTTTATGGCAAGCCTACATATTTCCATTGAATAGGAATCGCTCCTTCTGGATTTAGAAAGTATTTACCAAGTCTATGACGTAGTCGAACAGCTGGCCTGCGTTATTAATTCCTGTAGAGTACTGCCGTCAAGCACTGCTGGCACAGTGAGAGAGGGAGCGAAATTTGAAGGTTGTTGATATTTTCCCTCCCGAAGGCGAATAAAATTATGGAGCACACATGCTGCCTTCACCTCTGCGATAACACACCGTTCGTCACAAGCCATTGGTACCTCAAACACGCGGAATTTGGAAGCTAACATACCAAAAGCACATTCAACACTTTTTCAGCCTCTGGAGAGAAGAAAGTTGAAAATTCTTTTTGCATCATTTAACACTCTCTTCGGGAAAGGCCTAAGTAGGTTAGGTAATAAAGGGAAGGCTTCATCACCTACACAATAGTAAGGGAAAGAATCTTGATCAGTTTTTCCAGGTAGACTAGTAGGGTTTGGAACATTCAGGCTACCTGCTTGCAGTCGCTTTCCAATTGACGAATGACGAAACACTGAGCCATTACTATTCCTTCCTATGTCCCCAACGTCAATGAGAGTAAACAAACCATCTGCATCTGCCATAGCCATTAGTACAACAGAAAAAAAACCTTTGTAATTTATATTTCTCGATCCTGTGTTCTTGAAGCACTTTACACGGATATGTGTTCCATCGATGGAGCCAATACAATTGGGCAGATTCCACAGTTCGAAGTAGCGCTGAGCTTTTTTTTGCCAAATTCCCTCATCTAGTAGGGGCATATATGTAGGTTACAAAATTTCCCAAACTGCTTCACAAGTGGAGCGTACGATTTCGCCTACTGTAGATTTGCCTCTGTAGAACTGCAGTGCCAGGTCAACAAAACTGCTTCCCGTAGCTAGGTACCTGAAATCCGGGAAAAATTGTAAATTAATACTACTTACAAATAACTTTCAACTTCATTAGAAAAACTCACTTAATAACTATAAATAAATACGGATAAAATACATACATAAATAAATTAATGGCCATGTATGGACTTAAATTTTCTGTAGTCCGCCTGGTCTAGAAAAATCTGCTGAGCTATTTTTGTTGATCGATCTAATAATACTACTTTTCTTTAATTTCCAGAACAAAATTGCCGAGACAGGTGGAAAAATATTCGTACCGCTTATGGGAGGTCGCTCAAGCCACCAAAATCTGGGTCCGGAGGCAAATCAAAAAAAACCTACTACTTGGCAACCCACCTTGACTTTCTCCGTCCTTACATGAAGGGGGCTTCAACATCTGGTAACGTACCACCAGAACAAGAAACTGACACACATGGTGATGAAGGAATACCACGGAGACACAAGTTGAAGAAGGCTTGTCAGACACTCCACAAGTATCTTCAGTAGAGGAGGTGTCTGTAGATAACGAAACTGATATTCACCAGGAACCCACACCTCGTAAGAAAAGAAAAATATTTCCTCAGCCGAGTGATGCAGACAAAGCGTTCATCGAGTGGCTTGACATTAAAAAAAACAAAGCACAGACACCCAGCGAACAGGAACAAGAAGATAGTGACTGGCTCTTCTTTCGCTCATTACTTCCAGATTTCAAGAAACTTGGCGACAGACGTAAAAGAGGGGTCAAAATTAAATTTGCTACACTTCTCAACGAGGAACTGGATCTAGGTGAGACAGAAGCCTCAAGCACTCCGTACTCATGGGCTTCATCATCGAGAAGTTATCCCACGTTTCCTCCACGGCACTACGGACGCCCTGCTCCGTCTTTACATGAACAAGATGATAACATCTCTACACCACATTACCTCACTATGTTATGAAATGTATTACAATATAGTATTAAGTTATTTTGCTTGTATTGGGGTATCAATAAAAATTTGTTTCTGGAGTTTCCAAAAGGAATAAAACTACATACCTTCTCATTTAAAAAACGTTTACTTAATTTAAGGAATTTATATATAGTAGTATGAACTTACCTTAGTATGATTAGTAGTCTCTCAGCCGGTGGAACAGCAAGTCTGAAGTTTGTATTTTCCTTCTCCAGTCCCCTTGACACCAATCTCAATAAAACATGGTAACTATTTGAGCTCATTCTATAAAACTCTCTAAATTTCTGTTCATGTTGAGAGAGCTCACGGGAAACCACTGCCGAACTGTGTTTAATATTGTGAACATTATATGGGTGTACCCAGTATTTTCTAGATTTCCGTTTCCTCTGTTGCAAGTACCGGTAAGCAAAAACAACGTCCTCCTCTGAGGAGCTCATGACGACTGATGAAAACAACTGCTCCGTTGCTTATCCTATAGGCTATCGTATCGCTCCAGTGTGCACTGGAGTGTTGCGAGGATAAAAGTTGCATCGGGCGATAAAAGATTGCTCATGTTGCATCGCTTATCGTATCGCTAAAGTGGGAACCTCGCCTTAACTGGAGATTATTATGGTAAAATCTCGGAGATACTAATAATATTGTAACAATTAGTGAGAAAAACCAATTAGTTAAAGATCTAAAAGAGTTACCAGAACTATATATCGATGTACGTAAAAGATTGCTGGAATTAATATTAGAACAAATGTGACACCGAGGAAACATATTTTATACACGGAAGTTAAACATATTGTTAGGAAATTGAGAAAAGTCTATCATACCAAACAGAACTTTAGAAAACGTTTATTTGCTGCAGAAAAATTTGCGAAAGAGACTGGACTCGAGGAAAATTTAGCAACATTAAACTCTTTGGCTGCTCAATTTATAAGATGCCAAATAAGGGAGGCGGGTAAATCAGAAAAACCACATCGTTTTACAGTAGATGAAAAAATACTAGCCATCACTTTGTATCACCGCAGCTCAAAAGCTTACCGCTTTCTTGCCAGGATGTTTACATTACCATGCAAATCCACACTAAATAGATTTCTGGAACTAATACACTTTAAAGCTGGAATTAATCTAGAACTTTTTGAAGCCCTAAAAAGATCCACAGAGTGCATACATCCTTCTGATAAATATGTGTCTGTTGTTTTTGATGAGATGGTTATCATGTCCAGCTTAAATTTTAATGAAGCTGATGGGTATATTCAAGGATTTGAAAACATGGGAGAAGGGTCTAGATCCCAAGAAATTGCAGATCATGCGTTAATATTTATGGTTAGAGGATTAAAAAGGAAATTTAAACATCCTTTGTGCTACACATTCTCGTGTAAAGGTGGCGCTAAGGCTTCACAAATAAAAAAAAATTTAAAACAAATTTTGGAACTCTTACTTGACATTGGCTTAAAACCGATAACTACGGTCTGTGATCAAACACAAGTGAATATAAGTGTTGTTAATTCACTTTTAAAGGACACAGAAGCTGACTACCTCAGAAGAAACGATGGCACTTATAAGACTGGGTCTTTTGAAATAAGATGATTCAAGGTCTTCCCCATTTATGATCCCCCATACTTGCTTAAGGGCATACGCAATAATTTTTTAGCTAAGTGGATAGAGTATGACAAAATGGAGAAAAAAGAATTGCAAAATGCAGCAACATCATAGCACTGTATGTACAATGGTCCAAATTCGGTAGATGGCTTGCGAGCACTTCCACATGTGACAGCTGAACATGTCTACTCACAGAAAATGAAAAAGATGAAAGTGAAACTTGCCGCACAAGTGTTTAGCCATAGGCTAGCATCAACAATGCTTTTTTTCAGCAATATGGGTAATTTTTCACAATATGCCATTTTTGTAATAATTTTATGGGTATCTGTTTTTAGAAGGACAACAACCCCGGCAATCATACTGCTGAAGTGTTATACTTCTTTGATCGCCTGTTCGACTCAGTAAATGGGAGCCTTAAGTTACCATCCCAGGGTAAAACATTGAGGTGTGGGATTGCAGAAGAAAGTGTTCATCTTAAATTTTGGAAAGAAGAAGCTCTTCCTTTTTTGGATAAAATGAAGTTTATAACAGTAGAAACTCGTGAAAGGGAGAGACCTCCAAGTCTCCAAAATTGGTCATTCACTATTAATAATATAATTAATATTTGGGACACAGTAAAAGCAGACGGGTTTAACTATTTATTGGGACGACATCTTAATCAAGATCCCATAGAGAATTTGTTCAGATTTGTTCAAATCAGAAGCCATGGCATACAGAATTCCATGCCTACCCCATCTGCTTTTATTGGTGCATTTAAGGCAATGTGCGTTAATTCGACATTGAATTTATATAACCTCACTTTTAATTGTGAAGAAGATGATGGCGATTTTTTGTGTGAAGGTTTAAAATCATTTCTAAGACCTACTCCTAAAACCCTTTCAATGCCAGAGTCATTAGCACATCCACTTCCCCCTCACCACCAACTTTTAGCCAGCCAATGACTGCAGATTCCGACTTGTCAAGTAGGTTGTCAAAGAATATAAACAATTATGTTGCTGGATATTTACTGAAAAAAGTTAAAAAGAAGGCCTTTACATGTGCAACTTGTAAGCATTCCTTCTTTTGTGATGTTGGTGAAAATCCTGACAACATATTGATAAGTGCTCGTGAATATGGAGGTGCATGGGGAAAACGTTTGTGTTATCCGACTACCTTCTTTGCAGATAGCTTTGATAAAATCGTGCAGGTTATTTATGAAGTTCTAAAAAGCGAGGCGCAGAATTCTAGATTATCGAAAATAATAGTTGACAGGATAAAAAATGTTGTTCACTTTAATTACGTCGTGTGTAACGAACACCGAGAAGACATTATAAATTGTATTATAAAAATTTCTATACGAACATTAGTACATGCCTATTGTCAGGATGTCAATAAAATAATAATGGGAAAAGATACCAGGGAACAGGCGTGTAGTTAACCTGCTAAGGCCAAAGCTCTAGAAATCTTGAACCGCCGCCGTAAATTTGGAAATGTAACGAAAATATTGTAAGATTAGTATATGTGGTTATTTAGTGCTGAGTGGGTTTCAGTTCTTTTGTCATTAAAACAATATACCTAACTTATATTTATTAATTTTCCAATTTAGTAAATCACCACGTTAAAAACTATATAACTTAACCCTTGACACTATTAAAGACAAAATCAACATCGCTATTTAAAGGAAAACTAAAGAATTTATATTTTAGGACAAAACAGGAAAACCATCTACGATGCCAAAATAAAGTGAAAAAATCGGAAAATTTTATTACTGAAAGTTGTTCAGATTTGTCCAAAAACCATGTCCAAAATTTCTTGAAAATTGAAAAATATCGTAATTTTGTTTAAAATAATCATTTTAATGATTTTTTTTTGTTTATAAAACCAGCTTGAGTTTTATTTAAAACAAAATTGTCGTGACTCCCCACTACTCTTAACAAAAAAACACATTAAAATGATATATTAAACAAAAAACAAAATTTCGATGTTTTTTAATTTTGATGAAATTTTGGATTTATGGTTTTTGGTCAATTCTGAACAACTTTCATTAATAACATTTTCCCATAAAAAAAATGCTTAATATGATTTTCTGATTTTTTTCCACTTTATTTTGGCATCGCAGATGGCTTTGCGTCTGTAGGGGGTGAATGTTTTTTTGGCCGTAAGTAGATCCTATCTTGTTCTATATTTGAGTAAGATTTTATTGAAATTGGAAAAAAGGGAAAAAAGTTAGAGGGGTGTTACACTCTTAAGTGCGACACTCTGTAGGTATTATCTTAAGTTTGAGCTTATAATAAATAACTTGCACGTTTATTCATGAATTCTTACACCCACTTACGTAATGCTAATTCTATCTTTTATACTGATCCAGAACCTCCAGATATGGTGTATTGATTACATTAAAAATGAAAACATGTAGGTACTGTCATGAGCAAAAAAATAGGACAACTATTTTTTTCTAATGTAAATCTGTCTCTATTTGAATATGTAATGAGGGTTAGCCAAAATAAAACATATAATTGTATTTTTTATTATAAAGCAGATATGTTGAGGCTGGAGTTATTGCTAAAGCAGAAGATGGATGGTCAATGAGACAAATTGCACCGCTTTAGCAATAACTCCAGATTTAACTAAATCGCTTATATGGGGCACATTAATTTTTACACAGTTGCAATAAATTTTGACAAATAACTGATAATGTCACAAAAATTAAAGTTAGATGTACACAACTACAGTTTAGAAAAAATACGTTATAAGACTTGTCTCATTTTTTTGCACACGAATGTACAATCTTTTTTGACATTATTTTTGTAGGTATCTTGTGATATAATGCTTTGTATTTCGAAACAAGTGTTCTCTCACTTATCCAATTCCTAATTTATTATTTACTGTACTTATTATGTACATTATGTGTATCATCGTTTTCTGTAAATAAATATTTTTTATATATATTTATATTTTTCACTTAATTGCAGATTTAAGAACTTGCGAACTATGTGGTAAGGATTATGGATTTCAGCATACCATTGATTAAGAAAGGGGAGAGACCCAGGTCCGTTAGTGGAGAGACAACGAGGTACAATACTGGTGGTGGATATTACTATTATTATTATATCTAATAAAATACACCTGTAGACTCGACGTCCTATTGGCAACACTTTGATTTTCAGTCAAATTTGATTTTTTAAAATTATTCTGTAATTTATAATCATAAATAAGAACTTTCGAGGTAAAATCCTCGGATTTTCATCAGATTATAAATCAGTTTTATTTCACAGAAATATTTTAGACAATCACTTTTCCGTGAAAATCTACATTATATTGGTAACACGCCTCGCTATATTACTGCCAGTAATCTAAATTAAACGTAATATGTAATTAAGTGTGAATCCACTTGGCGGGAAATTTGAATCAATTTCCGGCCAAGCAGCAAATGGATTTCCCGCCAATTGGCTTACTCCTTCAAACACCAGAGGCGCGGAAGTATTCGGTCCTAGATGAATACACATGCGTGGAGCATCTAGAAAGTAAGTGATTTGTGACCAACGCCAATTTGGAATCGGTCTGGATTTTAAGAGTTTTGATGCCACCATTCAACCATGGTTAATGCGTATCTGTTTTGATATATGTAGAGAAAATCCATATTACCCAGATTACATTGGAGTTCCCTCCGGCAGTATTTACACAATTTATCGACCCAATCGCTAATTCAATCATCATAGGCGACCTACAATGCAAAGTTTATCGTTCATTTAACACACGTGTTGGGTGGCGATTCACTCTTTGGCATCCCTGAAACATATGGCCCTGCTGATTATGACCATATGAATATCCTTTTAGAACCTCTGGGGATGAAGTTGAAGAGAATGTCTGGCAAGTAAGCGATGGTGAGGAAACGGGTAAAAAGAGTTAACAATGTCTGTTTCTCTTTTACTAGCATATTTCCTGAGCATTTTTAGGTATGCGTTATTTTAGCAACGTGTATTAATTAAAGTGTTTAGAAGATTTGAAATGGATAGGCCAACGATCTACTCCCTTCGATTCTTAACTAAAGTTAAGCCGCTTCTCATTCAAAAAGACCCTTGGCTTGTAGACCGTTATGTCTTACAAGTACTTGAGGATGACTTTGGCGTAGATGTTTTATAGGAGTTCGGTGAATATACCCGATCTTTCTATACTTTAGAAGGCCATTATGCGAACTTGTAGAATTATGATCGTCCGATCTTACCCAAGCCAGTTGACCTACTCTTAAGCATAGTACAGGCCTGCAACTGCGCCACGTTCCGAACCGCTCTCCAGCAGTGTGTACGATGCAACAAACACGCACGCGCGCTTGATAACCGTTCGGCGAATGGTTTTTTGGCGATCCATCACTTGTCGGTTTCTCCCCCCGTAGCATCAAAGAAAGTGCGCACAACAGCGTTACACAGGTTTGGACGAGTTGACAGTTCACAAATCGTTCGGCGTTCACATAAATAGATTTACCGATTTAATTTTAAATGGAGTGGACGGAAGAACAAATTATACAGTTAATTAGTGAATATGAAAAACATGAATTGTTGTGGAAGGCGAAACATCCACAACATTTTAATAAAATTAAAAAGCTGGATGCATGGGAGGATATCGCACGGGAACTAGCTGTTGAATCTGCAGAATGCAAGAGGAAAATGGAGTCACTGCTTTCTTCTTTACCTCGGGAAAAGGCCAAGATAACAAAAAGTCGTAGCACAGGAAAAGGTATGAATTTTAATTATAATGAGAAATTATATATATCATAAACGTGGAGTTTATAAGGATAAATACCTATTTAAAACCATACATGGTATATTCAAATGAACCTTAGTTTGAAAGATTTTTAATTTCACATGTATATTGTATTGTATGCAGAAGCTTTTTAATTAAAACACTTTCAATAACTTAAATATTTAATAAGATATAGTATCAGTATTTAAGGGAACAATATTTAAGTGTAAATGAAACAACATAATCTTATTTAATGATAAAATGACTACTAAAAATAATGCTAAT